>CATQIS010000030.1:0-179426 GCA_958296335.1 Urtica urens
ATTAAAGTTACGTTTTGACAAGTTAAAGTTACGTTTTGACAAGTTAATGTAGGTTTTTTACAAGTTAAAGTATGTTTTTAACAAGTTAAATTTACGTTTTGACAAGTTAAAGTAACATTTTAACACATTAAAATACGTTTTTTACAAATTAAAGTACATTGTTTACAAGTTGAAGTACGTTTTTTACAAGTTAAAGTACGTGTTTTACAAGTTGAAGTGCGTTCTTTACCAGTTAAAGTACAGTTTTTACAAGTTAATGTTACGTTTTAAGTTACGTTTTGACATATTAAATTTACATTTTGACAAGTTAAAGTACATTTTTTACAAGTTAAAGGTACGTTTTGACAAGTTAAACTACGTTTTTAACAAGTTAATTTTACGTTTTGACAAATTAAAGTTATGTTTTGACAAGTTAAAGTAAGATTTTTACAAGTTAAAGTACGTTTTTTACAAGTTGAATTATGTTTTTACAAGTTAAAGTCCATTTGTTACAAGTTAAACCACATTTTTGGCCAGTTAAAGTACGTTTTTTACAAGTTCAAGTACGTTTTCCACAAGTTAAAGTAAGTGTTTTTGCAAGTTGAAGTACGTTTTTTACAAATTAAATTACATTTTTTACCAGTTAAAGTTACGTTTTAACAACTTAAAGTTACATTTTGACACATTAAAATTACATTTTGACAAGTTAAAGTACGTTTTTTATAATTTAAAGTTACGTTTTGACAAGTTAAATTACGTTTTGACAAATTAAAGTTACATTTTGACTAGTTAAAGTAGGTTTTTTACAAGTTAAAATACGTTTTTTACAAGTTGAAGTACGTTTTTACAAGTTAAAGTACATTTGTTACAAGTTAAACCACATTTTTGACAAGTTAAATTACGTTTTTTACAAGTTAATGTATGTTTTTAACAAGTTAAACTCACATTTTGACAAGTTAAAGTTACGTTTTGACAAGTTAATGTAGGTTTTTTACAAGTTAAAGTTACGTTTTGAAAAGTTAAAGTAGGTTTTTTACAAGTTAAACTACGTTTTTGACAAGTTAAAGTACGTTTTGACAAGTTAAAGTTACGTTTTGACAAGTTAAAGTTACGTTTTGACAAGTTAAAGTATGATTTTTACAAGTTAAAGTATGTTTTTAACAAGTTAAATTTACGTTTTGACAAGTTAAAGTTACATTTTAACACGTTAAAATACGTTTTTTACATATTAAAGTACGTTTTTTACAAGTTAAAGTACGTGTTTTACAAGTTGAAGTGCGTTCTTTACAAGTTAAAGTACATTTTTTACAAGTTAAAGTTACGTTTTAAGTTACGTTTTGACACATTAAAATTACATTTTGACAAGTTAAAGTACGTTTTTTACAAGTTAAAGTAACGTTTTCACAAGTTAAACTACGTTTTTAACAAGTTAAACTTACGTTTGGACAAATTAAAGTTACGTTTTCACAAGTTAAAGTAAGATTTTTATAAGTTAAAGTACGTTTTTTCCAAGTTGAAGTACATTTTTACAAGTTAAAGTCCATTTGTTACAAGTTAAACAACATTTTTCTAAAGTACATTTTTTACTAGTTAATATATGTTTTTTACAAGTTAAACTTACGTTTTGACAAGTTAAAGGTACGTTTTGACAAGTTAAAGTAGGATTTTTACAAGTTAAAGTTACATTTTGACAAGTTAAAGTACGTTTTTTAAAAGTTAAAGTACGTTTTTTACAAGTTAAAGTACGTTTTGAACAAGTTAAAGTTACGTCTTGACAAGTTAAAGTTACATTTTGACACGTTAAAATATGTTTTATACAAGTTAAAGTACGTTTTTTACAAGTTGAAGTACATTTTTTACAAGTTAAAGTAAATGTTTTACAAGTTGAAGTACGTTTTTTACAAGTTAAAGTACGTTTTTAACAAGTTAAAGTACGTTTTTAATAAGTTAAAGTTACGTTTTGACACGTTAAAATTACATTTTGACACCTTCAAATACATTTGTTACAAGTTAAAGTATGTTTTTTACAAGTTGAAGTACATTTTTTACAAATTATAGTACGTGTTTTACAAGTTGAAGTATTTTTTTACAAGTTAAAGTTACGTTTAGACACATTAAAATTACATTTTGACAAGTCAAAGTACGTTTTTTACAAGTTGAAGTTACGTTTTGACAAGTTAAATTATGTTTTTAACAAGTTAAACTTACGTTTTGACAAGTTAAAGTTACGTGTTGACAAGTTAATTTAGGTTTTTTACAAGTTAAAGTACATTTCTTACAAGTTGAAGTACGTTTTTTACAAGTTGAAGTACGTTTTTTACAAGTTAAAGTAAATGTTTTACAAGTTGAAGTACGTTTTTTACAAGATAAAGTACATTTTTTACCAGTTAAAGTTACGTTTTAACAACTTAAAGTTACATTCTGACACATTAAAATTACATTTTGACAAGTTAAAGTACGTTTTTTATAAGTTAAAGGTACGTTTTGACAAGTTAAATTACGTTTTTAACAAGTTAAACTTACGTTTTGACAAATTAAAGTTACGTTTTGACAAGTTGAAGTAGGGTTTTTACAAGTTAAAGTACGTTTTTACAAGTTAAAGTACGTTTTTTACAAGTTGAAGTACGTTTTAACAAGTTAAAGTACATTTGTTACAAGTTAAACCACATTTTTGACAAGTTAAATTACGTTTTTTAAACGTTAATGTATGTTTTTAACAAGCTAAACTCACGGTTTGACAAGTTTAAGTTACGTTTTGACAAGTTAATGTAGGTTTTTTTACAAGTTTAAGTTACGTTTTGACAAGTTAAAGTACGTTTCTTACAAGTTAAAGTACGTTTTTTACAAGTTAAAGTACGTTTTTAATAAGTTAAAGTTACGTTTTGACAAGTTAAAGTTACGTTTTGACAAGTTAATGTAGGTTTTTTACAAGTTTAAGTATGTTTTTAACAAGTTAAATTTACGTTTTGACAAGTTAAAGTAACATTTTAACACGTTAAAATACGTTTTTTACAAATTAAAGTACATTTTTTACAAGTTGAAGAACGTTTTTTACAAGTTAAAGTACGTGTTTTACAAGTTGAAGTGCGTTCTTTACCAGTTAAAGTACATTTTTTACAAGTTAAAGTTACGTTTTAAGTTACATTTTGACACATTAAAATTACATTTTGACAGGTTAAAGTACGTTTTTGACAAGTTAAAGTTACGTTTTCACAAGTTAAACTACTTTTTTAACAAGTTAAACTTACGTTTTTAACAAGTTAAATTTACGTTTTGAAAAATTAAAGTTATGTTTTGACAAGTTAAGTTAGGTTTTTTACAAGTTAAAATACGTCTTTTACAAGTTGAAGTACGGTTTTACAAGTTAAAGTACATTTGTTACAAGTTTAACCACATTTTTGACAAGTTAAATTACGTTTTTTACAAGTTAATGTATGTTTTTAACAAGTTAAACTCACATTTTGAGAAGTTAAAGTTACGTTTTGACAAGTTAATGTAGGTTTTTTACAAGTTAAAGTTACGTTTTGAAAAGTTAAAGTATGTTTTTGACAAGTTAAAGTACGTTTTTTACAAGTTAAAGTACGTTTGGAACAAGTTAAAGTTACGTTTTGACAAGTTAAAGTTACATTTTGACACGTTAAAATACGTTTTATACTAGTTAAAGTATGTTTTTTACAAGTTGAAGTACGTTTTTTACAAGTTGAAGTACGTTTTTTACAAGTTGAAGTACGTTTTTTACAAGTTAAAGTACATTTTTTACCAGTTAAAGTTACGTTTTAACAACTTAAAATTATGTTTTGACACATTAAAATTACATTTTGACAAGTTAAAGTACGTTTTTTATAAGTTAAAGTTACGTTTTGACAAGTTAAATTAGTTTTTTAACAAGTTAAACTTACGTTTTGACAAATTAAAGTTACGTTTTGACAAGTTAAAGTAGGTTTTTTACAAGTTAAAGTACGTTTTTAACAAGTTGAAGTACCTTTTTACAAGTTAAAGTACATTTGTTACAAGTTAAACCACATTTTTGACAACTTAAATTACTTTTTTTACACGTTAATGTATGTTTTTAACAAGCTAAACTCACGTTTTGACAAGTTTAAGTTACGTTTTGACAAGTTAATGTAGGTTTTTTACAAGTTAAAGTTAAGTTTTGACAAGTTAAAGTACGTTTCTTACAAATTAAAGTACGTTTTTTACAAGTTAAATTACGTTTTTAACAAGTTAAAGTTACGTTTTGACAAGTTAAAGTTACGTTTTGACAAGTTAATGTAGGTTTTTTACAAGTTAAATTTACATTTTGACAAGTTAAAGTAACATTTTAACACGTTCAAATACGTTTTTTATAAATTAAAGTACATTTTTTACAAGTTGAAGTACGTTTTTTACAAGTTAATGTATGTTTTTAACAAGTTAAACTTACGTTTTGACAAATTAAAGTTACGTTTTGACAAGTTAAAATAGGTTTTTTGCAAGTTAAAGTACGTTTTTTACAAGTTAAAGTCCATTTGTTACAAGTTAAACAACATTTTTGACAACTTAAAGTACGTTTTTTACAAGTTAATGTATGTTTTTGAAAAGTTAAACTTAAATTTTGACAACTTAAAGTAGGTTTTTTACAAGTTAAAGTTACGTTTTGACAAGTTTAAGTACGTTTTTTACAAGTTATAGTACGTTTTGAACAAGTTAAAGTTACGTTTTAACAAGTTAAAGTTACGTTTTGACAAGTTAAAGTTACATGTTGACACGTTAAAATACGTTTTTTACAAGTTATGTATGTTTTTTAAAAGTTGAAGCACGTTTTTACAAGTTAAAGTAAGAGTTTTACAAGTTGAAGTACGTTTTTTACAAGTTAAAGTTACGTTTTAACAACTTAAAGTTACGTTTTAACACATTAAAATTCCATTTTGACAAGTTAAAGTACGTTTTTTATAAGTTAAATTTACGCTTTGAAAAGTTAAATTACGTTTTTAACAAGTTAAACTTATGTTTTGACAAATTAAAGTTACGTTTTGACAAGTTAAAGTAGGTTTTTTACAAGTTAAAGTACGTTTTTTACAAGTTGCAGTACGTTTTTACAAGTTAAAGTACATTTGTTACAAGTTAAACCACATTTTTGACAAGTTAAAGTTACTTTTTAAAAGTTCAAGTACGTTTTTTACAAGTTAAAGTACGTTTTTTTACAAGTTAAAGTACGTTTTGACAAGTTAAAGTTACGTTTTGACAAGTTAAAGTTACGTTTTGACAAGTTAAAGTAGGTTTTTCACAAGTTAAAGTATGTTTTTACCAAGTTAAATTTTTGTTTTGACATGTTAAAGTTACATTTATCACGTTAAAATACGTTTTTTACAAATTAAAGTACGTTTTTTACAAGTTGAAGTACGTTTTTACAAGTTAAAGTAAGTGTTTTACAAGTTGAAGTGCGTTCTTTACAAGTTAAAGTACATTTTTTACAAGTTAAAGTTACGTTTTAAGTTACATTTTGACACATTAAAATTACATATTGACAAGTTAAAGTACGTTTTTAACAAATTAATGTATGTTTTTGACAAGTTAAAGTTACGTTTGACAATTTAAAGTTACGTTTTGACAAGTTAAAGTACGTTTTTTACAAGTTAAAGTTACGTTTTAACAAGTTACAGTTACATTTTGACACGTTATAATACGTTTTATACAAGTTAAAGTACGTTTTTTACAAGTTTAAGTACGTTTTTTACAAGTTAAAATAAGTGTTTTACAAGGTGAAGTACGTTTTTTACAAGTTAAAGTACATTTTTTACCAGTTCAAGTTACGTTTTAACAACTTAAAGTTACGTTTTGCGACATTAAAATTACACTTTGACAAGTTAAAGTACGTTTTTTATAAGTTAAGTTACGTTTTGACAAGTTAAATTACCTTTTTAACAAGTTAATCTTACGTTTTGACAAATCAAAGTTACTTTTTGACAAGTTAAAGTAGGTTTTTTACAAGTTCAAGTACGTTTTGTACAAATTGAAGTACGTTTTTTACAAGTTAAAGTCCATTTCTTTATTGTTAAACCACATTTTTGACAAGTTAAAGTATGTTTTTTACAAGTTAATGTCTATTTTGAACAAGTTAAACTCACGTTTTGACAAATTAAAGTACGTTTTTTACAAGTTAAAGTACGTTTTATACGAGTTAAAGTACGTTTTTAACAAGTTAAAGTTACCTTTTGACAAGTTAAAGTTACGTTTTGACAAGTTAAAGTAGGTTTTTTACAAGTTAAAGTACGTTTTTTACAAGTTGCAGTACGTTTTTACAAGTTAAAGTACATTTGTTACAAGTTAAACCACATTTTTGACAAGTTAAAGTTACTTTTTCAAAGTTCAAGTACGTTTTTTACAAGTTAAAGTACGTTTTTTTACAAGTTAAAGTACGTTTTGACAAGTTAAAGTTACGTTTTGACAAGTTAAAGTTACGTTTTGACAAGTTAAAGTAGGTTTTTTACAAGTTAAAGTATGTTTTTACCAAGTTAAATTTTTGTTTTGACATGTTAAAGTTACATTTATCACGTTAAAATACGTTTTTTACAAATTAAAGTACGTTTTTTACAAGTTGAAGTACGTTTTTACAAGTTAAAGTAAGTGTTTTACAAGTTGAAGTGCGTTCTTTACAAGTTAAAGTACATTTTTTACAAGTTAAAGTTACGTTTTAAGTTACATTTTGACACATTAAAATTACATATTGACAAGTTAAAGTACGTTTTTAACAAATTAATGTATGTTTTTGACAAGTTAAAGTTACGTTTTGACAATTTAAAGTTACGTTTTGACAAGTTAAAGTACGTTTTTTACAAGTTAAAGTTACGTTTTAACAAGTTACAGTTACATTTTGACACGTTAAAATACGTTTTATACAAGTTAAAGTACGTTTTTTACAAGTTTAAGTACGTTTTTTACAAGTTAAAATAAGTGTTTTACAAGGTGAAGTACGTTTTTTACAAGTTAAAGTACATTTTTTACCAGTTCAAGTTACGTTTTAACAACTTAAAGTTACGTTTTGCGACATTAAAATTACACTTTGACAAGTTAAAGTACGTTTTTTATAAGTTAAGTTACGTTTTGACAAGTTAAATTACCTTTTTAACAAGTTAATCTTACGTTTTGACAAATCAAAGTTACTTTTTGACAAGTTAAAGTAGGTTTTTTACAAGTTCAAGTACGTTTTTTACAAATTGAAGTACGTTTTTTACAAGTTAAAGTCCATTTCTTTATTGTTAAACCACATTTTTGACAAGTTAAAGTATGTTTTTTACAAGTTAATGTCTATTTTGAACAAGTTAAACTCACGTTTTGACAAATTAAAGTACGTTTTTTACAAGTTAAAGTACGTTTTATACGAGTTAAAGTACGTTTTTAACAAGTTAAAGTTACCTTTTGACAAGTTAAAGTTACGTTTTGACAAGTTAAAGTAGGTTTTTTACAAGTTAAAGTACGTTTTTTACAAGTTGCAGTACGTTTTTACAAGTTAAAGTACATTTGTTACAAGTTAAACCACATTTTTGACAAGTTAAAGTTACTTTTTCAAAGTTCAAGTACGTTTTTTAGAAGTTAAAGTACGTTTTTTTACAAGTTAAAGTACGTTTTGACAAGTTAAAGTTTCGTTTTGACAAGTTAAAGTTACGTTTTGACAAGTTAAAGTAGGTTTTTTACAAGTTAAAGTATGTTTTTACCAAGTTAAATTTTTGTTTTGACATGTTAAAGTTACATTTATCACGTTAAAATACGTTTTTTACAAATTAAAGTACGTTTTTTACAAGTTGAAGTACGTTTTTACAAGTTAAAGTAAGTGTTTTACAAGTTGAAGTGCGTTCTTTACAAGTTAAAGTACATTTTTTACAAGTTAAAGTTACGTTTTAAGTTACATTTTGACACATTAAAATTACATATTGACAAGTTAAAGTACGTTTTTTACAAATTAATGTATGTTTTTGACAAGTTAAAGTTACGTTTTGACAATTTAAAGTTACGTTTTGACAAGTTAAAGTACGTTTTTTACAAGTTAAAGTTACGTTTTAACAAGTTACAGTTACATTTTGACACGTTAAAATACGTTTTATACAAGTTAAAGTACGTTTTTTACAAGTTGAAGTACGTTTTTTACAAGTTAAAATAAGTGTTTTACAAGGTGAAGTACGTTTTTTACAAGTTAAAGTACATTTTTTACCAGTTCAAGTTACGTTTTAACAACTTAAAGTTACGTTTTGCGACATTAAAATTACACTTTGACAAGTTAAAGTACGTTTTTTATAAGTTAAGTTACGTTTTGACATGTTAAATTACCTTTTTAACTAGTTAATCTTACGTTTCGACAAATTCAAGTTACTTTTTGACAAGTTAAAGTAGGTTTTTTACAAGTTGAAGTACGTTTTTTACAAGTTAAAGTCCATTTCTTTATAGTTAAACCACATTTTTGACAAGTTAAAGTATGTTTTTTACAAGTTAATGTCTATTTTTAACAAGTTAAACTCACGTTTTGAAAAATTAAAGTACGTTTTTTACAAGTTAAAGTACGTTTTTTACGAGTTAAAGTACGTTTTTAACAAGTTAAAGTTACCTTTTGACAAGTTAAAGTTACGTTTTGACAAGTTAAAGTAGGTTTTTTACAAGTTAAAGTACGTTTTTTACAAGTTGAAGTACGTTTTTACAAGTTAAAGTACATTTTTTACAAGTTAAACTATATTTTTGACAAGTTAAAGTACGTTTTTTAGAAGTTAATGTATGTGTTTAACAAGTTAAACTCACGTTTTGACAAGTTAAAGTTACTTTTTAAAAGTTAAAGTACGTTTTTTACAAATTAAAGTACGTTTTTTACAAGTTAAAGTACGTTTTGACAAGTTAAAGTTACGTTTTGACAAGTTAAAGTTACGTTTTGACAAGTTAAAGTAGGTTTTTTACAAGTTAAAGTATGTTTTTACCAAGTTAAATTTTTGTTTTGACATGTTAAAGTTACATTTATCACGTTAAAATACGTTTTTTACAAATTAAAGTACGTTTTTTAAAAGTTGAAGTACGTGTTTACAAGTTAAAGTAAGTGTTTTACAAGTTGAAGTGCGTTCTTTACAAGTTAAAGTACATTTTTTACAAGTTAAAGTTACGTTTTAAGTTACATTTTGACACATTAAAATTACATATTGACAAGTTAAAGTACGTTTTTAAAAGTTAATGTTACGTTTTGAAAAGTTAAACTACGTTTTTAGCAAGTTAAACTTACGTTTTTACAAATTAAAGTTACGTTTTGACAAGTTAAAGTAGGTTTTTTACAAGTTAAAGTACGTTTTTTACAAGTTGAAGTACTTTTTTACAAGTTAAAGTCCATTTATTACAAGTTAAACCACATTTTGACAAGTTAAAGTACGTTTTTTACAAGTTAATGTATGTTTTTAACAAGTTAAAGTTACGTTTTGACAATTTAAAGTTATGTTTTGACAAGTTAAAGTACGTTTTTTACAAGTTAAAGTACGTTTTGAACTAGTTAAAGTTACGTTTTAACAAGTTACAGTTACATTATGACACGTTAAAATACGTTTTATACAAGTTAAAGTACGTTTTATACAAGTTGAAGTACGTTTTTTACAAGTTAAAATAAGTGTTTTACAAGGTGAAGTACGTTTTTTACAAGTTAAAGTACATTTTTTACAACTTAAAGTTACGTTTTGACACATTAAAATTACATTTTGACAAGTTAAAGTACGTTTTTTATAAGTTAAAGTTACGTTTTGACAAGTTAAATTACCTTTTTAACTAGTTATACGTTTTGACAAATTAAAGTTACTTTTTGACAAGTTAAAATAGGTTTTTTACAAGTTCTAGTACGTTTTTTACAAATTGAAGTACGTTTTTTACAAGTTAAAGTACATTTGTTTATAGTTAAACCACATTTTTGACAAGTTAAAGTATGTTTTTACAAGTTAATGTCTGTTTTAAACAAGTTAAACTCACGTTTTGACAAATTAAAGTACGTTTTTTACAAGTTAAAGTACGTTTTTTACGAGTTAAACTACGTTTTGAACAAGTTAAAGTTACCTTTTGACAAGTTAAAGTTACGTTTTGAAGAATTAAAGTAGGTTTTTTACAAGTTAAAATACGTTTTTAACAAGTTAAGTTTACGTTTTGACAACTTAATGATACATTTTAACATGTTAAAATACGTTTTTTACAAATTGAAGTACGTTTTTTCAAGTTGAAGTACGTTTTTTACAAGTTAAAGTACGTGTTTTACAAGTTGAAGTGCGTTCTTTACAAGTTAAAGTATTTTTTTTACAAGTTAAAGTTACGTTTTAACAACTTAAAGTTACGTTTTGACACATTAAAATTACATTCTGACAAGTTAAAGTACGTTTTTTACAAGTTAAAGTTACGTTTTGACAAGTTAAACTATGTTTTTAGCAAGTTAAACTTACTATTTGACTAATTAAAATGACGTTTTGATAAGTTAAAGTAGGTTTTTTACAATTTAAAGTACGTTTTTTACAAGTTGAAGTACGTTTTTTACAAATTGAAGTACGTTTTTACAAGTTCGAGTACATTTGTTTATAGTTAAACCACATTTTTGACAAGTTAAATTACGTTTAATACAAGTTAGAGTTACGTATTGACAAGTTAAACTACATTTTTAGCAAGTTAAACTTACGTTTTGACTAATTAAAGTTACGTTTTGACAAGTTAAAGTAGGTTTTTTACAAGTTAAAGTACTTTTTTACAAGTTGAAATACGTTTTTTACAAATTGAAGTACGTTTTTACAAGTTCAAGTACATTTGTTTATAGTTAAACCACATTTTTGACAAGTTAAAGTACGTTTTTTACAAGTTAATGTATGTTTTTAGATAGTTAAAGTTATGTTTTGACAAGTTAATGTATGTTTTTTACAAGTTAAAGTACGTTTTTTACAAGTGTAAGTACGTTTTTTACAAGTTAAAGTACGTTTTGACAAGTTAAAGTTACGTTTTGACAAGTTAAAGTAGGTTTTTTACAAGTTAAAGTATGTTTTTACCAAGTTAAATTTTTGTTTTGACATGTTAAAGTTACATTTATCACGTTAAAATACGTTTTTTACAAATTAAAGTACGTTTTTTACAAGTTGAAGTACGTTTTTACAAGTTAAAGTTAGTGTTTTACAAGTTGAAGTGCGTTCTTTACAAGTTAAAGTACATTTTTTACAAGTTAAAGTTACGTTTTAAGTTACATTTTGACACATTAAAATTACATATTGACAAGTTAAAGTACGTTTTTTACAAATTAATGTATGTTTTTGACAAGTTAAAGTTACGTTTTGACAATTTAAAGTTACGTTTTGACAAGTTAAAGTACGTTTTTTACAAGTTAATGTTACGTTTTAACAAGTTACAGTTACATTTTGACACGTTAAAATACGTTTTATACAAGTTAAAGTACGTTTTTTACAAGTTGAAGTACGTTTTTTACAAGTTAAAATAAGTGTTTTACAAGGTGAAGTACGTTTTTTACAAGTTAAAGTACAGTTTTTTACCAGTTCAAGTTACGTTTTAACAACTTAAAGTTACGTTTTGCGACATTAAAATTACACTTTGACAAGTTAAAGTACGTTTTTTATAAGATAAGTTACGTTTTGACAAGTTAAATTACCTTTTTAACTAGTTAATCTTACGTTTCGACAAATTAAAGTTACTTTTTGACAAGTTAAAGTAGATTTTTTACAAGTTCAAGTACGTTTTTTACAAATTGAAGTACGTTTTTTACAAGTTAAAGTCCATTTCTTTATAGTTAAACCACATTTTTGACAAGTTAAAGTATGTTTTTTACAAGTTAATGTCTATTTTTAACAAGTTAAACTCACGTTTTGACAAATTAAAGTACGTTTTTTACAAGTTAAAGTACGTTTTTTACGAGTTAAAGTACGTTTTTAACAAGTTAAAGTTACCTTTTGACAAGTTAAAGTTACGTTTTGACAAGTTAAAGTAGGTTTTTTACAAGTTAAAGTACGTTTTTTACAAGTTGAAGTACGTTTTTACAAGTTAAAGTACATTTTTTACAAGTTAAACCATATTTTTGACAAGTTAAAGTACGTTTTTTACAAGTTAATGTATGTGTTTAACAAGTTAAACTCACGTTTTGACAAGTTAAAGTTACTTTTTAAAAGTTAAAGTACGTTTTTTACAAATTAAAGTACGTTTTTTACAAGTTAAAGTACGTTTTGACAAGTTAAAGTTACGTTTTGACAAGTTAAAGTTACGTTTTGACAAGTTAAAGTAGGTTTTTTACAAGTTAAAGTATGTTTTTACCAAGTTAAATTTTTGTTTTGACATGTTAAAGTTACATTTATCACGTTAAAATACGTTTTTTACAAATTAAAGTACGTTTTTTAAAAGTTGAAGTACGTGTTTACAAGTTAAAGTAAGTGTTTTACAAGTTGAAGTGCGTTCTTTACAAGTTAAAGTACATTTTTTACAAGTTAAAGTTACGTTTTAAGTTACATTTTGACACATTAAAATTACATATTGACAAGTTAAAGTACGTTTTTAAAAGTTAAAGTTACGTTTTGAAAAGTTAAACTACGTTTTTAGCAAGTTAAACTTACGTTTTAACAAATTAAAGTTACGTTTTGACAAGTTAAAGTAGGTTTTTTACAAGTTAAAGTACGTTTTTTACAAGTTGAAGTACTTTTTTACAAGTTAAAGTCCATTTATTACAAGTTAAACCACATTTTGACAAGTTAAAGTACGTTTTTTACAAGTTAATGTATGTTTTTAACAATTTAAAGTTACGTTTTGACAATTTAAAGTTATGTTTTGACAAGTTAAAGTACGTTTTTTACAAGTTAAAGTACGTTTTGAACTAGTTAAAGTTACGTTTTAACAAGTTACAGTTACATTATGACACGTTAAAATACGTTTTATACAAGTTAAAGTACGTTTTATACAAGTTGAAGTACGTTTTTTACAAGTTAAAATAAGTGTTTTACAAGGTGAAGTACGTTTTTTACAAGTTAAAGTACATTTTTTACAACTTAAAGTTACGTTTTGACACATTAAAATTACATTTTGACAAGTTAAAGTACGTTTTTTATAAGTTAAAGTTACGTTTTGACAAGTTAAATTACCTTTTTAACTAGTTATACGTTTTGACAAATTAAAGTTACTTTTTGACAAGTTAAAATAGGTTTTTTACAAGTTCTAGTACGTTTTTTACAAATTGAAGTACGTTTTTTACAAGTTAAAGTACATTTGTTTATAGTTAAACCACATTTTTGACAAGTTAAAGTATGTTTTTACAAGTTAATGTCTGTTTTAAACAAGTTAAACTCACGTTTTGACAAATTAAAGTACGTTTTTTACAAGTTAAAGTACGTTTTTTACGAGTTAAACTACGTTTTGAACAAGTTAAAGTTACCTTTTGACAAGTTAAAGTTACGTTTTGAAGAATTAAAGTAGGTTTTTTACAAGTTAAAATACGTTTTTAACAAGTTAAGTTTACGTTTTGACAACTTAATGATACATTTTAACATGTTAAAATACGTTTTTTACAAATTGAAGTACGTTTTTTCAAGTTGAAGTACGTTTTTTACAAGTTAAAGTACGTGTTTTACAAGTTGAAGTGCGTTCTTTACAAGTTAAAGTATTTTTTTTACAAGTTAAAGTTACGTTTTAACAACTTAAAGTTACGTTTTGACACATTAAAATTACATTCTGACAAGTTAAAGTACGTTTTTTACAAGTTAAAGTTACGTTTTGACAAGTTAAACTATGTTTTTAGCAAGTTAAACTTACGATTTGACTAATTAAAATGACGTTTTGATAGGTTAAAGTAGGTTTTTTACAATTTAAAGTACGTTTTTTACAAGTTGAAGTACGTTTTTTACAAATTGAAGTACGTTTTTACAAGTTCGAGTACATTTGTTTATAGTTAAACCACATTTTTGACAAGTTAAATTACGTTTAATACAAGTTAGAGTTACGTATTGACAAGTTAAACTACATTTTTAGCAAGTTAAACTTACGTTTTGACTAATTAAAGTTACGTTTTGACAAGTTAAAGTAGGTTTTTTACAAGTTAAAGTACTTTTTTACAAGTTGAAATACGTTTTTTACAAATTTAAGTACGTTTTTACAAGTTCAAGTACATTTGTTTATAGTTAAACCACATTTTTGACAAGTTAAAGTACGTTTTTTACAAGTTAATGTATGTTTTTAGATAGTTAAAGTTATGTTTTGACAAGTTAATGTATGTTTTTTACAAATTAAAGTACGTTTTTTACAAGTGTAAGTACGTTTTTTACAAGTTAAAGTACGTTTTGACAAGTTAAAGTTACGTTTTGACAAGTTAAAGTAGGTTTTTTACAAGTTAAAGTATGTTTTTACCAAGTTAAATTTTTGTTTTGACATGTTAAAGTTACATTTATCACGTTAAAATACGTTTTTTACAAATTAAAGTACGTTTTTTACAAGTTGAAGTACGTTTTTACAAGTTAAAGTTAGTGTTTTACAAGTTGAAGTGCGTTCTTTACAAGTTAAAGTACATTTTTTACAAGTTAAAGTTACGTTTTAAGTTACATTTTGACACATTAAAATTACATATTGACAAGTTAAAGTACGTTTTTTACAAATTAATGTATGTATTTGACAAGTTAAAGTTACGTTTTGACAATTTAAAGTTACGTTTTGACAAGTTAAAGTACGTTTTTTACAAGTTAAAGTTACGTTTTAACAAGTTACAGTTACATTTTGACACGTTAAAATACGTTTTATACAAGTTAAAGTACGTTTTTTACAAGTTGAAGTACGTTTTTTACAAGTTAAAATAAGTGTTTTACAAGGTGAAGTACGTTTTTTACAAGTTAAAGTACAGTTTTTTACCAGTTCAAGTTACGTTTTAACAACTTAAAGTTACGTTTTGCGACATTAAAATTACACTTTGACAAGTTAAAGTACGTTTTTTATAAGATAAGTTACGTTTTGACAAGTTAAATTACCTTTTTAACTAGTTAATCTTACGTTTCGACAAATTAAAGTTACTTTTTGACAAGTTAAAGTAGATTTTTTACAAGTTCAAGTACGTTTTTTACAAATTGAAGTACGTTTTTTACAAGTTAAAGTCCATTTCTTTATAGTTAAACCACATTTTGGACAAGTTAAAGTATGTTTTTTACAAGTTAATGTCTATTTTGAACAGGTTAAACTCACGTTTTGACAAATTAAAGTACGCTTTTTACAAGTTAAAGTACGTTTTTTACGAGTTAAAGTACGTTTTTAACAAGTTAAAGTTACCTTTTGACAAGTTAAAGTTACGTTTTGACAAGTTAAAGTAGGTTTTTTACAAGTTAAAGTACGTTTTTTACAAGTTGAAGTACGTTTTTACAAGTTAAAGTACATTTTTTACAAGTTAAACCATATTTTTGACAAGTTAAAGTACGTTTTTTACAAGTTAATGTATGTGTTTAACAAGTTAAACTCACGTTTTGACAAGTTAAAGTTACTTTTTAAAAGTTAAAGTACGTTTTTTACAAATTAAAGTACGTTTTTTACAAGTTAAAGTACGTTTTGACAAGTTAAAGTTACGTTTTGACAAGTTAAAGTTACGTTTTGACAAGTTAAAGTAGGTTTTTTACAAGTTAAAGTATGTTTTTACCAAGTTAAATTTTTGTTTTGACATGTTACAGTTACATTTATCACGTTAAAATACGTTTTTTACAAATTAAAGTACGTTGTTTAAAAGTTGAAGTACGTGTTTACAAGTTAAAGTAAGTGTTTTACAAGTTGAAGTGCGTTCTTTACAAGTTAAAGTACATTTTTTACAAGTTAAAGTTACGTTTTAAGTTACATTTTGACACATTAAAATTACATATTGACAAGTTAAAGTACGTTTTTAAAAGTTAAAGTTACGTTTTGAAAAGTTAAACTACGTTTTTAGCAAGTTAAACTTACGTTTTTACAAATTAAAGTTACGTTTTGACAAGTTAAAGTAGGTTTTTTACAAGTTAAAGTACGTTTTTTACAAGTTGAAGTACTTTTTTACAAGTTAAAGTCCATTTATTACAAGTTAAACCACATTTTGACAAGTTAAAGTACGTTTTTTACAAGTTAATGTATGTTTTTAACAAGTTAAAGTTACGTTTTGACAATTTAAAGTTATGTTTTGACAAGTTAAAGTACGTTTTTTACAAGTTAAAGTACGTTTTGAACTAGTTAAAGTTACGTTTTAACAAGTTACAGTTACATTATGACACGTTAAAATACGTTTAACACAAGTTAAAGTACGTTTTATACAAGTTGAAGTACGTTTTTTACAAGTTAAAATAAGTGTTTTACAAGGTGAAGTACGTTTTTTACAAGTTAAAGTACATTTTTTACAACTTAAAGTTACGTTTTGACACATTAAAATTACATTTTGACAAGTTAAAGTACGTTTTTTATAAGTTAAAGTTACGTTTTGACAAGTTAAATTACCTTTTTAACTAGTTATACGTTTTGACAAATTAAAGTTACTTTTTGACAAGTTAAAATAGGTTTTTTACAAGTTCTAGTACGTTTTTTACAAATTGAAGTACGTTTTTTACAAGTTAAAGTACATTTGTTTATAGTTAAACCACATTTTTGACAAGTTAAAGTATGTTTTTACAAGTTAATGTCTGTTTTAAACAAGTTAAACTCACGTTTTGACAAATTAAAGTACGTTTTTTACAAGTTAAAGTACGTTTTTTACGAGTTAAACTACGTTTTGAACAAGTTAAAGTTACCTTTTGACAAGTTAAAGTTACGTTTTGAAGAATTAAAGTAGGTTTTTTACAAGTTAAAATACGTTTTTAACAAGTTAAGTTTACGTTTTGACAACTTAATGATACATTTTAACATGTTAAAATACGTTTTTTACAAATTGAAGTACGTTTTTTCAAGTTGAAGTACGTTTTTTACAAGTTAAAGTACGTGTTTTACAAGTTGAAGTGCGTTCTTTACAAGTTAAAGTATTTTTTTTACAAGTTAAAGTTACGTTTTAACAACTTAAAGTTACGTTTTGACACATTAAAATTACATTCTGACAAGTTAAAGTACGTTTTTTACAAGTTAAAGTTACGTTTTGACAAGTTAAACTATGTTTTTAGCAAGTTAAACTTACGATTTGACTAATTAAAATGACGTTTTGATAAGTTAAAGTAGGTTTTTTACAATTTAAAGTACGTTTTTTACAAGTTGAAGTACGTTTTTTACAAATTGAAGTACGTTTTTACAAGTTCGAGTACATTTGTTTATAGTTAAACCACATTTTTGACAAGTTAAATTACGTTTAATACAAGTTAAAGTTACGTATTGACAAGTTAAACTACATTTTTAGCAAGTTAAACTTACGTTTTGACTAATTAAAGTTACGTTTTGACAAGTTAAAGTAGGTTTTTTACAAGTTAAAGTACGTTTTTTACAAGCTGAAATACGTTTTTTTACAAATTGAAGTACGTTTTTACAAGTTCAAGTACATTTGTTTATAGTTAAACCACATTTTTGACAAGTTAAAGTACGTTTTTTACAAGTTAATGTATGTTTTTAGATAGTTAAAGTTATGTTTTTTACAAGTTAAAGTACGTTTTTTACAAGTGTAAGTACGTTTTTTACAAGTTAAAGTATGTTTTGACAAGTTAAAGTTACTTTTTAACAAGTTAAAGTTATGTTTTAACAAGTTAAATTAGGTTTTTTACAAGTTAAAGTATGTTGTTACCAAGTTAAATTTACGTTTTAACAAGTTAAAGTTACATTTTAACACGTTAAAATACGTTTTTTACAAATTAAAGTACGTTTTTTTACAAGTTGAAGTACGTTTTTTACAAGTGAAAGTTACATTTTTACAAGTTAAACTACATTTTTAGCAAACTAAACTTATGTTTTGACAAATTAAAGTTACGTTTTGACAAGTTAAAGTAGGTTTTTTACAAGTTAAAGTACGTTTTTTACAAGTTGCAATACGTTTTTACAAGTTAAAGTACATTGGTTACAAGTTAAACCACATTTTTGACAAGTTAAAGTACGTTTTTTACAAGTTAATGTATGTGTTTAACAAGTTAAACTCACGTTTTGACAAGTTAAAGTTACTTTTTAAAAGTTCAAGTACGTTTTTTACAAGTTAAAGTACGTTTTTTTACAAGTTAAAGTACGTTTTGACAAGTTAAAGTTACGTTTTGACAAGTTAAAGTTACGTTTTGACAAGTTAAAGTAGGTTTTTTACAAGTTAAAGTATGTTTTTACCAAGTTAAATTTTTGTTTTGACATGTTAAAGTTACATTTATCACGTTAAAATACGTTTTTTACAAATTAAAGTACGTTTTTTACAAGTTGAAGTACGTTTTTACAAGTTAAAGTAAGTGTTTTACAAGTTGAAGTGGGTTCTTTACAAGTTAAAGTACATTTTTTACAAGTTAAAGTTACGTTTTAAGTTACATTTTGACACATTAAAATTACATATTGACAAGTTAAAGTACGTTTTTAAAAGTTAAAGTTACGTTTTGACAAGTTAAACTACGTTTTTAGCAAGTTAAACTTACGTTTTTACAAATTTAAGTTACGTTTTGACAAGTTAAAGTAGGTTTTTTACAAGTTAAAGTACGTTTTTTACAAGTTGAAGTACTTTTTTACAAGTTAAAGTCCATTTATTACAAGTTAAAGTACGTTTTTTACAAATTAATGTATGTTTTTAACAAGTTAAAGTTACGTTTTGACAATTTAAAGTTACGTTCTGACAAGTTAAAGTACGTTTTTTACAAGTTAAAGTACGTTTTGAACCAGTTAAAGTTACGTTTAACAAGTTACAGTTACATTTTGACACGTTAAAATACGTTTTATACAAGTTAAAGTACGTTTTTTACAAGTTAAAATAAGTGTTTTACAAGGTGAAGTACGTTTTTTACAAGTTAAAGTACATTTTTTACCAGTTCAAGTTACGTTTTAACAACTTAAAGTTACGTTTTGAGACATTAAAATTACACTTTGACAAGTTAAAGTACGTTTTTTATAAGTTAAAGTTACGTTTTGACAAGTTAAATTACCTTTTTAACTAGTTAATCTTACGTTTTGACAAATTAAAGTTACTTTTTGACAAGTTAAAGTAGGTTTTTTACAAGTTCAAGTACGTTTTTTACAAATTGAAGTACGTTTTTTACAAGTTAAAGTCCATTTGTGTATAGTTAAACCACATTTTTGACAAGTTAAAGTATGTTTTTTACAAGTTAATGTCTGTTTTTAACAAGTTAAACTCACGTTTTGACAAATTAAAGTACGTTTTTTACAAGTTAAAGTACGTTTTTTACGAGTTAAAGTACGTTTTTAACAAGTTAAAGTTACCTTTTGACAAGTTAAAGATACGTTTTGACAAGTTAAAGTAGGTTTTTTACAAGTTAAAGTACGTTTTTTACAAGTTGAAGTACGTTTTTACAAGTTAAAGTACATTTTTGACAAGTTAAACCACATTTTTGACAAGTTAAAGTACGTTTTTTACAAGTTAATGTATGTGTTTAACAAGTTAAACTCACGTTTTGACAAGTTAAAGTTACTTTTTAAAAGTTAAAGTACGTTTTTACAAGTTAAAGTACGTTTTTTACAAGTTAAATTACGTTTTGACAAGTTAAAGTTACGTTTTGACAAGTTAAAGTTACG
Organism: Urtica urens; assembly: GCA_958296335.1. Lineage (NCBI taxonomy): Eukaryota > Viridiplantae > Streptophyta > Magnoliopsida > Rosales > Urticaceae > Urtica > Urtica urens. The sequence goes on from CATQIS010000030.1 coordinate 19,612, forward strand.
TTTTGACAAGTTAAAGTAGGTTATTTTCAAGTTAAAGTATGTTTTTACCAAGTTAAATTTTTGTTTTGACATGTTAAAGTTACATTTATCACGTTAAAATACGTTTTTTACAAATTAAAGTACGTTTTTTAAAAGTTGAAGTATGTTTTTACAAGTTAAAGTAAGTGTTTTACAAGTTGAAGTGCGTTCTTTACAAGTTAAAGTACATTTTTTACAAGTTAAAGTTACGTTTTAAGTTACATTTTGACACATTAAAATTACATATTGACAAGTTAAAGTACGTTTTTAAAAGTTAAAGTTACGTTTTGACAAGTTAAACTACGTTTTTAGCAAGTTAAACTTACGTTTTTACAAATTAAAGTTACGTTTTGACAAGTTAAAGTAGGTTTTTTACAAGTTAAAGTACGTTTTTTACAAGTTGAAGTACTTTTTTACAAGTTAAAGTCCATTTATTACAAGTTAAACCACATTTTGACAAGTTAAAGTACGTTTTTTACAAGTTAATGTATGTTTTCAACAAGTTAAAGTTACGTTTTGACAATTTAAAGTTACGTTTTGACAAGTTAAAGTACGTTTTTTACAAGTTAAAGTAAGTTTTGAACTAGTTAAAGTTACGTTTTAACAAGTTACAGTTATATTTTGACACGTTAAAATACGTTTTATACAAGTTAAAGTACGTTTTTTACAAGTTGAAGTACGTTTTGTACAAGTTAAAATAAGTGTTTTACAAGGTGAAGTACGTTTTTTACAAGTTAAAGTACATTTTTTACAACTTAAAGTTACGTTTTGACACATTAAAATTACATTTTGACAAGTTAAAGTACGTTTTTTATAAGTTAAAGTTACGGTTTGACAAGTTAAATTACCTTTTTAACTAGTTAATCTTACGTTTTGACAAATTAAAGTTACTTTTTGACAAGTTAAAATAGGTTTTTTACAAGTTCTAGTACGTTTTTTACAAATTGAAGTACGTTTTTTACAAGTTAAAGTACATTTGTTTATAGTTAAACCACATTTTTGACAAGTTAAAGTATGTTTTTACAAGTTAATGTCTGTTTTTAACAAGTTAAACTCACGTTTTGACAAATTAAATTACGTTTTTTACAAGTTAAAGTACGTTTTTTACGAGTTAAACTACGTTTTTAACAAGTTAAGGTTACCTTTTGACAAGTTAAAGTTACGTTTTGAAGAATTAAAGTAAGTTTTTTACAAGTTAAAGTACGTTTTTAACAAGTTAAGTTTACGTTTGGACAACTTAATGTTACATGGTAACATGTTAAAATACGTTTTTTACAAATTGAAGTACGTTTTTTACAAGTTGAAGTACGTTTTTTACAAGTTAAAATACGTTTTTTACAAGTTGAAGTACGTTTTTTACAAGTTAAAGTTACGTTTTAACAACTTAAAGTTACATTTTGACACATTAAAATTACATTCTGACAAGTTAACGTACGTTTTTTACAAGTTAAATTTACGTTTTGACAAGTTAAACTATGTTTTTAGCAAGTTAAACTTACGATTTGACTAATTAAAATGACGTTTTGATAAGTTAAAGTAGGTTTTTTACAAGTTAAAGTACGTTTTTTACAAGTTGAAGTACGTTTTTTACAAATTGAAGTACGTTTTTACAAGTTCGAGTACATTTGTTTATAGTTAAACCACATTTTTGACAAGTTAAATTACGTTTAATACAAGTTAAAGTTACGTATTGACAAGTTAAACTACATGTTTAGCAAGTTAAACTTACGTTTTGACTAATTAAAGTTATGTTTTGACAAGTTAAAGTAGGTTTTTTACAAGTTAAAGTACGTTTTTTACAAGTTGAAATACGTTTTTTACAAATTGAAGTACGTTTTTACAAGTTCAAGTACATTTGTTTATAGTTAAACCACATTTTTGACAAGTTAAAGTACGTTTTTTACAAGTTAATGTATGTTTTTAACAAGTTAAAGTTATGTTTTGACAAGTTAATGTATGTTTTTTACAAGTTAAAGTACGTTTTTTACAAGTGTAAGTACGTTTTTTACAAGTTAAAGTACGTTTTGACAAATTAAAGTTACTTTTTGACAAGTTAAAGTTATGTTTTAACAAGTTAAAGTAGGTTTTTTACAAGTTAAAGTATGTTGTTACCAAGTTAAATTTACGTTTTGACAAGTTAAAGTTACATTTCAACACGTTAAAATACGTTTTCTACAAATTTAAGTACGTTTTTTACAAGTTGAAGTAAGTTTTTTACAAGTTGAAGTGCGTTTTTTACAAGTTAAAGTACATTTTTTACAAGTTAAAGTTACGTTTAAAGTTACATTTTGACACATTAAAATTACATATTGACAAGTTAAAGTACGTTTTTAAAAGTTAATGTTACGTTTTGACAAGTTAAACTACGTTTTTAGCAACTTAAACTTACGTTTTTACAAATTAAAGTTACGTTTTGACAAGTTAAAGTAAGTTTTTTACAAATTAAAGTACGTTTTTTTACAAGTTGAAGTACGTTTTTACAAGTTAAAGTACGTTTTTTACAAGTTAAAGTCCATTTGTTAGAAGTTAAACCACATTTTGACAAGTTAAAGTATGTTTTTTACAAGGTAATGTATGTTTTTAACAAGTTAAACTTACGTTTTGACAATTTAAAGTTATGTTTTGACAAGTTAAATTACGTTTTTAACAAGTTAATCTTACGTTTTGACAAATTAAAGTTACTTTTTGACAAGTTAAAGTAGGTTTTTTACAAGTTCAAGTACGTTTTTTACAAATTGATGTACGTTTTTACAAGTAAAAGTACATTTATTTACAGTTAAACCACATTTTTGACAACTTAAAGTACGTTTTTTACAAGTTGAAGTACGTTTTTTACAGGTTAAAGGACGTGTTTTACAAGTTGAAGAGCGTTCTTTACAAGTTAAAATACATTTTTTACAAGTTAAAGTTACGTTTAAAGTTACATTTTGACACATTAAAATTACATATTGACAAATTAAAGTACGTTTTTAAAAGTTAATGTTACGTTTTGGCAAGTTAAACTACGTTTTTAGCAAGTTAAACGTATGTTTTTACAAATTAAAGTTACGTTGTGACAAGTTAAAGTACGTTTTTTAAAAGTTAAAGTACGTTTTTTACAAGTTGAAGTACGTTTTTACAAGTTAAAGTCCATTTGTTACAAGTTAAACCACATTTTGACAAGTTAAAGTACGTTTTTTACAAGTTAATGTATGTTTTTATCAAGTTAAACTTACATTTTGACAATTTAAAGTTACGTTTTAACAACTTAAAGTAGGTTTTTTACAAGTTAAAGTTACGTTTTGACAAGTTAAAGTTACGTTTTGACAAGTTAAAGTACGTTTTTTACAAGTTAAAGTACGTTTTTTACAAGTTAAAGTTACGTTTTAACAAGTTAAAGTTACATTTTGACACGTTAAAATACGTTTTATACAAGGTAAAGTACGTTATTTACAAGTTGAAGTACGTTTTTTACAAGTTAAAGTAAGTGTTTTACAAGTTCAAGTACGTTTTTAACAAGTTAAAGTACATCTTTTACCAGTTAAAGTTACGTTTTAACAAGTTAAAGTTACGTTTTGACACATAAAAATTACGTTTTGACACATAAAAGTAACATTTTGACACATAAAAGTACGTTTTTTATAAGTTAAAGTTATGTTTTGACAAGTTAAATTACGTTTTTAACAAGTTAATCTTAAGTTTTGACAAATTAAAGTTACTTTTTGACAAGTTAAAGTAGGTTTTTTACAAGTTCAAGTACGTTTTGTACTAATTGAAGTACGTTTTTACAAGTTAAAGTACATTTGTTTACAGTTAAACCACATTTTTGACAAGTTAAAGTACGTTTTTTACAAGTTGAAGTACGTTTTTTACAAGTTAAAGTACGTGTTTTACAAGTTGAAGTGCGTTCTTTACAAGTTAAAATACATTTTTTACAAGTTAAACTTACGTTTAAAGTTACATTTTGACACATTAAAATTACATATTGACTAGTTAAAGTACGTTTTTAAAAGTTAATGTTACGTTTTGACAAGTTAAACTACGTTTTTAGCAAGTTAAACTTACGTTTTTACAAATTAAAGTTACGTTTTGACAAGTTATAGTACATTTTTTACAAGTTAAAGTACGTTTTTTACAAGTTGAAGTACGTTTTTACAAGTTAAAGTCCATTTGTTACAAGTTAAACCACATTTTGACAAGTTAAAGTACATTTTTTACAAGTTAATGTATGTTTTTATCAAGTTAAACTTACGTTTTGACAATTTAAAGTTACGTTTTAACAACTTAAAGTTGGTTTTTTACAAGTTAAAGTTACGTTTTGACAAGTTAAAGTTACATTTTGACAAGTAAAAGTACGTTTTTTACAAGTTAAAGTACGTTTCGAACAAGTTAAAGTTACGTTTTAACAAGTTAAAGTTATATTTTGACACGTTAAAATACGTTTTATACAAGTTAAAGTACGTTTTTTACAAGTTGAAGTACGTTTTTTACAAGTTAAAGTAAGTGTTTTACAAGTTCAAGTACGTTTTTTACAAGTTAAAGTACATCTTTTACCTGTTAAAGTTACGTTTTGACACATAAAAATTACATTTTGACAAGTTAAAGTTACGTTTTGACACATAAAAATTACATTTTGACAAGTTAAAGTACGTTTTTTATAAGTTAAAGTTTTGTTTTGACAAGTTAAATTACGTTTTTAACAAGTTAATCTTAAGTTTTGACAAATTAAAGTTACTTTTTGACAAGTTAAAGTAGGTTTTTTACAAATTCAAGTACGTTTTTTATAAATTGAAGTACGTTTTAACAAGTTAAAAGTACATTTGTTTACAGTTAAACCACATTTTTGACAAGTTAAAGTACGTTTTTTACAAGTTGAAGTACGTTTTTTACAAGTTAAAGTACGTGTTTTACAAGTTGAAGTGCGTTCTTTACAAGTTAAAATACATTTTTTACAAGTTAAAGTTACGTTTAAAGTTACATTTTGACACGTTAAAATTACATATTGACTAGTTAAAGTAAGTTTTTAAAAGTTAATGTTACGTTTTGACAAGTTAAACTACGTTTTTAGCAAGTTAAACTTACGTTTTTACAAATTAAAGTTACGTTTTGACAAGTTAAAGTACGTTTTTTACAAGTTGAAGTACGTTTTTTACAAGTTAAAGTAAGTGTTTTACAAGTTGAAGTACGTTTTTTATAAGTTAAAGTACATCTTTTACCAGTTAAAGTTACGTTTTAACAAGTTAAAGTTACGTTTTGACACATAAAAATTACATTTTTACAAGTTAAAGTACGTTTTTTGTAAGTTAAAGTTATGTTTTGACAAGTTAAATTACATTTTTAACAAGTTAATCTTAAGTTTTGACAAATTAAAGTTACTTTTTGACAAGTTAAAGTAGGTTTTTTACAAGTTCAAGTACGTTTTTTACAAATTGAAGTACGTTTTTACAAGTTAAAGTACATTTGTTTACAGTTAAACCACATTTTTGACAAATTAAAGTACGTTTTTTACAAGTTGAAGTACGTTTTTTACAAGTTAAAGTACGTGTTTTACAAGTTGAAGTGCCTTCTTTACAAGTTATAATACATTTTTTACAAGTTAAAGTTACGTTTAAAGTTACATTTTGACACATTAAAATTACATATTGACTAGTTAAAGTTCGTTTTTAAAAGTTAATGTTACGTTTTGACCAGTTAAACTATGTTTTTAGCAAGTTAAACTTACGTTTTTACAAATTAAAGTTACGTTTTGACACATAAAAATTACATTTTTACAAGTTAAAGTACGTTTCGAACAAGTTAAAGTTACGTTTTAACAAGTTAAAGTTACATTTTAACACGTTAAAATACGTTTTATACAAGTTAAAGTACGTTTTTTACAAGTTGAAGTACGTTTATTACAAGTTAAAGTAAGTGTTTTACAAGTTCAAGTACGTTTTTTACAAGTTAAAGTACGTCTTTTACCAGTTAAAGTTACGTTTTAACAAGTTAAAGTTACGTTTTGACACATAAAAATTACATTTTGACAAGTTAAAGTACGTTTTTTATAAGTTAAAGTTATGTTTTGACAAGTTAAATTATGTTTTTAACAAGTTAATCTTAAGTTTTGACAAATTAAAGTTACTTTTTGATAAGTTAAAGTAGGTTTTTTACAAGTTCAAGTACGTTTTTTACAAATTGAAGTACGTTTTTACAAGTTAAAGTACATTTGTTTACAATTAAACCACATTTTTGACAAGTTAAAGTAAGTTTTTTACAAGTTGAAGTACGTTTTTTACAAGTTAAAGTACGTGTTTTACAAGTTGAAGTGCGTTCTTTACAAGTTAAAATACATTTTTTACAAGTTAAAGTTACATTTAAAGTTACATTTTGACACATTAAAATTACATATTGACTAGTTAAAGTACGTTTTTAAAAGTTAATGTTACGTTTTGACAAGTTAAACTACGTTTTTAGCAAGTTAAACTTACGTTTTTACAAATTAAAGTTACGTTTTGACAAGTTAAAGTACGTTTTTTACAAGTTAAAGTACGTTTTTTACAAGTTGAAGTACGTTTTTACAAGTTAAAGTCCATTTGTTACAAGTTAAACCACATTTTGACAAGTTAAAGTACGTTTTTTACAAGTTAATGTATGTTTTTATCAAGTTAAACTTACGTTTTGACAATTGAAAGTTACGTTTTAACAACTTAAAGTAGATTTTTTACAAGTTAAAGTTACGTTTTGACAAGTTAAAGTTACATTTTGACAAGTTAAAGTACGTTTTTTACAAGTTAAAGTACGTTTTGAACAAGTTAAAGTTACGTTTTAACAAGTTAAAGTTACATTTTGACACGTTAAAATACTTTTTATACAAGTTATAGTACGTTTTTTACAAGTTGAAGTATGTTTTTTACAAGTTAAAGTAAGTGTTTTACAAGTTCAAGTACGTTTTTTACAAGTTAAAGTACATCTTTTACTAGTTAAAGTTACGTTTTAACAAGTTAAAGTTACGTTTTGACACATTAAAATTACATTTTGACAAGTCAAAGTACGTTTTTTATAAGTTAAAGTTATATTTTGACAAGTTAAATTACGTTTTTAAAAAGTTAATCTTAAGTTTTGACAAATTAAAGTTACTGTTTGACAAGTTAAAAAGGGTTCTTTACAAGTTCAAGTACGTTTTTTACAAATTGAAGTACGTTTTTACAAGTTAAAGTACATTTGTTTACAGTTAAAAAACATTTTTGACAAGTTAAAGTACGTTTTTTACAAGTTGAAGTACGTTTTTTACAAGTTAAGGTACGTGTTTTACAAGTTGAAGTGCGTTCTTTACAAGTTAAAATACATTTTTTACCAGTTTAAGTTACGTTTAAAGTTACATTTTGACACATTAAAATTAAATATTGACTAGTTAAAGTACGTTTTTAAAAGTTAAAGTTATGTTTTGACAAGTTAAACTACGCTTTTAGCAAGTTAAACTTATGTTTTTACAAATTAAAGTTACGTTTTGACAAGTTAAAATACGTTTTTTACAAGTTAAAGTACGTTTTTTACAAGTTAAAGTACGTTTTTTACAAGTTAAAGTACGTTTTTTACAAGTTGAAGTACGTTTTTACAAGTTAAAGTCCATTTGTTACAAGTTAAACCACATTTTGACGAGTTAAAGTACATTTTTTACAAGTTAATCTATGTTTTTATCAAGTTAAACTTACGTTTTGACAATTTAAAGTTACGTTTTGACAACTTAAAGTAGGTTTTTTAGAAGTTAAAGTTACGTTTTGACAAGTTAAAGTTACATTTTGACAAGTTAAAGTACGTTTTTTACAAGTTAAAGTACCTTTTGACAAGTTAAAGTTACGTTTTAACAAGTTAAAGTTACATTTTGACACGTTAAAATACGTTGTATAAAAGTTAAAGTACGTTTTTTACAAGTTGAAGTACATTTTTTACAAGTTAAAGTAAGTGTTTTACAAGTTCAAGTACGTTTTTTACAAGTTAAAGTACATCTTTTACCAGTTAAAGTTACGTTTTAACAAGTTAAAGTTACGTTTTGACACATTAAAATTACATTTTGACAAGTCAAAGTACGTTTTATATAAGTTAAAGTTATGTTTTGACAAGTTGAATTACATTTTTAACAAGTTAATCTTAAGTTTTGACAAATTAAAGTTACTTTTTGACAAGTTAAAGTAGGTTCTTTACATGTTCAAGTACGTTTTTTACAAATTGAAGTACGTTTTTACAAGTTAAAGTACATTTGTTTACATTTAAAAAACATTTTTGACAAGTTAAAGTACGTTTTTTACAAGTTGAAGTACGTTTTTTACAAGTTAAGGTACGTGTTTTACAAGTTGAAGTGCGTTCTTTACAAGTTAAAATACATTTTTTACCAGTTAAAGTTACGTTTAAAGTTACATTTTGACACATTAAAATTAAATATTGACTAGTTAAAGTACGTTTTTAAAAGTTAATGTTATGTTTTGACAAGTTAAACTACGCTTTTAGCAAGTTAAACTTATGTTTTTACAAATTAAAGTTACGTTTTGACAAGTTAAAATACGTTTTTTACAAGTTAAAGTACGTTTTTTACAAGTTAAAGTACGTTTTTTACAAGTTAAAGTACGTTTTTTACAAGTTGAAGTACGTTTTTACAAGTTAAAGTCCATTTGTTACAAGTTAAACCACATTTTGACGAGTTAAAGTACATTTTTTACAAGTTAATCTATGTTTTTATCAAGTTAAACTTACGTTTTGACAATTTAAAGTTACGTTTTGACAACTTAAAGTAGGTTTTTTAGAAGTTAAAGTTACGTTTTGACAAGTTAAAGTTACATTTTGACAAGTTAAAGTACGTTTTTTATAAGTTAAAGTACCTTTTGACAAGTTAAAGTTACGTTTTAACAAGTTAAAGTTACATTTTGACACGTTAAAATACGTTGTATAAAAGTTAAAGTACGTTTTTTACAAGTTGAAGTACATTTTTTACAAGTTAAAGTAAGTGTTTTACAAGTTCAAGTACGTTTTTTACAAGTTAAAGTACATCTTTTACCAGTTAAAGTTACGTTTTAACAAGTTAAAGTTACGTTTTGACACATTAAAATTACATTTTGACAAGTCAAAGTACGTTTTATATAAGTTAAAGTTATGTTTTGACAAGTTGAATTACATTTTTAACAAGTTAATCTTAAGTTTTGACAAATTAAAGTTACTTTTTGACAAGTTAAAGTAGGTTCTTTACAAGTTCAAGTACGTTTTTTACAAATTGAATTACGTTTTTACAAGTTAAAGTACATTTGTTTACATTTAAAAAACATTTTTAAAAAGTTAAAGTACGTTTTTTACAAGTTGAAGTACGTTTTTTACAAGTTAAGGTACGTGTTTTACAAGTTGAAGTGCGTTCTTTACAAGTTAAAATACATTTTTTACCAGTTAAAGTTACGTTTAAAGTTACATTTTGACACATTAAAATTAAATATTGACTAGTTAAAGTACGTTTTTAAAAGTTAATGTTATGTTTTGACAAGTTAAACTACGCTTTTAGCAAGTTAAACTTATGTTTTTACAAATTAAAGTTACGTTTTGACAAGTTAAAATACGTTTTTTACAAGTTAAAGTACGTTTTTTACAAGTTAAAGTACGTTTTTTACAAGTTAAAGTACGTTTTTTACAAGTTGAAGTACGTTTTTACAAGTTAAAGTCCATTTGTTACAAGTTAAACCACATTTTGACAAGTTAAAGTACATTTTTTACAAGTTAATATATGTTTTTATCAAGTTAAACTTACGTTTTGACAATTTAAAGTTACGTTTTGACAACTTAAAGTAGGTTTTTTAGAAGTTAAAGTTACGTTTTGACAAGTTAAAGTTACATTTTGACAAGTTAAAGTACGTTTTTAACAAGTTAAAGTACCTTTTGACAAGTTAAAGTTACGTTTTAACAAGTTAAAGTTACATTTTGACACGTTAAAATACGTTGTATAAAAGTTAAAGTACGTTTTTTACAAGTTGAAGTACGTTTTTTACAAGTTAAAGTAAGTGTTTTACAAGTTCAAGTACGTTTTTTACAAGTTAAAGTACTTTTTTAACAAGTTAAAGTTACGTTTTAACAAGTTAAAGTTACGTTTTGACACATTAAAATTACATTTTGACAAGTCAAAGTACGTTTTTTATAAGTTAAAGTTATGTTTTGACAAGTTGAATTACATTTTTAACAAGTTAATCTTAAGTTTTGACAAATTAAAGTTACTTTTTGACAAGTTAAAGTAGGTTCTTTACAAGTTCAAGTACGTTTTTTACAAATTGAAGTACGTTTTTACAAGTTAAAGTACATTTGTTTACATTTAAAAAACATTTTTGACAAGTTAAAGTACGTTTTTTACAAGTTGAAGTACGTTTTTTACAAGTTAAGGTACGTGTTTTACAAGTTGAAGTGCGTTCTTTACAAGTTAAAATACATTTTTTACCAGTTAAAGTTACGTTTAAAGTTACATTTTGACACATTAAAATTAAATATTGACTAGTTAAAGTACGTTTTTAAAAGTTAATGTTATGTTTTGACAAGTTAAACTACGCTTTTAGCAAGTTAAACTTATGTTTTTACAAATTAAAGTTACGTTTTGACAAGTTAAAATACGTTTTTTACAAGTTAAAGTACGTTTTTTACAAGTTAAAGTACGTTTTTTACAAGTTAAAGTACGTTTTTTACAAGTTGAAGTACGTTTTTACAAGTTAAAGTCCATTTGTTACAAGTTAAACCACATTTTGACAAGTTAAAGTACATTTTTTACAAGTTAATATATGTTTTTATCAAGTTAAACTTACGTTTTGACAATTTAAAGTTACGTTTTGACAACTTAAAGTAGGTTTTTTAGAAGTTAAAGTTACGTTTTGACAAGTTAAAGTTACATTTTGACAAGTTAAAGTACGTTTTTAACAAGTTAAAGTACCTTTTGACAAGTTAAAGTTACGTTTTAACAAGTTAAAGTTACATTTTGACACGTTAAAATACGTTGTATAAAAGTTAAAGTACGTTTTTTACAAGTTGAAGTACGTTTTTTACAAGTTAAAGTAAGTGTTTTACAAGTTCAAGTACGTTTTTTACAAGTTAAAGTACATCTTTTACAAGTTAAAGTTACGTTTTAACAAGTTAAAGTTACGTTTTGACACATTAAAATTACATTTTGACAAGTCAAAGTACGTTTTTTATAAGTTAAAGTTATGTTTTGACAAGTTGAATTACATTTTTAACAAGTTAATCTTAAGTTTTGACAAATTAAAGTTACTTTTTGACAAGTTAAAGTAGGTTCTTTACAAGTTCAAGTACGTTTTTTACAAATTGAAGTACGTTTTTACAAGTTAAAGTACATTTGTTTACATTTAAAAAACATTTTTGACAAGTTAAAGTACGTTTTTTACAAGTTGAAGTACGTTTTTTACAAGTTAAGGTACGTGTTTTACAAGTTGAAGTGCGTTCTTTACAAGTTAAAATACATTTTTTACCAGTTAAAGTTACGTTTAAAGTTACATTTTGACACATTAAAATTAAATATTGACTAGTTAAAGTACGTTTTTAAAAGTTAATGTTATGTTTTGACAAGTTAAACTACGCTTTTAGCAAGTTAAACTTATGTTTTTACAAATTAAAGTTACGTTTTGACAAGTTAAAATACGTTTTTTACAAGTTAAAGTACGTTTTTTACAAGTTGAAGTACGTTTTTTACAAGTTAAAGTACGTTTTTTACAAGTTGAAGTACGTTTTTACAAGTTAAAGTCCATTTGTTACAAGTTAAAGTTACGTTTTAACAAGTTAAAGTTACTTTTTGACACGTTAAAATACGTTGTATAAAAGTTAAAGTACGTTTTTTACAAGTTGAAGTACGTTTTTTACAAGTTAAAGTAAGTGTTTTACAAGTTCAAGTACGTTTTTTACAAGTTAAAGTACATCTTTTACCAGTTAAAGTTACGTTTTAACAAGTTAAAGTTACGTTTTGACACATTAAAATTACATTTTGACAAGTCAAAGTACGTTTTTTATAAGTTAAAGTTATGTTTTGACAAGTTGAATTACATTTTTAACAAGTTAATCTTAAGTTTTGACAAATTAAAGTTACTTTTTGACAAGTTAAAGTAGGTTCTTTACAAGTTCAAGTACGTTTTTTACAAATTGAAGTACGTTTTTACAAGTTAAAGTACATTTGTTTACATTTAAACAACATTTTTGACAAGTTAAAGTACGTTTTTTACAAGTTGAAGTACGTTTTTTACAAGTTAAAGTACGTGTTTTACAAGTTGAAGTGCGTTCTTTACAAGTTAAAATACATTTTTTACAAGTTATTTACGTTTAAAGTTACATTTTGACACATTAAAATTACATATTGACTAGTTAAAGTACGTTTTTAAAAGTTAATGTTACGTTTTGACAAGTTAAACTACGTTTTTAGCAAGTTAAACTTACGTTTTTACAAATTAAAGTTACGTTTTGACAAGTTAAAGTAGGTTTTTTACAAGTTAAAGTACGTTTTTTACAAGTTGAAGTACGTTTTTACAAGTTAAAGTACATTTGTTACAAGTTAAACCACATTTTGACAAGTTAAAGTACGTTTTTTACAAGTTAATGTATGTTTTTAACAAGTTAAACTTACGTTTTGACAATTTAAAGTTACGTTTTGACAAGTTAAAGTAGGTTTTTTACAAGTTAAAGTTACGTTTTGACAAGTTAAAGTTACATTTTGACAAGTTAAAGTACGTTTTTTACAAGTTAAAGTACCCTTTGACAAGTTAAAGTTACGTTTTAACAAGTTAAAGTTACATTTTGACACGTTAAAATACGTTTTATAAAAGTTAAAGTACGTTTTTTACAAGTTGAAGTACGTTTATTACAAGTTAAAGTAAGTGTTTTACAAGTTCAAGTACGTTTTTTACAAGTTAAAGTACATCTTTTACCAGTTAAAGTTACGTTTTAACAACTTAAAGTTACGTTTTGACACATTAAAATTACATTTTGACAAGTTAAAGTACGTTTTTTATAAGTTAAAGTTATGTTTTGACAAGTTAAATTACATTTTTAACAAGTTAATCTTAAGTTTTGACAAATTAAAGTTACTTTTTGACAAGTTAAAGTAGGTTCTTTACAAGTTCAAGTACGTTTTTTACAAATTGAAGTACGTTTTTACAAGTTAAAGTACATTTGTTTACATTTAAACAACATTTTTGACAAGTTAAAGTACGTTTTTTACAAGTTGAAGTACGTTTTTTACAAGTTAAAGTACGTGTTTTACAAGTTGAAGTGCGTTCTTTACAAGTTAAAATACATTTTTTACAAGTTAAAGTTACATTTAAAGTTACATTTTGACACATTAAAATTACATATTGACTAGTTAAAGTACGTTTTTAAAAGTTAATGTTACGTTTTGACAAGTTAAACTACGTTTTTAGCAAGTTAAACTTACGTTTTTACAAATTAAAGTTACGTTTTGACAAGTTAAAGTACGTTTTTTACAAGTTAAAGTACGTTTTTTACAAGTTGAAGTACGTTTTTACAAGTTTAAGTCCATTTGTTACAAGTTAAACCACATTTTGACAAATTAAAGTACGTTTTTTACAAGTTAATGTATGTTTTTAACAAGTTAAACTTACGTTTTGACAATTTAAAGTTACGTTTTGACAACTTAAAGTAGGTTTTTTACAAGTTAAAGTTACGTTTTGACAAGTTAAAGTTACATTTTGACAAGTTAAAGTACGTTTTTTACAAGTTAAAGTACGTTTTGAACAAGTTAAAGTTACGTTTTAACAAGTTAAAGTTACTTTTTGACAAGTTAAAGTAGGTTCTTTACAAGTTAAAGTACGTTTTTTACAAATTGAAGTACGTTTTTACAAGTTAAAGTACATTTGTTTACATTTAAACAACATTTTTGACAAGTTAAAGTACGTTTTTTACAAGTTGAAGTACGTTTTTTACAAGTTAAAGTACGTGTTTTACAAGTTGAAGTGAGTTCTTTACAAGTTAAAATACATTTTTTACAAGTTAAAGTTACGTTTAAAGTTACATTTTGACACATTAAAATTACATATTGACTAGTTAAAGTACGTTTTTAAAAGTTAATGTTACGTTTTGACAAGTTAAACTACGTTTTTAGCAAGTTAAACTTACGTTTTTACAAATTAAAGTTACGTTTTGACAAGTTAAAGTACGTTTTTTACAAGTTAAAGTACGTTTTTTACGTTTTTAGCAAGTTAAACGTACGTTTTTAAAAATTAAAGTTACATTTTAACAAGTTAAAGTACGTTTTTTACAAGTTAAAGTACGTTTTTTAGAAGTTGAAGTACGTTTTTACAAGTTTAAGTCCATTTGTTACAAGTTAAACAACATTTTGACAAGTTAAAGTACGTTTTTTACAAGTTAATGTATGTTTTTAACAAGTTAAACTTACGTTTTGACAATTTAAAGTTACGTTTTGACAACTTAAAGTAGGTTTTTTACAAGTTAAAGTTACGTTTTGACAAGTTAAAGTTACATTTTGACAAGTTAAAGTACGTTTTTTACAAGTTAAAGTACGTTTTGAACAAGTTAAAGTTACGTTTTTACAAGTTAAAGTTACATTTTGACACATTAAAATACTTTTTATACAAGTTAAAGTACGTTTTTTACAAGTTGAAGTATGTTTTTTACAAGTTAAAGTAAGTGTTTTACAAGTTGAAGTACGTTTTTTTACAAATTGAAGTACGTTTTTACAAGTTAAAGTACATTTGTTTACAGTTAAACCACATTTTTGACAAGTTAAAGTTTGTTTTTTACAAGTTGAAGTACGTTTTTTACAAGTTAAAGTATGTGTTTTACAAGTTGAAGTGCGTTCTTTAAAAGTTAAAATACATTTTTTACAAGTTAAAGTTACAATTAAAGTTACATTTTGACACATTAAAATTACATATTGACTAGTTAAAGTACGTTTTGAAAAGTTAATGTTACGTTTTGACAAGTTAAACTACGTTTTTAGCAAGTTAAACTTACGTTTTTACAAATTAAAGTTACGTTTTGACAAGTTAAAGTACGTTTTTTACAAGTTAAAGTACGTTTTTTACAAGTTGAAGTACGTTTTTACAAGTTTAAGTCCATTTGTTACAAGTTAAACCACATTTTGACAAATTAAAGTACGTTTTTTACAAGTTAATGTATGTTTTTAACAAGTTAAACTTACGTTTTGACAATTTAAAGTTACGTTTTGACAACTTAAAGTAGGTTTTTTACAAGTTAAAGTTACGTTTTGACAAGTTAAAGTTACATTTTGACAAGTTAAAGTACGTTTTTTATAAGTTAAAGTTATATTTTGACAAGTTAAATTACGTTTTTAAAAAGTTAATCTTAAGTTTTTGAGAAATTAAAGTTACTTTTTGACAAGTTAAAGTAGGTTCTTTACAAGTTCAAGTACGTTTTTTACAAATTGAAGTACGTTTTTACAAGTTAAAGTACATTTATTTACATTTAAACAACATTTTGACAAGTTAAAGTACGTTTTTACAAGTTGAAGTACGTTTTTTACAAGTTAAAGTACGTGTTTTACAAGTTGAAGTGCGTTCTTTACAAGTTAAAATACATTTTTTACAAGTTAAAGTTACATTTAAAGTTACATTTTGACACATTAAAATTACATATTGACTAGTTAAAGTACGTTTTTAAAAGTTAATGTTACGTTTTGACAAGTTAAACTACGTTTTTAGCAAGTTAAACTTACGTTTTTACAAATTAAAGTTACGTTTTGACAAGTTAAAGTTACATTTTGACAAGTTAAAGTACGTTTTTACAAGTTTAACTCCATTTGTTACAAGTTAAACCACATTTTGACAAGTTAAAGTACGTTTTTAACAAGTTAATGTATATTTTTAACAAGTTAAACTTACGTTTTGACAATTTAAAGTTACGTTTTGACAACTTAAAGTAGGTTTTATACAAGTTAAAGTTACGTTTTGACAAGTTAAAGTTACATTTTGACAAGTTAAAGTACGTTTTTTACAAGTTAAAGTACGTTTTGAACAAGTTAAAGTTACGTTTTAACAAGTTAAAGTTACATTTTGACACGTTAAAATACGTTTTTTACAAGTTGAAGTACGTTTTTTACAAGTTAAGGTACGTGTTTTACAAGTTGAAGTGCGTTCTTTACAAGTTAAAATACATTTTTTACCAGTTAAAGTTACGTTTAAAGTTACATTTTGACACATTAAAATTAAATATTGACTAGTTAAAGTACGTTTTTAAAAGTTAATGTTATGTTTTGACAAGTTAAACTACGCTTTTAGCAAGTTAAACTTATGTTTTTACAAATTAAAGTTACGTTTTGACAAGTTAAAATACGTTTTTTACAAGTTAAAGTACGTTTTTTACAAGTTAAAGTACGTTTTTTACAAGTTAAAGTACGTTTTTTACAAGTTGAAGTACGTTTTTACAAGTTAAAGTCCATTTGTTACAAGTTAAAGTTACGTTTTAACAAGTTAAAGTTACTTTTTGACACGTTAAAATACGTTGTATAAAAGTTAAAGTACGTTTTTTACAAGTTGAAGTACGTTTTTTACAAGTTAAAGTAAGTGTTTTACAAGTTCAAGTACGTTTTTTACAAGTTAAAGTACATCTTTTACCAGTTAAAGTTACGTTTTAACAAGTTAAAGTTACGTTTTGACACATTAAAATTACATTTTGACAAGTCAAAGTACGTTTTTTATAAGTTAAAGTTATGTTTTGACAAGTTGAATTACATTTTTAACAAGTTAATCTTAAGTTTTGACAAATTAAAGTTACTTTTTGACAAGTTAAAGTAGGTTCTTTACAAGTTCAAGTACGTTTTTTACAAATTGAAGTACGTTTTTACAAGTTAAAGTACATTTGTTTACATTTAAACAACATTTTTGACAAGTTAAAGTACGTTTTTTACAAGTTGAAGTACGTTTTTTACAAGTTAAAGTACGTGTTTTACAAGTTGAAGTGCGTTCTTTACAAGTTAAAATACATTTTTTACAAGTTATTTACGTTTAAAGTTACATTTTGACACATTAAAATTACATATTGACTAGTTAAAGTACGTTTTTAAAAGTTAATGTTACGTTTTGACAAGTTAAACTACGTTTTTAGCAAGTTAAACTTACGTTTTTACAAATTAAAGTTACGTTTTGACAAGTTAAAGTACGTTTTTTACAAGTTAAAGTACGTTTTTTACAAGTTGAAGTACGTTTTTACAAGTTAAAGTCCATTTGTTACAAGTTAAACCACATTTTGACAAGTTAAAGTACGTTTTTTACAAGTTAATGTATGTTTTTAACAAGTTAAACTTACGTTTTGACAATTTAAAGTTACGTTTTGACAACTTAAAGTAGGTTTTTTACAAGTTAAAGTTACGTTTTGACAAGTTAAAGTTACATTTTGACAAGTTAAAGTACGTTTTTTACAAGTTAAAGTACCCTTTGACAAGTTAAAGTTACGTTTTAACAAGTTAAAGTTACATTTTGACACGTTAAAATACGTTTTATAAAAGTTAAAGTACGTTTTTTACAAGTTGAAGTACGTTTATTACAAGTTAAAGTAAGTGTTTTACAAGTTCAAGTACGTTTTTTACAAGTTAAAGTACATCTTTTACCAGTTAAAGTTACGTTTTAACAACTTAAAGTTACGTTTTGACACATTAAAATTACATTTTGACAAGTCAAAGTACGTTTTTTATAAGTTAAAGTTATGTTTTGACAAGTTAAATTACATTTTTAACAAGTTAATCTTAAGTTTTGACAAATTAAAGTTACTTTTTGACAAGTTAAAGTAGGTTCTTTACAAGTTCAAGTACGTTTTTTACAAATTGAAGTACGTTTTTACAAGTTAAAGTACATTTGTTTACATTTAAACAACATTTTTGACAAGTTAAAGTACGTTTTTTACAAGTTGAAGTACGTTTTTTACAAGTTAAAGTACGTGTTTTACAAGTTGAAGTGCGTTCTTTACAAGTTAAAATACATTTTTTACAAGTTAAAGTTACATTTAAAGTTACATTTTGACACATTAAAATTACATATTGACTAGTTAAAGTACGTTTTTAAAAGTTAATGTTACGTTTTGACAAGTTAAACTACGTTTTTAGCAAGTTAAACTTACGTTTTTACAAATTAAAGTTACGTTTTGACAAGTTAAAGTACGTTTTTTACAAGTTAAAGTACGTTTTTTACAAGTTGAAGTACGTTTTTACAAGTTTAAGTCCATTTGTTACAAGTTAAACCACATTTTGACAAATTAAAGTACGTTTTTTACAAGTTAATGTATGTTTTTAACAAGTTAAACTTACGTTTTGACAAGTTAAAGTTACGTTTTGACAACTTAAAGTAGGTTTTTTACAAGTTAAAGTTACGTTTTGACAAGTTAAAGTTACATTTTGACAAGTTAAAGTACGTTTTTTACAAGTTAAAGTACGTTTTGAACAAGTTAAAGTTACGTTTTAACAAGTTAAAGTTACTTTTTGACAAGTTAAAGTAGGTTCTTTACAAGTTAAAGTACGTTTTTTACAAATTGAAGTACGTTTTTACAAGTTAAAGTACATTTGTTTACATTTAAACAACATTTTTGACAAGTTAAAGTACGTTTTTTACAAGTTGAAGTACGTTTTTTACAAGTTAAAGTACGTGTTTTACAAGTTGAAGTGAGTTCTTTACAAGTTAAAATACATTTTTTACAAGTTAAAGTTACGTTTAAAGTTACATTTTGACACATTAAAATTACATATTGACTAGTTAAAGTACGTTTTTAAAAGTTAATGTTACGTTTTGACAAGTTAAACTACGTTTTTAGCAAGTTAAACTTACGTTTTTACAAATTAAAGTTACGTTTTGACAAGTTAAAGTACGTTTTTTACAAGTTAAAGTACGTTTTTTACGTTTTTAGCAAGTTAAACGTACGTTTTTAAAAATTAAAGTTACATTTTAACAAGTTAAAGTACGTTTTTTACAAGTTAAAGTACGTTTTTTAGAAGTTGAAGTACGTTTTTACAAGTTTAAGTCCATTTGTTACAAGTTAAACAACATTTTGACAAGTTAAAGTACGTTTTTTACAAGTTAATGTATGTTTTTAACAAGTTAAACTTACGTTTTGACAATTTAAAGTTACGTTTTGACAACTTAAAGTAGGTTTTTTACAAGTTAAAGTTACGTTTTGACAAGTTAAAGTTACATTTTGACAAGTTAAAGTACGTTTTTTACAAGTTAAAGTACGTTTTGAACAAGTTAAAGTTACGTTTTTACAAGTTAAAGTTACATTTTGACACATTAAAATACTTTTTATACAAGTTAAAGTACGTTTTTTACAAGTTGAAGTATGTTTTTTACAAGTTAAAGTAAGTGTTTTACAAGTTGAAGTACGTTTTTTTACAAATTGAAGTACGTTTTTACAAGTTAAAGTACATTTGTTTACAGTTAAACCACATTTTTGACAAGTTAAAGTTTGTTTTTTACAAGTTGAAGTACGTTTTTTACAAGTTAAAGTATGTGTTTTACAAGTTGAAGTGCGTTCTTTAAAAGTTAAAATACATTTTTTACAAGTTAAAGTTACAATTAAAGTTACATTTTGACACATTAAAATTACATATTGACTAGTTAAAGTACGTTTTGAAAAGTTAATGTTACGTTTTGACAAGTTAAACTACGTTTTTAGCAAGTTAAACTTACGTTTTTACAAATTAAAGTTACGTTTTGACAAGTTAAAGTACGTTTTTTACAAGTTAAAGTACGTTTTTTACAAGTTGAAGTACGTTTTTACAAGTTTAAGTCCATTTGTTACAAGTTAAACCACATTTTGACAAATTAAAGTACGTTTTTTACAAGTTAATGTATGTTTTTAACAAGTTAAACTTACGTTTTGACAATTTAAAGTTACGTTTTGACAACTTAAAGTAGGTTTTTTACAAGTTAAAGTTACGTTTTGACAAGTTAAAGTTACATTTTGACAAGTTAAAGTACGTTTTTTATAAGTTAAAGTTATATTTTGACAAGTTAAATTACGTTTTTAAAAAGTTAATCTTAAGTTTTTGAGAAATTAAAGTTACTTTTTGACAAGTTAAAGTAGGTTCTTTACAAGTTCAAGTACGTTTTTTACAAATTGAAGTACGTTTTTACAAGTTAAAGTACATTTATTTACATTTAAACAACATTTTGACAAGTTAAAGTACGTTTTTACAAGTTGAAGTACGTTTTTTACAAGTTAAAGTACGTGTTTTACAAGTTGAAGTGCGTTCTTTACAAGTTAAAATACATTTTTTACAAGTTAAAGTTACATTTAAAGTTACATTTTGACACATTAAAATTACATATTGACTAGTTAAAGTACGTTTTTAAAAGTTAATGTTACGTTTTGACAAGTTAAACTACGTTTTTAGCAAGTTAAACTTACGTTTTTACAAATTAAAGTTACGTTTTGACAAGTTAAAGTTACATTTTGACAAGTTAAAGTACGTTTTTACAAGTTTAACTCCATTTGTTACAAGTTAAACCACATTTTGACAAGTTAAAGTACGTTTTTAACAAGTTAATGTATATTTTTAACAAGTTAAACTTACGTTTTGACAATTTAAAGTTACGTTTTGACAACTTAAAGTAGGTTTTATACAAGTTAAAGTTACGTTTTGACAAGTTAAAGTTACATTTTGACAAGTTAAAGTACGTTTTTTACAAGTTAAAGTACGTTTTGAACAAGTTAAAGTTACGTTTTAACAAGTTAAAGTTACATTTTGACACGTTAAAATACGTTTTATACAAGTTAAAGTACGTTTTTTACAAGTTGAAGTATGTTTTTTACAAGTTAAAGTAAGTGTTTTACAAGTTCAAGTACGTTTTTTACAAGTTAAAGTACATCTTTTACTAGTTAAAGTTACGTTTTAACAAGTTAAAGTTACGTTTTGACACATTAAAATTACATTTTGACAAGTTAAAGTACGTTTTTTATAAGTTAAAGTTATATTTTGACAAGTTAAATTACATTTTTAACAAGTTAATCTTAAGTTTTGACAAATTAAAGTTACTTTTTGACAAGTTAAAGTAGGTTCTTTACAAGTTCAAGTACGTTTTTTACAAATTGAAGTATGTTTTACAAGTTAAAGTACATTTGTTTACATTTAAACAACTTTTTTGACAAGTTAAAGTACGTTTTTTACAAGTTGAAGTACGTTTTTTACAAGTTAAAGTACGTGTTTTACAAGTTGAAGTGCGTTCTTTACAAGTTAAAATACATTTTTTACAAGTTAAAGTTACGTTTAAAGTTACATTTTGACACATTAAAATTACATATTGACTAGTTAAAGTACGTTTTTAAAAGTTAATGTTACGTTTTGACAAGTTAAACTACGTTTTTAGCAAGTTAAACTTACGTTTTTACAAATTAAAGTTACGTTTTAACAAGTTAAAGTACGTTTTTTACAAGTTAAAGTACGTTTTTTACAAGTTGAAGTACGTTTTTACAAGTTTAAGTCCATTTGTTACAAGTTAAACAACATTTTGACAAGTTAAAGTACGTTTTTTACAAGTTAATGTATGTTTTTAACAAGTTAAACTTACGTTTTGACAATTTAAAGTTACGTTTTGACAACTTAAAGTAGGTTTTTTACAAGTTAAAGTCACGTTTTGACAAGTTAAAGTTACATTTTGACAAGTTAAAGTACGTTTTTTACAAGTTAAAGTACGTTTTGAACAAGTTATAGTTACGTTTTAACAAGTTAAAGTTACATTTTGACACGTTAAAATACGTTTTATACAAGTTAAACTACGTTTTTAACAAGTTGAAGTACATTTTTTACAAGTTAAAGTAAGTGTTTTACAAGTTCAAGTATGTTTTTTACAAGTTAAAGTACATCTTTTACCAGTTCAAGTTACGTTTTAGCAAGTTAAAGTTACGTTTTGACACATTAAAATTACATTTTGACAAGTTAAAGTACGTTTTTTATAAGTTAAAGTTATGTTTTGACAAGTTAAATTACGTTTTTAACAAGTTAATCTTAAGTTTTGACTAATTAAAGTTACTTTTTGACAAGTTAAAGTAGGTTTTTTACAAGTTGAAGTACGTTTTTTTACAAATTGAAGTACGTTTTTACAAGTTAAAGTACATTTGTTTACAGTTAAACCACATTTTTGACAAGTTAAAGTATGTTTTTTACAAGTTGAAGTACGTTTTTTACAAGTTAAAGTATGTGTTTTACAAGTTGAAGTGCGTTCTTTACAAGTTAAAATACATTTTTTACAAGTTAAAGTTACGTTTAAAGTTACATTTTGACACATTAAAATTACATATTGACTAGTTAAAGTACGTTTTTAAAAGTTAATGTTACGTTTTGACAAGTTAAACTACGTTTTTAGCAAGTTAAACTTACGTTTTTACAAATTAAAGTTACGTTTTGACAAGTTAAAGTTACATTTTGACAAGTTAAAGTACGTTTTTTACAAGGTAAAGTACCTTTTGAACAAGTTAAAGTTACGTTTTAACAAGTTAAAGTTACTTTTTGACACGTTAAAATACGTTTTATACAAGTTAAAGTACGTTTTTAACAAGTTGAAGTACGTTTTTTACAAGTTAAAGTAAGTGTTTTCGAAGTTCAAGTACGTTTTTACAAGTTAAAGTACATCTTTTACCAGTTAAAGTTACGTTTTAACAACTTAAAGTTACGTTTTGACACATTAAAATTACATTTTGACAAGTCAAAGTACGTTTTTTATAAGTTAAAGTTATATTTTGACAAGTTAAATTACGTTTTTAAAAAGTTAATCTTAAGTTTTGACAAATTAAAGTTACTTTTTGACAAGTTAAAGTAGGTTCTTTACAAGTTCAAGTACGTTTTTTACAAATTGAAGTACGTTTTTACAAGTTAAAGTACATTTGTTTACATTTAAACAACATTTTTGACAAGTTAAAGTACGTTTTTTACAAGTTGAAGTACGTTTTTTACAAGTTAAAGTACGTGTTTTACAAGTTGAAGTGCGTTCTTTACAAGTTAAAATACATTTTTTACAAGTTAAAGTTACATTTAAAGTTACATTTTGACACATTAAAATTACATATTGACTAGTTAAAGTACGTTTTTAAAAGTTAATGTTATGTTTTGACAAGTTAAACTACGTTTTTAGCAAGTTAAACTTACGTTTTTACAAATTAAAGTTACGTTTTGACAAGTTAAACTACGTTTTTTACAAGTTAAAGTACGTTTTTTACAAGTTGAAGTACGTTTTTACAAGTTTAAGTCCATTTGTTACAAGTTAAACCACATTTTGACAAGTTAAAGTACGTTTTTAACAAGTTAATGTATATTTTTAACAAGTTAAACTTACGTTTTGACAATTTAAAGTTACGTTTTGACAACTTAAAGTAGGTTTTTTACAAGTTAAAGTTACGTTTTGATAAGTTAAAGTTACATTTTGACAAGTTAAAGTACGTTTTTTACAAGTTAAAGTACGTTTTGAACAAGTTAAAGTTACGTTTTAACAAGTTAAAGTTACATTTTGACACGTTAAAATACGTTTTATACAAGTTAAAGTACGTTTTTTACAAGTTGAAGTATGTTTTTCACAAGTTAAAGTAAGTGTTTTACAAGTTCAAGTACGTTTTTTACAAGTTAAAGTAAATCTTTTACCAGTTAAAGTTACGTTTTAACAAGTTAAAGTTACGTTTTGACACATTAAAATTATATTTTGACAAGTCAAAGTACGTTTTTTATAAGTTAAAGTTATGTTTTGACAAGTTAAATTACATTTTTAACAAGTTAATCTTAAGTTTTGACAAATTAAAGTTACTTTTTGACAAGTTAAAGTAGGTTCTTTACAAGTTCAAGTACGTTTTTTACAAATTGAAGTACGTTTTTACAAGTTAAAGTACATTTGTTTACAGTTAAACCACATTTTTGACAAGTTAAAGTACGTTTTTTACAAGTTGAAGTACGTTTTTTACAAGTTAAAGTACGTGTTTTACAAGTTGAAGTGCGTTCTTTACAAGTTAAAATACATTTTTTACAAGTTAAAGTTACGTTTAAAGTTACATTTTGACATATTAAAATTACATATTGACTAGTTAAAGTACGTTTTTAAAAGTTAATGTTACGTTTTGAGAAGTTAAACTACGTTTTTAGCAAGTTAAACTTACGTTTTTACAAATTAAAGTTACGTTTTGACAAGTTAAAGTACGTTTTTTACAAGTTAAAGTACGTTTTTTACAAGTTGAAGTACGTTTTTACAAGTTTCAGTGCATTTGTTACAAGTTAAACCACATTTTGACAAGTTAAAGTACGTTTTTTACAAGTTAATGTATATTTTTAACAAGTTAACCTTACGTTTTGACAATTTAAAGTTACGTTTTGACAACTTAATGTAGGTTTTTTACAAGTTAAAGTTACGTTTTGACAAGTTAAAGTTACATTTTGACAAGTTAAAGTACGTTTTTTACAAGTTAAAGTACGTTTTGAACAAGTTAAAGTTATGTTTTAACAAGTTAAAGTTACATTTTGACACGTTAAAATACGTTTTATACAAGTTAAAGTACGTTTTTTACAAGTTGAAGTATGTTTTTTACAAGTTAAAGTAAGTGTTTTACAAGTTCAAGTACGTTTTTTACAGGTTAAAGTAAATCTTTTACCAGTTAAAGTTACGTTTTAACAAGTTAAAGTTACGTTTTGACACATTAAAATTACATTTTGACAAGTCAAAGTACGTTTTTTATAAGTTAAAGTTATGTTTTGACAAGTTAAATTACATTTTTAACAAGTTAATCTTAAGTTTTGACAAATTAAAGTTACTTTTTGACAAGTTAAAGTAGGTTCTTTACAAGTTCAAGTACGTTTTTTACAAATTGAAGTACGTTTTTACAAGTTAAAGTACATTTGTTTACATTTAAACAACATTTTTGACAAGTTAAAGTACGTTTTTTACAAGTTGAAGTACGTTTTTTACAAGTTAAAGTACGTGTTTTACAAGTTGAAGTGCGTTCTTTACAAGTTAAAATAGATTTTTTAGAAGTTAAAGTTACGTTTAAAATTACATTTTGACACATTAAAATTACATATTGACTAGTTAAAGTACGTTTTTAAATGTTAATGTTACGTTTTGACAAGTTAAACTACGTTTTTAGCAAGTTAAACTTACGTTTTTACAAATTAAAGTTACGTATTGACAAGTTAAATTACGTTTTTTCAAGTTAAAGTACGTTTTTTAAAAGTTGAAGTACGTTTTTACAAGTTAAAGTCCATTTGTTACAAGTTAAACCACATTTTGACAAGTTAAAGTACGTTTTTTACAAGTTAATGTATGTTTTTAACAAGTTAAACCTACGTTTTGACAATTTAAAGTTACGTTTTGACAACTTAAAGTAGGTTTTTTACAAGTTAAAGTTACGTTTTGACAAGTTAAAGATACATTTTGACAAGTTAAAGTACGTTTTTTACAAGTTGAAGTACGTTTTTTACAAGTTAAAGTACGTGTTTTACAAGTTGAAGTGCGTTCTTTACAAGTTAAAATACATTTTTTACAAGTTAAAGTTACATTTAAAGTTACATTTTGACACATTAAAATTACATATTGACTAGTTAAAGTACGTTTTTAAAAGTTAATGTTATGTTTTGACAAGTTAAACTACGTTTTTAGCAAGTTAAACTTACGTTTTTACAAATTAAAGTTACGTTTTGACAAGTTAAAGTACGTTTTTTACAAGTTAAAGTACGTTTTTTACAAGTTGAAGTACGTTTTTACAAGTTTAAGTCCATTTGTTACAAGTTAAACCACATTTTGACAAGTTAAAGTACGTTTTTAACAAGTTAATGTATATTTTTAACAAGTTAAACTTACGTTTTGACAATTTAAAGTTACGTTTTGACAACTTAAAGTAGGTTTTTTACAAGTTAAAGTTACGTTTTGATAAGTTAAAGTTACATTTTGACAAGTTAAAGTACGTTTTTTACAAGTTAAAGTACGTTCTGAACAAGTTAAAGTTACGTTTTGACAAGTTAAAGTTACATTTTGACACGTTAAAATACGTTTTATACAAGTTAAAGTACGTTTTTTACAAGTTGAAGTATGTTTTTCACAAGTTAAAGTAAGTGTTTTACAAGTTCAAGTACGTTTTTTACAAGTTAAAGTAAATCTTTTACCAGTTAAAGTTACGTTTTAACAAGTTAAAGTTACGTTTTGACACATTAAAATTATATTTTGACAAGTCAAAGTACGTTTTTTATAAGTTAAAGTTATGTTTTGACAAGTTAAATTACATTTTTAACAAGTTAATCTTAAGTTTTGACAAATTAAAGTTACTTTTTGACAAGTTAAAGTAGGTTCTTTACAAGTTCAAGTACGTTTTTTACAAATTGAAGTACGTTTTTACAAGTTAAAGTACATTTGTTTACAGTTAAACCACATTTTTGACAAGTTAAAGTACGTTTTTTACAAGTTGAAGTACGTTTTTTACAAGTTAAAGTACGTGTTTTACAAGTTGAAGTGCGTTCTTTACAAGTTAAAATACATTTTTTACAAGTTAAAGTTACGTTTAAAGTTACATTTTGACATATTAAAATTACATATTGACTAGTTAAAGTACGTTTTTAAAAGTTAATGTTACGTTTTGACAAGTTAAACTACGTTTTTAGCAAGTTAAACTTACGTTTTTACAAATTAAAGTTACGTTTTGACAAGTTAAAGTACGTTTTTTACAAGTTAAAGTACGTTTTTTACAAGTTGAAGTACGTTTTTACAAGTTTCAGTGCATTTGTTACAAGTTAAACCACATTTTGACAAGTTAAAGTACGTTTTTTACAAGTTAATGTATATTTTTAACAAGTTAAACTTACGTTTTGACAATTTAAAGTTACGTTTTGACAACTTAATGTAGGTTTTTTACAAGTTAAAGTTACGTTTTGACAAGTTAAAGTTACATTTTGACAAGTTAAAGTACGTTTTTTACAAGTTAAAGTACGTTTTGAACAAGTTAAAGTTATGTTTTAACAAGTTAAAGTTACATTTTGACACGTTAAAATACGTTTTATACAAGTTAAAGTACGTTTTTTACAAGTTGAAGTATGTTTTTTACAAGTTAAAGTAAGTGTTTTACAAGTTCAAGTACGTTTTTTACAGGTTAAAGTAAATCTTTTACCAGTTAAAGTTACGTTTTAACAAGTTAAAGTTACGTTTTGACACATTAAAATTACATTTTGACAAGTCAAAGTACGTTTTTTATAAGTTAAAGTTATGTTTTGACAAGTTAAATTACATTTTTAACAAGTTAATCTTAAGTTTTGACAAATTAAAGTTACTTTTTGACAAGTTAAAGTAGGTTCTTTACAAGTTCAAGTACGTTTTTTACAAATTGAAGTACGTTTTTACAAGTTAAAGTACATTTGTTTACATTTAAACAACATTTTTGACAAGTTAAAGTACGTTTTTTACAAGTTGAAGTACGTTTTTTACAAGTTAAAGTACGTGTTTTACAAGTTGAAGTGCGTTCTTTACAAGTTAAAATAGATTTTTTAGAAGTTAAAGTTACGTTTAAAATTACATTTTGACACATTAAAATTACATATTGACTAGTTAAAGTACGTTTTTAAATGTTAATGTTACGTTTTGACAAGTTAAACTACGTTTTTAGCAAGTTAAACTTACGTTTTTACAAATTAAAGTTACGTATTGACAAGTTAAATTACGTTTTTTCAAGTTAAAGTACGTTTTTTAAAAGTTGAAGTACGTTTTTACAAGTTAAAGTCCATTTGTTACAAGTTAAACCACATTTTGACAAGTTAAAGTACGTTTTTTACAAGTTAATGTATGTTTTTAACAAGTTAAACCTACGTTTTGACAATTTAAAGTTACGTTTTGACAACTTAAAGTAGGTTTTTTACAAGTTAAAGTTACGTTTTGACAAGTTAAAGATACATTTTGACAAGTTAAAGTACGTTTTTTACAAGTTGAAGTACGTTTTTTACAAGTTAAAGTACGTGTTTTACAAGTTGAAGTGCGTTCTTTACAAGTTAAAATACATTTTTTACAAGTTAAAGTTACATTTAAAGTTACATTTTGACACATTAAAATTACATATTGACTAGTTAAAGTACGTTTTTAAAAGTTAATGTTATGTTTTGACAAGTTAAACTACGTTTTTAGCAAGTTAAACTTACGTTTTTACAAATTAAAGTTACGTTTTGACAAGTTAAAGTACGTTTTTTACAAGTTAAAGTACGTTTTTTAAAAGTTGAAGTACGTTTTTACAAGTTAAAGTCCATTTGTTACAAGTTAAACCACATTTTGACAAGTTAAAGTACGTTTTTAACAAGTTAATGTATATTTTTAACAAGTTAAACTTACGTTTTGACAATTTAAAGTTACGTTTTGACAACTTAAAGTAGGTTTTTTACAAGTTAAAGTTACATTTTGACAAGTTAAAGTTACATTTTGACAAATTAAAGTACGTTTTTTACAAGTTAAAGTACGTTTTGAACAAGTTATAGTTACGTTTTAACAAGTTAAAGTTACATTTTGACACGTTAAAATACGTTTTATACAAGTTAAAGTACATATTTTACAAGTTGAAGTACATTTTTTACAAGTTAAAGTAAGTGTTTTACAAGTTCAAGTACGTTTTTTACAAGTTAAAGTACATCTTTTACCAGTTCAAGTTACGTTTTAACAAGTTAAAGTTCCATTTTGACACATTAAAATTACATTTTGACAAGTCAAAGTACGTTTTTTATAAGTTAAAGTCATGTTTTGACAAGTTAAATTACGTTTTTAACAAGTTAATCTTAAGTTTTGACAAATTAAAGTTACTTTTTGACAAGTTAAAGTAGGTTTTTTACAAGTTCAAGTACGTTTTTTACAAATTGAAGTATGTTTTTACAAGTTAAAGTACATTTGTTTACAGTTAAACCACATTTTTGACAAGTTAAAGTACGTTTTGTACAAGTTGAAGTACGTTTTTTACAAGTTAAAGTACGTGTTTTACAAGTTGAAGTGCGTTCTTTACAAGTTAAAATACATTTTATACAAGTTAAAGTTACGTTTAAAGTTACATTTTGACACATTAAAATTACATATTGACTAGTTAAAGTACGTTTTTAAAAGTTAATGTTACGTTTTGACAAGTTAAACTACGTTTTTAGCAAGTTAAACTTACGTTTTTACAAATTAAAGTTACGTTTTGACAAGTTAAAGTACGTTTTTTACAAGTTAAAGTACGTTTTTTACAAGTTGAAGTACGTTTTTACAAGTTTAAGTCCATTTGTTACAAGTTAAACCACATTTTGACAAGTTAAAGTACGTTTTTTACAAGTTAATGTATGTTTTTAACAAGTTAAACTTACGTTTTGACAATTTAAAGTTACGTTTTGACAACTTAAAGTAGGTTTTTTACAAGTTAAAGTCACGTTTTGACAAGTTAAAGTTACATTTTGACAC
This sequence comes from Urtica urens, assembly GCA_958296335.1. Lineage (NCBI taxonomy): Eukaryota > Viridiplantae > Streptophyta > Magnoliopsida > Rosales > Urticaceae > Urtica > Urtica urens. The sequence continues at coordinate 49,005 of CATQIS010000030.1, forward strand.
GTTAAAGTACGTTTTTTACAAGTTAAAGTACGTTTTGAACAAATTATAGTTACGTTTTAACAAGTTAAAGTTACATTTTGACACGTTAAAATACGTTTTATACAAGTTAAAGTACGTTTTTAACAAGTTGAAGTACATTTTTTACAAGTTAAAGTAAGTGTTTTACAAGTTCAAGTACGTTTTTTACAAGTTAAAGTACATCTTTTACCAGTTCAAGTTACGTTTTAGCAAGTTAAAGTTACGTTTTGACACATTAAAATTACATTTTGACAAGTCAAAGTACGCTTTTTATAAGTTAAAGTTATGTTTTGACAAGTTAAATTACGTTTTTAACAAGTTAATCTTAAGTTTTGACAAATTAAAGTTACTTTTTGACAAGTTAAAGTACGTTTTTTACAAGTTAAAGTACGTTTTTTACAAGTTGAAGTACGTTTTTACAAGTTTAAGTCCATTTGTTACAAGTTAAACCACATTTTGACAAGGTAAAGTACGTTTTTTACAAGTTAATGTATGTTTTTAACAAGTTAAACTTACGTTTTGACAATTTAAAGTTACGTTTTGACAACTTAAAGTAGGTTTTTTACAAGTTAAAGTTACGTTTTGACAAGTTAAAGATACATTTTGACAAGTTAAAGTACGTTTTTTACAAGTTAAAGTACGTTTTGAACAAGTTATAGTTACGTTTTAACAAGTTAAAGTTACATTTTGACACGTTAAAATACGTTTTATACAAGTTAAAGTACGTATTTTACAAGTTGAAGTACAATTTTTACAAGTTAAAGTAAGTGTTTTACAAGTTCAAGTACGTTTTTTACAAGTTAAAGTACATCTTTTACCAGTTCAAGTTACGTTTTAACAAGTTAAAGTTCCATTTTGACACATTAAAATTACATTTTGACAAGTCAAAGTACGTTTTTTATAAGTTAAAGTTATGTTTTGACAAGTTAAATTACGTTTTTAACAAGTTAATCTTAAGTTTTGACATATTAAAGTTACTTTTTGACAAGTTAAAGTAGGTTTTTTACAAGTTCAAGTACGTTTTTTACAAATTGAAGTACGTTTTTACAAGTTAAAGTACATTTGTTTACAGTTAAACAACATTTCTGACAAGTTAAAGTACGTTTTTTACAAGTTGAAGTACGTTTTTTACAAGTTAAAGGTCGTGTTTTACAAGTTGAAGTGTTTTCTTTAGAAGTTAAAATACATTTTTTACAAGTTAAAGTTACGTTTAAAGTTACATTTTGACACATTAAAATTAAATATTGACTAGTTAAAGTACGTTTTTAAAAGTTTATGTTACGTTTTGACAAGTTAAACTACGTTTTTAGCAAGTTACTCTTACGTTTTTACAAATTAAAGTTACGTTTTGACAAGTTAAAGTACGTTTTTTACAAGTTAAAGTACGTTTTTTAGAAGTTGAAGTACGTTTTTACAAGTTAAAGTCCATTTGTTACAAGTTAAACCACATTTTGACAAGTTAAAGTACGTTTTTTACAAGTTAATGTATGTTTTTAACAAGTTAAACTTACGTTTTGACAATTTAAAGTTACGTTTTGACAACTTAAAGTAGATTTTTTACAAGTTAAAGTTACGTTTTGACAAGTTAAAGTTACATTTTGACAAGTTAAAGTACGTTTTTTACAAGTTAAAGTACGTTTTGAACAAGTTATAGTTACGTTTTAACAAGTTAAAGTTACATTTTGACACGTTAAAATACGTTTTATACAAGTTAAAGTACGTATTTTACAAGTTGAAGTACAATTTTTACAAGTTAAAGTAAGTGTTTTACAAGTTCAAGTACGTTTTTTACAAGTTAAAGTACATCTTTTACCAGTTCAAGTTACGTTTTAACAAGTTAAAGTTCCATTTTGACACATTAAAATTACATTTTGACAAGTCAAAGTACGTTTTTTATAAGTTAAAGTTATGTTTTGACAAGTTAAATTACGTTTTTAACAAGTTAATCTTAAGTTTTGACATATTAAAGTTACTTTTTGACAAGTTAAAGTAGGTTTTTTACAAGTTCAAGTACGTTTTTTACAAATTGAAGTACGTTTTTACAAGTTAAAGTACATTTGTTTACAGTTAAACAACATTTCTGACAAGTTAAAGTACGTTTTTTACAAGTTGAAGTACGTTTTTTACAAGTTAAAGGTCGTGTTTTACAAGTTGAAGTGTTTTCTTTAGAAGTTAAAATACATTTTTTACAAGTTAAAGTTACGTTTAAAGTTACATTTTGACACATTAAAATTAAATATTGACTAGTTAAAGTACGTTTTTAAAAGTTTATGTTACGTTTTGACAAGTTAAACTACGTTTTTAGCAAGTTACTCTTACGTTTTTACAAATTAAAGTTACGTTTTGACAAGTTAAAGTACGTTTTTTACAAGTTAAAGTACGTTTTTTAGAAGTTGAAGTACGTTTTTACAAGTTAAAGTCCATTTGTTACAAGTTAAACCACATTTTGACAAGTTAAAGTACGTTTTTTACAAGTTAATGTATGTTTTTAACAAGTTAAACTTACGTTTTGACAATTTAAAGTTACGTTTTGACAACTTAAAGTAGATTTTTTACAAGTTAAAGTTACGTTTTGACAAGTTAAAGTTACATTTTGACAAGTTAAAGTACGTTTTTTACAAGTTAAAGTACGTTTTGAACAAGTTAAAGTTACGTTTTAACAAGTTAAAGTTACATTTTGACACGTTAAAATACGTTTTATACAAGTTAAAGTACGTTTTTAACAAGTTGAAGTAAGTTTTTTACAAGTTAAAGTAAGTGTTTTCGAAGTTCAAGTACGTTTTTTACAAGTTAAAGTACATCTTTTACCAGTTAAAGTTACGTTTTAACAACTTAAAGTTACGTTTTGACACATTAAAATTACATTTTGACAAGTTAAAGTACGTTTTTTATAAGTTAAAGTTATATTTTGACAAGTTAAATTACGTTTTTAACAAGTTAATCATAAGTTTTGACAAATTAAAGTTACTTTTTGACAATTTAAAGTAGGTTCTTTACAAGTTCAAGTATGTTTTTTACAAATTGAAGTACGTTTTTACAAGTTAAAGTACATTTGTTTACATTTAAACAACATTTTTGACAAGTTAAAGTACGTTTTTTACAAGTTAATGTATGTTTTTAACAAGTTAAACTTACGTTTTGACAATTTAAAGTTACGTTTTGACAACTTAAAGTAGGTTTTTTACAAGTTAAAGTTACGTTTTGACAAGTTAAAGTTACATTTTGACAAGTTAAAGTACCTTTTGAACAAGTTAAAGTTACGTTTTAACAAGTTAAAGTTACTTTTTGACACGTTAAAATACGTTTTATACAAGTTAAAGTACGTTTTTAACAAGTTGAAGTAAGTTTTTTACAAGTTAAAGTAAGTGTTTTACAAGTTCAAGTACGTTTTTTACAAGTTAAAGTACATCTTTTACCAGTTAAAGTTACGTTTTAACAACTTAAAGTTACGTTTTGACACATTAAAATTACATTTTGACAAGTCAAAGTACGTTTTTTATAAGTTAAAGTTATATTTTGACAAGTTAAATTACGTTTTTAAAAAGTTAATCTTAAGTTTTGACAAATTAAAGTTACTTTTTGACAAGTTAAAGTAGGTTCTTTACAAGTTCAAGTATGTTTTTTACAAATTGAAGTACGTTTTTACAAGTTAAAGTACATTTGTTTACATTTAAACAACATTTTTGACAAGTTAAAGTACGTTTTTTACAAGTTGAAGTACGTTTTTTACAAGTTAAAGTACGTGTTTTACAAGTTGAAGTGCGTTCTTTACAAGTTAAAATACATTTTTTACAAGTTAAAGTTACGTTTAAAGTTACATTTTGACACATTAAAATTACATATTGACTAGTTAAAGTACGTTTTTAAAAGTTAATGTTACGTTTTGACAAGTTAAACTACGTTTTTAGCAAGTTAAACTTACGTTTTTACAAATTAAAGTTACGTTTTGACAAGTTAAAGAACGTTTTTTACAAGTTAAAGTACGTTTTTTACAAGTTGAAGTACGTTTTTACAAGTTAAAGTCCATTTGTTACAAGGTAAACCACATTTTGACAAGTTAAAGTACGTTTTTTACAAGTTAATGTATGTTTTTAACAAGTTAAACTTACGTTTTGACAATTTAAAGTTACGTTTTGACAACTTAAAGTAGGTTTTTTACAAGTTAAAGTTACGTTTTGACAAGTTAAAGTTACATTTTGACAAGTTAAAGTACGTTTTTTACAAGTTAAAGTACGTTTTGAACAAGTTAAAGTTACGTTTTAACAAGTTAAAGTTACATTTTGACACGTTAAAATACGTTTTATACAAGTTAAAGTACGTTTTTAACAAGTTGAAGTACGTTTTTTACAAGTTAAAGTAAGTGTTTTACAAGTTCAAGTACGTTTTTTACAAGTTAAAGTACATCTTTTACCAGTTAAAGTTACGTTTTTACAAGTTAAAGTTACGTTTTGACACATTAAAATTACATTTTGACAAGTCAAAGTACGTTTTTTATAAGTTAAAGTTATGTTTTGACAAGTTAAATTACATTTTTAACAAGTTAATCTTAAGTTTTGACAAATTAAAGTTACTTTTTGACAAGTTAAAGTAGGTTCTTTACAAGTTCAAGTACGTTTTTTACAAATTGAAGTACGTTTTTACAAGTTAAAGTATATTTGTTTACAGTTAATCAACATTTCTGACAAGTTAAAGTACGTTTTTTACAAGTTGAAGTACGTTTTTTACAAGTTAAAGGTCGTCTTTTACAAGTTGAAGTGTTTTCTTTACAAGTTAAAATACATTTTTTACAAGTTAAAGTTACGTTTAAAGTTACATTTTGACACATTAAAATTAAATATTGACTAGTTAAAGTACGTTTTTAAAAGTTAATGTTACGTTTTGACAAGTTAAATTACGTTTTTAGCAAGTTACTCTTACGTTTTTACAAATTAAAGTTACGTTTTGACAAGTTAAAGTACGTTTTTTACAAGTTAAAGTACGTTTTTTACAAGTTGAAGTACGTTTTTACAAGTTAAAGTCCATTTGTTACAAGTTAAACCACATTTTGACAAGTTAAAGTACGTTTTTTACAAGTTAATGTATGTTTTTAACAAGTTAAACTTACGTTTTGACAATTTAAAGTTACGTTTTGACAACTTAAAGTAGGTTTTTTACAAGTTAAAGTTACGTTTTGACAAGTTAAAGTTACATTTTGACAAGTTAAAGTACGTTTTTTACAAGTTAAAGTACCTTTTGAACAAGTTAAAGTTACGTTTTAACAAGTTAAAGTTACTTTTTGACACGTTAAAATACGTTTTATACAAGTTAAACTACGTTTTTAACAAGTTGAAGTACGTTTTTTACAAGTTAAAGTAAGTGTTTTACAAGTTCAAGTACGTTTTTTACAAGTTAAAGTACATCTTTTACCAGTTAAAGTTACGTTTTAACAACTTAAAGTTACGTTTTGACACATTAAAATTACATTTTGACAAGTCAAAGTACGTTTTTTATAAGTTAAAGTTATATTTTGACAAGTTAAATTACGTGTTTAAAAAGTTAATCTGAAGTTTTGACAAATTAAAGTTACTTTTTGACAAGTTAAAGTAGGTTATTTACAAGTTCAAGTATGTTTTTTACAAATTGAAGTACGTTTTTATAAGTTAAAGTACATTTGTTTACATTTAAACAACATTTTTGACAAGTTAAAGTACGTTTTTTACAAGTTGAAGTACGTTTTTTACAAGTTAAAGTACGTGTTTTACAAGTTGAAGTGCGTTCTTTACAAGTTAAAATACATTTTTTACAAGTTAAAGTTACGTTTAAAGTTACATTTTGACACATTAAAATTACATATTGACTAGTTAAAGTACGTTTTTAAAAGTTAATGTTACGTTTTTACAAGTTAAACTACGTTTTTAGCAAGTTAAACTTACGTTTTTACAAATTAAAGTTACGTTTTGACAAGTTAAAGTACGTTTTTTACAAGTTAAAGTACGTTTTTTACAAGTTGAAGTACGTTTTTACAAGTTTAAGTCCATTTGTTACAAGTTAAACCACATTTTGACAAGTTAAAGTACGTTTTTACAAGTTAATGTATGTTTTTAACAAGTTAAACTTACGTTTTGACAACTTAAATTTACGTTTTGACAACTTAAAGTAGGTTTTTTACAAGTTAAAGTTACGTTTTGACAAGTTAAAGTTACATTTTGACAAGTTAAAGTACGTTTTTTACAAGTTAAAGTACGTTTTGAACAAGTTAAAGTTACGTTTTAAGAAGTTAAAGTTACATTTTGACTTGTTAAAATACGTTTTATACAAGTTAAAGTACGTTTTTTACAAGTTGAAGTATGTGTTTTACAAGTTAAAGTAAGTGTTTTACAAGTTCAAGTACGTTTTTTACAAGTTAAAGTACATCTTTTACCAGTTAAAGTTACGTTTTAACAAGTTAAAGTTACGTTTTGACACATTAAAATTACATTTTGACAAGTCAAAGTACGTTTTTTATAAGTTAAAGTTATGTTTTGACAAGTTAAATTACATTTTTAACAAGTTAATCTTAAGTTTTGACAAATTAAAGTTACTTTTTGACAAGTTAAAGTAGGTTCTTTACAAGTTCAAGTACGTTTTTTACAAATTGAAGTACGTTTTTACAAGTTAAAGTATATTTGTTTACAGTTAATCAACATTTCTGACAAGTTAAAGTACGTTTTTTACAAGTTGAAGTACGTTTTTTACAAGTTAAAGGTCGTGTTTTACAAGTTGAAGTGTTTTCTTTACAAGTTAAAATACATTTTTTACAAGTTAAAGTTACGTTTAAAGTTACATTTTGACACATTAAAATTAAATATTGACTCGTTAAAGTACGTTTTTAAAAGTTAATGTTACGTTTTGACAAGTTAAACTACGTTTTTAGCAAGTTACTCTTACGTTTTTACAAATTAAAGTTACGTTTTGACAAGTTAAAGTACGTTTTTTACAAGTTAAAGTACGTTTTTTACAAGTTGAAGTACGTTTTTACAAGTTAAAGTCCATTTGTTACAAGTTAAACCACATTTTGACAAGTTAAAGTACGTTTTTTACAAGTTAATGTATGTTTTTAACAAGTTAAACTTACGTTTTGACAATTTAAAGTTACGTTTTGACAACTTAAAGTAGGTTTTTTACAAGTTAAAGTTACGTTTTGACAAGTTAAAGTACATTTTTTACAAGTTAAAGTACATTTTTTACAAGTTAAAGTACGCGTTTTACAAGTTGAAGTACGTTTTTATAAGTTAAAGTACATTTGTTACAAGTTTCACCACATTTTTGACAAGTTAAAGTACGTTTTTAACAAGTTAAAGTACGTTTTTTACAAGTTAAAGTACGTTTTAAACAAGTTAAAGTTACGTTTTAACAAGTTAAAGTTACATTTTGACACGTTAAAATACGTTTTATACAAGTTAAAGTACGTTTTTAACAAGTTGAAGTAAGTTTTTTACAAGTTAAAGTAAGTGTTTTCGAAGTTCAAGTACGTTTTTTACAAGTTAAAGTACATCTTTTACCAGTTAAAGTTACGTTTTAACAACTTAAAGTTACGTTTTGACACATTAAAATTACATTTTGACAAGTTAAAGTACGTTTTTTATAAGTTAAAGTTATATTTTGACAAGTTAAATTACGTTTTTAACAAGTTAATCTTAAGTTTTGACAAATTAAAGTTACTTTTTGACAATTTAAAGTATGTTTTTTACAAGTTCAAGTACGTGTTTTACAAATTGAAGTATGTTTTTACAAGTTAAAGTACATTTGTTTACAGTTAAACCACATTTTTGACAAGTTAAAGTACGTTTTTTACAAGTTGAAGTACGTTTTTTACAAGTTAAAGTACGTGTTTTATAAGTTGAAGTGCGTTCTTTACAAGTTAAAGTTACATTTTTTACAAGTTAAAGTTACGTTTAAAGTTACATTTAGACACATTAAAATTACATATTTACAAGTTAAAGTACGTTTTTAAAAGTTAATGTTACGTTTTGACAAGTTAAACTACGTTTTTAGCAAGTTAAACTTACGTTTTTACAAATTAAAGTTACGTTTTGACAAGTTAAAGTACGTTTTTTACAAGTTAAAGTACGTTTTTTACAAGTTGAAGTACGTTTTTACAAGTTAAAGTCCATTTGTTACAAGTTAAACCACATTTTGACAAGTTAAAGTACGTTTTTTACAAGTTAATGTATGTTTTTAACAAGTTAAACTTACGTTTTGACAATTTAAAGTTACGTTTTGACAACTTAAAGTAGGTTTTTTACAAGTTAAAGTTACATTTTGACAAGTTAAAGTACGTTTTTTACAAGTTAAAGTACGTTTTGAACAAGTTATAGTTACGTTTTAACAAGTTAAAGTTACATTTTTACACGTTAAAATACGGTTTATACAAGTTAAAGTACGTTTTTTACAAGTTGAAGTACGTTTTTACAAGTTAAAGTAAGTGTTTTACAAGTTCAAGTACGTTTTTTACAAGTTAAAGTACATCTTTTACCAGTTCAAGTTACGTTTTAACAACTTAAAGTTACGTTTTGACATATTAAAATTACATTTTGACAAGTTAAAGTACGATTTTTATAAGTTAAAGTTACATTTTGACAAGTTAAATTACGTTTTTAACAAGATAATCTTAAGTTTTGACAAATTAAAGTTACTTTTTGACAAGTTAAAGTATGTTTTTTACAAGTTCAAGTACGTGTTTTACAAATTGAAGTACGTTTTTACAAGTTAAAGTACATTTGTTTACAGTTAAACCACATTTTTGACAAGTTAAAGTACGTTTTTTACAAGTTGAAGTACGTTTTTTACAAGTTAAAGTACGTGTTTTATAAGTTGAAGTGCGTTCTTTACAAGTTAAAGTTACATTTTTTACAAGTTAAAGTTACGTTTAAAGTTACATTTTGACACATTAAAATTACATATTTACAAGTTAAAGTACGTTTTTAAAAGTTAATGTTACGTTTTGACAAGTTAAACTACGTTTTTAGCAAGTTAAACTTACGTTTTTACAAATTAAAGTTACGTTTTGACAAGTTAAAGTACGTTTTTTACAAGTTAAAGTACGTTTTTTACAAGTTGAAGTACGTTTTTACAAGTTAAAGTCCATTTGTTACAAGTTAAACCACATTTTGACAAGTTAAAGTACGTTTTTTACAAGTTAATGTATGTTTTTAACAAGTTAAACTTACGTTTTGACAATTTAAAGTTACGTTTTGACAACTTAAAGTAGGTTATTTACAAGTTAAAGTTACATTTTGACAAGTTAAAGTACGTTTTTTACAAGTTAAAGTACGTTTTGAACAAGTTATAGTTACGTTTTAACAAGTTAAAGTTACATTTTTACACGTTAAAATACGGTTTATACAAGTTAAAGTACGTTTTTTACAAGTTGAAGTACGTTTTTACAAGTTAAAGTAAGTGTTTTACAAGTTCAAGTACGTTTTTTACAAGTTAAAGTACATCTTTTACCAGTTCAAGTTACGTTTTAACAACTTAAAGTTACGTTTTAACATATTAAAATTACATTTTGACAAGTTAAAGTACGATTTTTATAAGTTAAAATTACATTTTGACAAGTTAAATTACGTTTTTAACAAGATAATCTTACGTTTTGACAAATTAAAGTTACTTTTTGACAAGTCAAAGTAGGGTTTTTTACAAGTTCAAGTACGTTTTTTACAAACTGAAGTACGTTTTTACAAGTTAAAGTACATTTGTTTACAGTTAAACCACATTTTTGACAAGTTAAAGTATTTTTTTCACAAGTTAATGTATGTTTTTAACAAGTTAAACTCACGTTTTGACAAGTTAAAGTTACGTTTTGTCAAGTTCATGTAGGTTTTTTACAAGTTAAAGTTAAGTTTTGACAAGTTAAAGTAAGTTTTTTACAAATTAAAGTACATTTTTTACGAGTTAAAGTACGGTTTTTACAAGTTAAAGTACATTTTTTACGAGTTAAGGTACATTTTTAACAAGTTAAAGTTACGTTTTGACAAGTTAAAGTTACATTTTGACAAGTTAAAGTAGGTTTTTTACAAGTTAAAGTAAGTTTTTAACAAGCTAAATTTACGTTTTAACAAGTTAATGTTACATTTTAACAAGTTAAAATACATTTTTTGCAAATTAAAGTACGTTTTTTACAAGTTGAAGTACGTATTTTACAAGTTAAAGTACATTTTTTACAAGTTAAAGTTATGTTTTAACAACTTAAAGTTACATTTTGACACATTAAAATTACATATTGACTAGTTAAAGTACGTTTTTAAAAGTTAATGTTACATTTTAACAAGTTAAAATACATTTTTTGCAAATTAAAGTACGTTTTTTACAAGTTGAAGTACGTATTTTACAAGTTAAACTACATTTTTTACAAGTTAAAGTTATGTTTTAACAACTTAAAGTTACATTTTGTCACATTAAAATTACATATTGACTAGTTAAAGTACGTTTTGACAAGTTAAACTACGTTTTTAGCAAGTTAAACTTACGTTTTTACAAATTAAAGTTACGTTTTGACAAGTTAAAGTACGTTTTTTACAAGTTAAAATACGTTTTTTACAAGATTAAGTACGGTTTTACAAGTTAAAGTCCATTTGTTACAAGTTAAACCACATTTTTGACAAGTTAAAGTATATTTTTTACAAGTTAATGTATGTTTTTAACATGTTAAACTTACGTTTTGACAATTTAAAGTTACGTTTTGACAACTTAAATGTTGGGATTGGTGCCCACAAAGGAGATATTAGACATTGAGATACTTTGTGTATTTATATTTTGCTGAAACATTGATATTAATAAATGATCATTCTTTATAAGATTGTGTTTAGTTATGTTTAAGCTATTCTTTGAAACTGTCATCAACGAAAAGGGTGTTAAGTACAGACTTGACAAGATAACCCCTTATGACAAGTTTGAAACATTTGTTTGCAATCTAAAGATCGATAGCGCAATCGAATCTTATTATTGATTGTTAGCATGAATCATGATATCTCATCTTGCGATATAGAGAGTTGTGACTCTTTGATTCATACTTGGTATCTTATAGAAGATACTGAACAAGACCAGTGACACTTAGAAGCTCGAGAAAAAATTGTTTACACACTCGAGGCCTCAAGTTCACAACTAAAGGAGTATTATGATCCTTACCTTAATCCTGAAGTGAATATGCAATTGACATTGCACTTTGTGACATTTGATTCGTCAATGGGCAATGACTAATTTTTAGTTGCATCTGACCCGACTATTGGTGTCACAAGGATATAATGTTGGGTTACATGATTCATAGATATGGAATTCATGTAACAACGATGTAAATGCATTAGTATCACACTATGCTTTGTTATGAGAGTGTGAATGAACAGAGAGATCGTCAATATTGGTCCTTTAGTGGAATCGACCGATATTAAGAATTAAAAGACGGAAATAGTTTGTGAACTTTTGTGTCCGATCTTTGTTCTAAAGCTTCGTTCATGTGGGTCCATGAGGTCCCAATGATAGACACTTGGAAGAGATTAAAAGAACTGGAAAAGTTGATTTACTCATTAAGTATAAATTGTGATTTATACTGAGAAAGTGATTTTCTTGAAACTCGATAAATAACTAGTTATTTATTTTGTTCATTGAATCACAAGATGCTATCATATTGATGATAACATTCTCGAGTGATTAAATATGTTAAAAGAAGAAAATAAATTATTTCTCATTTCGTACTTATTCGATAACTATGAAATATATTTAATGATATGTCATTAAAAAATAATGAGAGTTCTAAATTAATTTTAGAAATTAAATCAAATATATTTAGGAACAAAATTCAAAGATGTGGACGAGTAAGGGGAGAGTGTTTTGGCCGAATTCCTTAAGTGAATAGGGTCATGGGTTTGACCCAGCTTAAGCCCATTTATAACCTGTATAAATAAGGCTAAGAAACCCTAATAACCTAACCAAATGACCCTAGTTAAATTTCGGCACACACTCTCTCTCCCCCCTGTGTGTTTCTCGGCCGAAATCCCCAAACAAAAGAAAAGAAAAAGTGTTTTTCATTCTTCCATCTTTGTTTTCCTAATCGTTCTTAAGAGCCCACACTCTTGATCTCAATATTTTCCTTGTGTAATATTGTTGTTAAATCACTTGTGGTGTTTGAATGATTTAGTAAATTGTTTTAGAGGTTTTTAAATTGTTTGAAAAGGTTTCAGCCCTCCTAAAACATCCCTAGGTCGTTTTCCACGCATTCCGGCGACCTCCCAGCCTCCAGTGCTCCCATCCGGCGAGGCAGATCCATTCCGGCGAGGCGCATCTATCAGTCGGGTCTATTCCGGCGAGGCAGATCCATTCTGGCGAAGGCTCCCTGTCAGACGAGCTCCAATTCGGCGAGACAGGTCCAATCCGGCGAGGCGCATCAGTCAGGTGGATCCAATCCGGCGAGGCGCATCAGTTAGGCGGATCCAATCCGGCGAGACAGATCCAATCCGGCGAGGCTCCCTGTCAGGCGAAGGGATTCCAGCGAGGCGCTCCAGTCCGGCGAGGCGAATCCGGCGAGTGCAATCCGGCGAGGCTATCAGGCGAGGCGTCCCAATGATTTCCCATCCGGCCAGTGCCCAGTCCGGCGAGGCTCCCCATTCTGTCGAGCTCCCTGTCAGGCGAAGAACTCTAGTCCGGCGAGGCTCCCAGTAGGCGTCCATTCCGGCGCCTCTTCCCAGTCCGGCGAAGACGTTTCCAGGCAATCCGGCGAGCGTTTTCTCGCGATTCAGGGGTGACGTGGCATTCCGACGATAGCTAGCAACGTCGTGGTTGTTTACAACCTCTTACGTAAGTATTTTCTTAATTAAATAATTAAATATAAATTATATAATTGTTATATAAGTTATAAGTTTAATTTTATTTGATTGAGCATGTGAATTATAAATTGTTTATAATTCTTTAATAAATTTTAATGCCTTATGTTGTTAAATATATTAAAATTAGTTTTAATATATTGGATCTAATTATAATTTTCCGCCACATAGGATGTGTATTATAATTAATAATGTTTAATCGTTAAATAAATTCCAACAAATGGTATCAGAGCTAGTAAAAGGCATTAAAATTTATATTTAATGACTAGTTTGGAAATTTGTTTGACTAGTTGGTGTTGGCATTTTTGTATGATTGCATTATGAATGTATAATGTGTGCGCTTGTGTTATAAATGGATCCTAATTCGATATGGCCCTAGGATGTTTTTATTCCGGTTATCGTCCCGGATTTTAATTTATTTAAATTGTGAGCCTCAATTTGCGAGCACATTTAAATTTGTAATTTATTATTGTAATTTGACGACGATGAGACAAGAAGGCAGCACCTCGAGATTGGCCGCACGTTGGAGAACGTGTGGGGGCTAACCCGAGACATCCGATGACGCGTCATTCGAAGATGAAGATTATTTTATTTTTCGTTAAATATTTACTAGGGATGTATTTATAGAAATGGGCCTATTGATAACTTAAATAATTTTACATATTCGATATTTAAATTTATTGAACTCATTGCATATAACACTCACATGTCATATAGGATCGAACGCCATCATCATTGAAAATGAAATTGTTCATATAGTTTATAATTAATAAAGAGTTATGAAATGATTATAAACTGTTATTGAAGAATATGATTCTTTTGCAAAAACTAAGTGGAATTAATTAAATATATGATGAACTAAGAGTCACACATAGTGGCCCTCCCTTCAATGGTAGTACTTCAGAAGTATTTAATTAATCTCACTTTTAAAGAACTAAGCCCAAAAGAGAAGTTTTGAAACGGGGTCTCCACATAGGTGAACCGTCTTCAAAATGACTTGAGTGAGGGCCCACGTGTCGGTTATACACTTAGACTTATATATTAAAGTAATCCTCACATAGAGGCTCTGCATTAAAAGTAAGTGACCAAAATTTATGGTAATTAGTAAGAACTAGAAGTTGTGACTTCTTGGATGGTTCGAGCTAAATAGTGATGTGTCACGACTGTGAAAGGAGGTCAATTACAGGTTTCCTATAGGAAAAGTAATTAACCATTGTTGTTCACAATACCATGAATTATTTTAATGCTTTCCTCACCATATTAGGATTGTTCATACATGCATATAATTCGAAAATATAGCACATACTAAAGTCATTTATTTTATCAATGTTTTTCAGCAAAATGTCTTTTAATCCACTGCAAACGATTTTATGTTCTAATAAACTCGAGGGTGAGAATTACGTTGACTGGAAACGTAACCTCGACATCGTATTGACGGTGGAGAAGCACAAGTACATTCTCACGACCCCATGTCCTCCTGTTCCGAGTGCTGACTCGAGCAAGGAAGACAAGGACGCCTTCGATGCGTGGATGAGATATGATGAGATTGCTCGTTGCTACATTTTGGCATCGATGAGCAATGTGTTGCAACAATCTCATAGAGACATCGCCACAGCATATGAAATCCTGTTCAATCTTCATGAGATGTACGGATGTCATGGGCGTCAGGCGAGGCAGCAAGCTATCCGCAGTTTTATGAACTGTAGGATGAAACAAGGATCTTCCGTACGGGAACACATGCTATTCATCATGGGTCACCTGAACGATATGGAGATCCTTGGTTCAGAGATTGACGGAGAAACCAAGATTGACATGATCTTGGAGACTCTTACGGAATCTTTTGATAGCTTCCGTCTGAACTACTCTATGAACAAGCTCAATTACACCGTGACTGAGCTTATGAAGGAGTTGCAGACTGCCGAGGGACTTTTCCCTAAGAACAAGAAGAATTCGGGGGAGCTCAATGTTGCTGAACACAGAGCCTCGACCTCTGGTTCTAAGAGGATGATGAAGAGGCCCAAAAACTCCAACCGAACGGGTTCCAAGAAGCCTTACAAGAAGGCTGTGGATGCTAAGGGCAAAGGCATCGCAAAGGTGGACAAGTCTGAGCACAAGTGTCACCATTGCGGAGAGGCTGGCCACTGGCGGAGGAACTGCCCTACCTACCTCAAGAGTGTCAAGGGGAAAGGTAAAATCTTTGTTACTCAAGCTTGTTATACTACAAACAAGGCATCGCCCTGGATTCTTGATTGCGGAGGCGTCTGACTACGTTGTGTGTAATTTGAATGGTTTTAGGAAAACCAGGAGCTTAGGTGACGGAGGGTTCGGATTCAACTGGGGTGATGAAACGAAGGTCGGAGCAAGATCTGTCGGGACCATGAAGCTCAAGTTTGGAAACGAAACTTTATTATTGAATAATGTTTACTATGTTCCGGATTTTTGCAAGAATTTGATTTCATTTGGTCGTTTAGAAGAACAAGGTTTCAATTTTAAGATCAATAATGGTATTGAAATTTTTATTGATGATTGTTTTATAACTAAAGCTCAACGTGTGGATTCTATATATTATTTATATCCTGCTGAGCCGACAATCTTGGACACCGAAGTGAATGGTGATTCACTTAGGAAGCGTAAGACGTTTCATACTGATGATACTGACGACACATATCTATGGCATCTACGTCTTGGACATATTGGCCTGAATAGGATCAAGAGATTAACAAAGGATGGTCCTTTAAAATCACTACACGTGGGAAGTCTTCCCACGTGTGAATCCTGTCTTGAAGGCAAGATGACCAAGAGACCTTTCTTAACAAAGGGTCTTAGGGCCACGCAAGTATTGGAACTAATACATAGTGATGTATGTGGTCCGATAAACATCCAGGCAAGAGGAGGTTACGAATATTTTGTAACCTTTACTGATGACTACTCTAGATTTGGTCAAATCTACCTTATGCGACATAAGTCAGATACTTTTGAAATGTTCAAACAGTATAAGGCTTTAGTTGAAAAGCAGACGGAGAAACAGATCAAAACCCTTCGATCAGATCGAGGGGGAGAGTACTTGTCTGGAGAGTTCGAAGACTTTCTTAGAGAAGAAGGCTTTCATTCTCAGCTTACAGCACCTGGCACTCCGCAGCAAAACGGTGTGTCAGAGAGAAGGAATCGAACTTTGTTAGATATGGTGAGGTCGATGATGAGTTACTCATTGCTTCCTAATTCGTTCTGGGGATATGCCCTTGAAACAGCCGCTTACATTCTGAACCAGGTCCCATCTAAAACGGTACCTGGCACACCCTATGAAAGATGGAGTGGTAGAAAATTTATTTTACACCATACTCGCATCTGGGGTTGTCCAGCACATGTGCTGAGGAAAAAGACTAGCAAGTTGGCTAGTCGTTCAGAAGTATGCCTGTTCGTGGGATATTCCAAAGAAACAAAAGGGTACATCTTCTATAGTGCTGCTGACCAGAAAACGTTCGTTAGCACGAACGCTAGGTTTCTGGAAGCAGATTATATGAAGAATACAGTACCGAGAAGCAGACTTGTGCTAAAGGAACTGTTGGGTAAAGCAATTGGTACTTCACAACATAGGACGGGTCCTATTCCAACAGTGGGAGAACCAAACTCGAAATCAGAGACTCCTGCGCTTCGTCGTAGTAACAGAGTTTTGAGACAACCTGTTCGATACATAGGTATCGGAGAATCTTTTACTGCAGTTGCAAACAATGATGAAGATGATCCCGTATCATTTTCCCAAGCAATGCAGAGTTCCGAGGCAAACCTATGGCAAGAAGCCATGAACGTTGAAATGCATTCGATGTATGTCAACGAGGTCTGGAAGCTTGTAGATCTGCCTTAAGGCATTAAGCCTGTAGGCTGTAAATGGATCTACAAAAAGAAGAGAGGACCGGATGGAAATGTCGAAACATTTAAAGCACGACTTGTGGCGAAAGGGTTCACACAAAAAGAAGGTTTCGACTATGAGGATACCTTCTCGCCAGTCCCTATGCTGAAGTCCATCCGAACTCTCTTATCCATTGCCGCAGCCCTAGATTATGAAATTTGGCAAATGGATGTCAAGACTGCATTTTTGAATGGCAATCTTGATGAACGCATTTATATGGCTCAACCAGACGGGTTCACGGAGAAAGGCCAACAGGGCAAGGTTTGTGAATTGCTCAAGTCCATTTATGGACTCAAGCAAGCATTTAGGTCGTGGAATATCAGATTCGACGAGACTGTAAAGAGCTACGGCTTTGATCAGTCGGTAGATGAGCCATGTGTTTATAAGATGATAAACGATGGCAAAGTGGTTTTCTTAGTCCTTTATGTAGACGACATACTACTCATTGGGAATGATGTAGGAAAGTTGTCAGAGGTTAAAGTCTGGCTGTCAAAGTAATTTGAGATGAAGGATCTGGGAGAGGCAGCTTACATTCTAGGTATTCAGATCTTTATAGATTGAAAGAATCGTAAGCTGGCACTCTCTCAAGCATCTTATATTGATAAGATCATGGATCGCTTCAGTATGCAAGACTCCAAGAAAGGACAGCTACCTTTCAGACATGGAGTGCATCTCTCAAACGAGCAGTCTCCCTAGACACCTCAAGAAGTTGAGGACATGAGACATATTCCTTACGCTTCAGCCGTAGGAAGTCTCATGTATGCTATGCTTTGCACGAGACCAGACATATGCTACGCAGTAGGCGTAGTGAGCAGATTCCAATCTAACCCTGGACCCGAGCACTGCGTTGCTATCAAGCATGTTCTCAAGTATCTTCGGAAAACGAGAAACTACATGCTTGCGTATTCAGGTGGTGACCTGAATATGACGGGATATACCGACTCTGATTTTCAGGCGGACAAGGATTCCAGGAAGTCCACATCAGGGTCTGTGTTTACCCTGAATGGTGGATCCGTGGTTTGGAGGAGTATCAAGCAATCTTGTGTTGCTGACTCGACCATGGAAGCCGAGTATGTGGCAGCTTGTGATGCTGCAAAGGAGGCTGTGTGGCTAAGGAAATTCCTTATGTACTTGGAAGTTGTTCCAAGTGCAAGCGAGCCTATTACACTTTATTGTGATAATAGTGGGGCAGTCGCTAATTGTAAGGAGCCAAGAAGTCACAAGCGCTCTAAACACATAGAACGCAAGTATCACCTCGTTCGAGACATCGTTCACAGAGGGGATGCTGAAGTCATGAAGATCTCAACGTTAGACAACCTTGCTGATACCTTCACGAAGCCTTTAACGAGTAAAGTCTTCGAGGGGCACCTAGAAGGATTGGGACTGAAGGATCAATCGCATCTCCTTTGAGTCAAGTGGGAGTTTGTTGGGATTGGTGCCCACAAAGGAGATATTAGGCATTGAGATACTTTATGTATTTATGTTTTGTTGAAACATTGATATTATTAAATGTTCATTCTTTATGAGATTGTGTTTAGTTATGTTTAAGCTATGCTCTGAAACTGTCATCAACGAAAAGGGTGTTAAGTACAGACTTGACAAGATAACCCCTTGTGACAAGTTTGAAAAATTTGTTCGCAATCTAAAGATCGATAGTGCAATCGAATCTTATTATTGATTGTTGGCATGAATCATGATATCTCATCTTGTGATATGGAGAGTTGTGACTCTATGATTCATACTTGGTATCTTATAGAAGATACTGAACAAGACCAGTGACACTTAGAAGCTCGAGACAAAACTGTTTACACACTCGAGGCTTCAAGTTCACAACTAAAGGAGTATTATGATACTTACCTTAATCCTGAAGTGAATATGTAATTGACATTGCACTTTGTGACATTTGATTCGTCAATGAGCGATGACTAATTTTTAGTTGCATCTGACCCGACTGTTGGTGTCACAAGGATGTAATGTTGGGTTACATGATTTACAGATATGGAATTCATGTAACAACGATGCAAATGCATTAGTATCCCACTATGCTTTGTTATGAGAGTGTGAATGAATAAACCTGGCTAGGTATTCATTGAATGAGTTCATTCTTTGATTAAAACATGTGACATGTAAAGACATCTCACTTTATGTTTTTCTCATTCACAAATAACAAAGGAGTTAGTGAAATAATAACTCGAGGGGTAAAACAGTAATCTTACATTCCCCTCAGTTACTGATACACATGAAGGGTAATATCGTAATATACTCTGTCGATCGTGTGAAAAAGTGTTTCATCATATCAAACATAAAAGATACGCACATGAATAGAGAGATCGTCAATATTGGTCCTTTAGTGGAATCGACCGATATTAAGAATTAAAAGACGGAAAAAGTTTGTGAACTTTTGTGTCCGATCTTAGTTCTAAAGCTTCGTTTATGTGGGTCCATGAGGTCTCAATGATAGACACTTGGAAGAGATTAAAAGAACTGGAACAGTTGATTTACTCATTAAGTATAAATTGTGATTTATACTGAGAAAGTGATTTTCTTGAAACTCGATAAATAACTAGTTATTTATTTTGTTCATTGAATCACAAGATGCTATCATATTGATGATAACATTCTCGAGTGATTAAATATGTTAAAAGAAGAAAATAAGTTATTTCTCATTTCATACTTATTCGATAACTATGAAATATATTTAATGATGTGTCATTAAATAATAATGAGAGTTCTAAACTAATTTTAGAAATTAAATCAAATATATTTAGGAACAAAATTCAAAGATGTGGACGAGTAAGGGGAGAGTGTTTCGGCCGAATTCCTTAAGTGAATAGGGTCATGGGTTTGACCCAGCTTTAGCCCATTTATAACCTGTATAAATAAGGCTAAGAAACCCTAATCACCTAACCCAAAAACCCTAGTTAAATTTCGGCACACACTCTCTCTCCCCCCTGTGTGTTTCTCGGCCTAAATCCCCAAACAAAAGAAAAGAAAAAGAGGTTTTCATTCTTCCATCTTTGTTTTCCTGATCTTTCTTAAGAGCCCACACTATTGATCTCAATATTTTCCTTTTCTAATATTGTTGATTAATCACTTGTGGTGTTTGAATGATTTAGTAAATTGTTTTAGAGGTTTTTAAATTGTTTGAAAAGGTTTCAGCCCTCCTAAACATCCCTAGGTTGTTTTTTCGCGCATTCCGGCGACCTCCCAGCCTCCAGTGCTCCCATCCGGCGAGGCGCATCAGTCAGGCGGATCCAATCCGGCGAGACAGATCCAATCCAGCGAGGCTCCCTGTTAGGCGAAGGGATTCCAGCGAGGCGCTCCAGTCCGGCGAGGGGAATCCGGCGAGTGCAATCCGGCGAGGCGTCCAAGTGATCTCCCATCAGGCAAGTGCCCAATCCGGCGAGGCTCCCCATTCCGGCGAGCTCTCTGTCAGGCGAAGAACTCCAGTCCGGCGAGGCTCCCAGTAGGCGTCCATTCCGGCGACTCTTCCCAGTCCGGGGAAGACGTTTCCAGGCAATCCGGCGAGCGTTTTCTCGCGATTCAGGCGTGACGTGGCATTCCGACGATAGCTAGCAACGTCGTGGTTGTTTACAACCTCTTACGTAAGTATTTTCTCAATTAAATAATTAAATATAAATTATATAATTGTTATATAAGTTATAAGTTTAATTTTATTTGATTGAACATGTGAATTATAAATTGTTTATAATTGTTTAATAAATTTTAATGCCTTAGGTTGTTAAATATATTAAAATTAGTTTTAATATATTAGATCTAATTATAATTTTCCGCCACATAGGATGTGTATTATAATTAATAATGTTTAACCGTTAAATAAATTCCAACATTAAAGTAGGTTTTTTACAAGTTAAAGTTACGTTTTGACAAGTTAAAGTACGATTTTTACAAGTTGAAGTGCGTTCTTTACAAGTTTAAGTACATTTTTTACAAGTTAAAGTTACATTTCAACAACTTAAAGTTACGTTTTGACACATTAAAATTACATTTTGACAAGTTAAAGTACGTTTTTTAGAAGTTAAAGTTACGTTTTTTACAAGTTAAAGTTACGTTTTGACAAGTTAAAGTACGTGTTTTACAAGTTGAAGTGCATTCTTTACAACTTAAAGTACATTTTTTACAAGTTAAAGTTACGTTTTAAGTTACGTTTTGACACATTAAAATTACATTTTGACAAGTTAAAGTACGTACAAGTTAAAGTTAATGTTTTAACAAGTTAAACTTCCGTTTTGACAAATTAAAGTTACATTTTGACAAGTTAAAATAGGTTTTTTACAAGTTAAGGTACGTTTTTTTAAGGTGAAGTACGTTTATACAAGTTAAAGTCCATTTGTTACAAGTTAAACCACATTTTTGACAAGTTAAAGTACGTTTTTTACAAGTTAATGTATGTTTTTAACAACTTAAACTTACGTTTTGACAATTTAAAGTTACGTTTTGACAACTTAAAGTAGGTTTTTTACAAGTTAAAGTTACGTTTTGACAAGTTAAAGTACGTTTTTTACAAGTTAAAGTTACGTTTTGACAAGTTAAAGTTACATATTGAGACGTTAAAATGCGTTTTATAAAAGTTAAAGTACGTTTTCACAAGTTAAAGTACGTTTTTTACAAGTTAAAGTAAGTGTTTACAAGTTGAAATATGTTTTTTACAAGCTAAAATACATTTTTTACCAGTTAAAGTTACGTGTTAACAACTTTAAGTTACGTTTTGACACATTAAAATTACATTTTGACAAGTTAAAGTACGTTTTTTATAAGTTAAAGTTACGTTTTGACAAGTTAAATTACGTTTTTAACAAGTTAAACTTACATTTTGAGAAATTCAAGATACGTTTTAACAAGTTAAAGTAGGTTTTTTACAAGTTAAAGTACGTTTGTACAAGTTAAAGTTCATTTGTTACAAGTTAAACCATATTTTTGACAAGTTAAAGTACGTTTTTTACAAGTTAATGTATGTTTTTAACAAGTTAAACTTACGTTTTGACAGGTTAAAGTTACGTTTTGACAAGTTAAAGTAGGTTTTTTACAAGTTAAAGTTACGTTTTGACAAGTTAAAGTACATTTTTTACAAGTTAAAGTACGTTTTTTTACAAGTTAAAGTACGTTTTGAATAAGTTAATGTTACGTTTTGACAAGTTAAAGATACATTTTGACACGTTTAAATACGTTTTTTACAAGTTGAAGAACATTTTTTACCTGTTAAAGTTCCGTTTTAACAAGGTAAAGTTACGTTTTGACACATTAAAATTACATTTTGACAAGTTAAAGTACGTTTTTTACAAGTTAAAGTTACGTTTTGACAAGTTAAACTACGTTTTTAGTAACTTAAACTTACGTTTTGACTAATTAAAGTTACGTTTTGACAAGTTAAAGTAGGTTTTTTATAAGGTAAAGTACGTTTTTTATAAATTGAAGTACGTTTTTACAAGTTAAAGTCCATTTGTTACAAGTTAAACCACATTTTTGACAAGTTAAAGTACGTTTTTTTACAAGTTAATGTATGTTTTTAACAAGTTAAACTTACGTTTTGAAAATTTAAAGTTACGTTTTGACAAGTTAAAGTAGGTTTTTTACAAGTTAAAGTTATGTTTTGACAAGTTAAAGTAGGTTTTTTACAAGTTAAAGTACGTTTTTTACAAGTTGAAGTACGTTTTTACAAGTTAAAGTACATTTGTTACAAGTTAAACCACATTTTTGACAAGTTAAAGTACGTTATTTACAAGTTAATGTATGTTTTTAACAACTTAAACTAACGTTTTGACAAGTTAAAGTTACGTTTTGACAACTTAAAGTAGGTTTTTTACAAGTTAAAGTTACGTTTTGACAAGTTAAAGTACGTTTTTTACAAGTTAAAGTTACGTTTTGACAAGTTAAAGTTACATATTGAGACGTTAAAATACGTTTTATACAAGTTAAAGTACGTTTTTACAAGTTAAAGTACGTTTTTTACAAGTTAAAGTAAGTGTTTTACAAGTTGAAGTATGTTTTTTACAAGTTAAAATACAGTTTTTTACCAGTTAAAGTTATGTTTTAACAACTTAAAGTTACGTTTTGACACATTAAAATTACATTTTGATACGTTAAAGTACGTTTTTTATAAGTTAAAGTTACGTTTTGTCAAGTTAAATTACGTTTTTAACAAGTTAAACTTACATTTTGAGAAAATTCAAGTTACATTTTGACAAGTTAAAGTAGGTTTTTTACAAGTTAAAGTACGTTTTTTACAAGTTGAAGTACGTTTTTATAAGTTAAAGTATATTTTTTACACGTTAAAGTACGTTTTTAACACGTTAATGTATGTTTTTAACAATCTAAACTCACGTTTTGACAAGTTAAAGTTACGTTTTGACAAGTTAAAGTTACGTTTTGACAAGTTAATATAGGTTATTTACAAGTTAAAGTTACGTTTTGACAAGTTAAAGTACGTTTTTTACAAGTTAAAGTACGCTTTTTACAAGTTAAAGTACGTTTTTAACAAGTTAAAGTTACGTTTTGACAAGTTAAAGTAGGTTTTTAACAAGTTAAAGGTCGTTTTTTACAAGTTCAATTTACGTTTTGACAAGTTAAAGTTACATTTTAACACGTTAAAATACATTTTCTACAAATTAAAGTACGTTTTTTTACAAGTCGAAGTACATTTTTTACAACTTAAAGTACGTGTTTTACAAGTTGAAGTGCGTTCTTTACAAGTTAAAGTACATTTTTTACAAGTTAAAGTTACGTTTTTTACAAGTTAAAGTTAATGTTTTCACAAGTTAAACTACGTTTTTAACAAGTTAAACTTACGTTTTGACAAATTAAAGTTACGTTTTGACAAGTTAAAGTAGGTTTTTTACAAGTTAAAGTACGTTTTTTACAAGTTCAAGCCCATTTGTTACAATTTAAACCACATTTTTGACAAGTTAAAGTACGTTTTTTACAAGTTAATGTATGTTTTTAACAAGTTAAACTTACATTTTGACACTTTAAAGTTACGTTTTGACAACTTAAAGTAGGTTTTTTACAGGTTAAAGTTACGTTTTGACAAGTTAAAGTACGTTTTTACAAGTTAAACTACTGTTTGAACAAGTTAAAGTTACGTTTTGACAAGTTAAAGTAACATTTTGACACGTTAAAATACGTTTTATACAAGTTAAAGTACGTTTTTACAAGTTAAAGTACGTTTTTTACAAGTTAAAGTAAGTGTTTTACAAGTTGAAGTACGTTCTTTACAAGTTAAAGTACATTTTTTACAAGTTAAAGTTACGTTTTTTACAAGTTAAAGTTAATGTTTTGACAAGTTAAACTACGTTTTTAACAAGTTAAACTTACGTTTTGATAAATTAAGGTACGTTTTGACAAGTTAAAGTAGGTTTTTTACAAGTTAAAGTACATTTTTTACAAGTTCAAGTCCATTTGTTAAAGTTAAACCACATTTTTGACAAGTTAAAGTACGTTTTTTACAAGTTAATGTATGTTTTTAACAACTTAAACTTACGTTTTGACAATTTAAAGTTACGTTTTGACAACTTAAAGTAGGTTTTTTACAAGTTAAAGTTACGTTTTGACAAGTTAAAGTACGTTTTTTACAAGTTAAAGTTACGTTTTGACAAGTTAAAGTTACATATTGAGACGTTAAAATACGTTTTATACAAGTTAAAGTACGTTTTCACAAGTTAAAGTACGTTTTTTACAAGTTAAAGTAAGTGTTTTACAAGTTGAAATATGTTTTTTACAAGCTAAAATACATTTTTTACCCGTTAAAGTTACGTGTTAACAACTTTAAGTTACGTTTTGACACATTAAAATTACATTTTGACAAGTTAAAGTACGTTTTTTATAAGTTAAAGTTACGTTTTGACAAGTTAAATTACGTTTTTAACAAGTTAAACTTACATTTTGAGAAATTCAAGATACGTTTTAACAAGTTAAAGTAGGTTTTTTACAAGTTAAAGTACGTTTATACAAGTTAAAGTTCATTTGTTACAAGTTAAACCATATTTTTGACAAGTTAAAGTACGTTTTTTACAAGTTAATGTATGTTTTTAACAAGTTAAACTTACGTTTTGACAGGTTAAAGTTACGTTTTGACAAGTTAAAGTAGGTTTTTTACAAGTTAAAGTTACGTTTTGACAAGTTAAAGTACATTTTTTACAAGTTAAAGTACGTTTTTTTACAAGTTAAAGTACGTTTTGAATAAGTTAAAGTTACGTTTTGACAAGTTAAAGATACATTTTGACACGTTTAAATACATTTTTTACAAGTTGAAGAACATTTTTTACCTGTTAAAGTTCCGTTTTAACAAGGTAAAGTTACGTTTTGACACATTAAAATTACATTTTGACAAGTTAAAGTACGTTTTTTACAAGTTAAAGTTACGTTTTGACAAGTTAAACTACGTTTTTAGTAACTTAAACTTACGTTTTGACTAATTAAAGTTACGTTTTGACAAGTTAAAGTAGGTTTTTTATAAGGTAAAGTACGTTTTTTATAAATTGAAGTACGTTTTTACAAGTTAAAGTCCATTTGTTACAAGTTAAACCACATTTTTGACA
Source organism: Urtica urens (assembly GCA_958296335.1). Taxonomy (NCBI): domain Eukaryota; kingdom Viridiplantae; phylum Streptophyta; class Magnoliopsida; order Rosales; family Urticaceae; genus Urtica; species Urtica urens. Next base: position 74,318 of record CATQIS010000030.1, read on the forward strand.
AGTTAAAGTACGTTTTTTTACAAGTTAATGTATGTTTTTAACAAGTTAAACTTACGTTTTGAAAATTTAAAGTTACGTTTTGACAACTTAAAGTAGGTTTTTTACAAGTTAAAGTTATGTTTTGACAAGTTAAAGTAGGTTTTTTACAAGTTAAAGTACGTTTTTTACAAGTTGAAGTACGTTTTTACAAGTTAAAGTACATTTGTTACAAGTTAAACCACATTTTTGACAAGTTAAAGTACGTTATTTACAAGTTAATGTATGTTTTTAACAACTTAAACTAACGTTTTGACAATTTAAAGTTACGTTTTGACAACTTAAAGTAGGTTTTTTACAAGTTAAAGTTACGTTTTGACAAGTTAAAGTACGTTTTTTACAAGTTAAAGTTACGTTTTGACAAGTTAAAGTTACATATTGAGACGTTAAAATACGTTTTATACAAGTTAAAGTACGTTTTTACAAGTTAAAGTACGTTTTTTACAAGTTAAAGTAAGTGTTTTACAAGTTGAAGTATGTTTTTTACAAGTTAAAATACAGTTTTTTACCAGTTAAAGTTATGTTTTAACAACTTAAAGTTACGTTTTGACACATTAAAATTACATTTTGATACGTTAAAGTACGTTTTTTATAAGTTAAAGTTACGTTTTGTCAAGTTAAATTACATTTTTAACAAGTTAAACTTACATTTTGAGAAAATTCAAGTTACATTTTGACAAGTTAAAGTAGGTTTTTTACAAGTTAAAGTACGTTTTTTACAAGTTGAAGTACGTTTTTATAAGTTAAAGTACATTTTTTACACGTTAAAGTACGTTTTTAACACGTTAATGTATGTTTTTAACAATCTAAACTCACGTTTTGACAAGTTAAAGTTACGTTTTGACAAGTTAAAGTTACGTTTTGACAAGTTAATATAGGTTATTTACAAGTTAAAGTTACGTTTTGACAAGTTAAAGTACGTTTTTTACAAGTTAAAGTACGCTTTTTACAAGTTAAAGTACGTTTTTAACAAGTTAAAGTTACGTTTTGACAAGTTAAACTACGTTTTTAACAAGTTCAATTTACGTTTTGACAAGTTAAAGTTACATTTTAACACGTTAAAATACGTTTTCTACAAATTAAAGTACGTTTTTTTTACAAGTCGAAGTACATTTTTTACAACTTAAAGTACGTGTTTTACAAGTTGAAGTGCGTTCTTTACAAGTTAAAGTTACGTTTTTTACAAGTTAAAGTTAATGTTTTCACAAGTTAAACTACGTTTTTAACAAGTTAAACTTACGTTTTGACAAATTAAAGTTACGTTTTGACAAGTTAAAGTAGGTTTTTTACAAGTTAAAGTACGTTTTTTACAAGTTCAAGCCCATTTGTTACAATTTAAACCACATTTTTGACAAGTTAAAGTACGTTTTTTACAAGTTAATGTATGTTTTTAACAAGTTAAACTTACATTTTGACACTTTAAAGTTACGTTTTGACAACTTAAAGTAGGTTTTTTACAGGTTAAAGTTACGTTTTGACAAGTTAAAGTACGTTTTTACAAGTTAAACTACTGTTTGAACAAGTTAAAGTTACGTTTTGACAAGTTAAAGTAACATTTTGACACGTTAAAATACGTTTTTCACATGTTAAAGTACGTTTTTACAAGTTAAAGTACGGTTTTTTACAAGTTAAAGTAAGTGTTTTACAAGTTGAAGTACGTTCTTTACAAGTTAAAGTACATTTTTTACAAGTTAAAGTTACGTTTTTTAGAAGTTAAAGTTAATGTTTTGACAAGTTAAACTACGTTTTTAACAAGTTAAACTTACGTTTTGATAAATTAAGGTACGTTTTGACAAGTTAAAGTAGGTTTTTTACAAGTTAAAGTACATTTTTTACAAGTTCAAGTCCATTTGTTAAAGTTAAACCACATTTTTGACAAGTTAAAGTACGTTTTTTACAAGTTAATGTATGTTTTTAACAAGTTAAACTTACATTTTGACAATTTAAAGTTACGTTTTGACAACTTAAAATAGGTTTTTTACAAGTTAAATTTACGTTTTATACAAGTTAAACTACGTTTTATACAAGTTAAACTACGTTTTGAACAAGTTAAAGTTACGTTTTGACAAGTTAAAATTACATTTTGACACATTAAAATACGTTTTATACAAGTTAAAGTACGTTTTTATAAGTTAAAGTATGTTTTTACAAGTTAAAATACATTTTTTTACCAGTTAAAGTTACGTTTTTAACAACTTAAAGTTACGTTTTGACACATTAAAATTACATTTTGACAAGTTAAAGTACGTTTTTTATAAGTTAAAGTTACGTTTTGACAAGTTAAATTACGTTTTTAACAAGTTAAATTTACGTTTTGAGAAATTCAAGTTACGTATTCACAAGTTAAAGTAGGTTTTTTACAAGTTAAAGTACGTTTTTTACAAGTTGAAGTACGTTTTTACAAGTTAAAGTACATTTGTTACAAGTTAAACCACATTTTTGACAAGTTAAAGTACGTTTTTTACACGTTAATGTATGTTTTTAACAAGCTAAACTCACGTTTTGACAAGTTAAAGTTACGTTTTGACAAGTTAATGAAAGTTTTTTGCAAGTTAAAGTTACGTTTTGACAAGTTAAAGTACGTTTTTTACAAGTTAAAGTACGTTTTTTACAAGTTAAAGTACGTTTTTAACAAGTTAAAGTTACGTTTTGACAAGTTAAAGTAGATTTTTTACAAGTTAACGTACGTTTTTAACAAGTTCAATTTTCGTTTTGACAAGTTAAAGTTACATTTTAACACGTTAAAATACGATTTTTACAAATTAAAGTACATTTTTTACAAGTTGAAGTACATTTTTTACAAGTTAAAGTATGTAATTTACAAGTTGAAGTGCGTTCTTTAAAAGTTAAAGTACATTTTTTACAAGTTAAAGTTACGTTTTAAGTTACGTTTTGACACATTAAAATTATATTTTGACAAGTTAAAGTACGTTTTTTACAAGTTAAAGTTAATGTTTTGACAAGTTAAACTACGTTTTTAACAAGTTAAACTTACGTTTTGACAAATTAAAGTTACGTTTTGACTAGTTAAAGTAGGTTTTTTACAAGTTAAAGTACGTTTTTTACAAGTTAAAGTCCATTTGTTACAAGTTAAACCACATTTTTGACAAGTTAAAGTACGTTTTTTACAAGTTAATGTATTTTTTTTAACAAGTTAAACTTACATTTTGACAATTTAAAGTTACGTTTTGACAACTTAAAGTAGGTGTTTTACAGGTTAAAGTTACGTTTTGACAAGTTAAAGTACGTTTTTACAAGTTAACTACGTTTTGAACAAGTTAAAGTTACGTTTTGACAAGTTAAAGTTACATTTTGACACGTTAAAATACGTTTTATACAAGTTAAAGTACGTTTTTACAAGTTAAAGTACGTTTTTTACAAGTTAAAGTAAGTGTTTTACAAGTTGAAGTACGTTTTTTACAAGTTAAAGTTACGTTTTAACAACTTAAAGTTACGTTTTGACACATTAAAATTACATTTTGACAAGTTAAAGTACGTTTTTTATAAGTTAAAGTTACGTTTTGACAAGTTAATTTACGTTTTTAACAAGTTAAACTTAAATTTTGAGAAATTCAAGTTACGTTTTGACAAGTTAAAGTAGGTTTTTTACAAGTTAAAGTACGTTTTTTACAAGTTGAAGTACGTTTTGACAAGTTAAAGTACATTTGTTACAAGTTAAACCACATTTTTGACAAGTTAAAGTACGTTTTTTACACGTTAATGTATGTTTTTAACAAGCTAAACTCACGTTTTGACAAGTTAAAGTTACGTTTTGACAAGTTAATGTAGGTTTTTTACAAGTTAAAGTTACGTTTTGACAAGTTAAAGTACGTTTTTTACAAGTTAAAGTACGTTTTTTACAAGTTAAAGTACGTTTTTAACAAGTTAAAGTTACGTTTTGACAAGTTAAAGTAGGTTTTTTACAATTTAAAGTATGTTTTTTACAAGTTAAATTTACGTTTTGACAAGTCAAAGTACGTGTTTTACAAGTTGAAGTGCGTGTTTTACAAGTTTAAGTACATTTTTTACAAGTTAAAGTTACGTTTTAAGTTATGTTTTGACACATTAAAATTACATTTTGACACGTTAAAGTACGTTTTTTACAAGTTAAAGTTAATGTTTTGATAAGTTAAACTTACGTTTTGACAAATTAAAGTTACGTTTTTACAAGTTAATGTAGGTTTTTTACAAGTTAAAGTACGTTTTTTACACGTTAAAGTACGTTTTTAACACGTTAATGTATGTTTTTAACAATCTAAACTCACGTTTTGACATGTTAAAGTTACGTTTTGACAAGTTAAAGTTACGTTTTGACAAGTTAATATAGGTTATTTACAAGTTAAAGTTACGTTTTGACAAGTTAAAGTACGTTTTTTTACAAGTTAAAGTATGCTTTTTACAAGTTAAAGTACGTTTTTAACAAGTTAAAGTTACGTTTTGACAAGTTAAACTACGTTTTTAACAAGTTAAAGGTCGTTTTTTACAAGTTCAATTTACGTTTTGACAAGTTAAAGTTACATTTTAACACGTTAAAATACGTTTTCTACAAATTAAAGTACGTTTTTTTACAAGTCGAAGTACATTTTTTACAACTTAAAGTACGTGTTTTACAAGTTGAAGTGCGTTCTTTACAAGTTAAAGTTACGTTTTTTACAAGTTAAAGTTAATGTTTTCACAAGTTAAACTACGTTTTTAACAAGTTAAACTTACGTTTTGACAAATTAAAGTTACGTTTTGACAAGTTAAAGTAGGTTTTTTACAAGTTAAAGTACGTTTTTTACAAGTTCAAGCCCATTTGTTACAATTTAAACCACATTTTTGACAAGTTAAAGTACGTTTTTTACAAGTTAATGTATGTTTTTAACAAGTTAAACTTACATTTTGACACTTTAAAGTTACGTTTTGACAACTTAAAGTAGGTTTTTTACAGGTTAAAGTTACGTTTTGACAAGTTAAAGTACGTTTTTACAAGTTAAACTACTGTTTGAACAAGTTAAAGTTACGTTTTGACAAGTTAAAGTAACATTTTGACACGTTAAAATACGTTTTATACAAGTTAAAGTACGTTTTTACAAGTTAAAGTACGTTTTTTACAAGTTAAAGTAAGTGTTTTACAAGTTGAAGTACGTTCTTTACAAGTTAAAGTACATTTTTTACAAGTTAAAGTTACGTTTTTTAGAAGTTAAAGTTAATGTTTTGACAAGTTAAACTACGTTTTTAACAAGTTAAACTTACGTTTTGATAAATTAAGGTACGTTTTGACAAGTTAAAGTAGGTTTTTTACAAGTTAAAGTACATTTTTTACAAGTTAAAGTCCATTTGTTGAAAGTTAAACCACATTTTTGACAAGTTAAAGTACGTTTTTTACAAGTTAATGTATGTTTTTAACAAGTTAAACTTACATTTTGACAATTTAAAGTTACGTTTTGACAACTTAAAGTAGGTTTTTTACAAGTTAAATTTACGTTTTATACAAGTTAAACTACGTTTTATACAAGTTAAACTACGTTTTGAACAAGTTAAAGTTACGTTTTGACAAGTTAAAATTACATTTTGACACATTAAAATACGTTTTATACAAGTTAAAGTACGTTTTTATAAGTTAAAGTATGTTTTTTACAAGTTAAAATACATTTTTTTACCAGTTAAAGTTACGTTTTAACAACTTAAAGTTACGTTTTGACACATTAAAATTACATTTTGACAAGTTAAAGTACGTTTTTTATAAGTTAAAGTTACGTTTTGACAAGTTAAATTACGTTTTTAACAAGTTATACTTACGTTTTGAGAAATTCAAGTTACCTTTTGACAAGTTAAAGTAGGTTTTTTACAAGTTAAAGAACATTTTTTACAAGTTGAAGTACGTTTTTACAAGTTAAAGTACATTTGTTACAAGTTAAACCACATTTTTGACAAGTTAAAGTACGTTTTTTACACGTTAATGTATGTTTTTAACAAGCTAAACTCACGTTTTGACAAGTTTAAGTTACGTTTTTACAAGTTAATTAAAGTTTTTTGCAAGTTAAAGTTACGTTTTGACAAGTTAAAGTACGTTTTTTACAAGTTAAAGTACGTTTTTTACAAGTTAAAGTTCGTTTTTACCAAGTTAAAGTTACGTTTTGACAAGTTAAAGTAGGATTTTTACAAGTTAAAGTACGTTTTTTACAAGTTCAATTTTCGTTTTGACAAGTTAAAGTTACATTTTAACACGTTAAAATACGTTTTTTACAAATTAAAGTACATTTTTTACAAGTTGAAGTACATTTTTTACAAGTTAAAGTATGTAATTTACAAGTTGAAGTGCGTTCTTTAAAAGTTAAAGTACATTTTTTACAAGTTAAAGTTACGTTTTAAGTTACGTTTTGACAGATTAAAATTTTATTTTGACAAGTTAAAGTACGTTTTTTACAAGTTAAAGTTAATGTTTTGACAAGTTAAACTACGTTTTTAACAAGTTAAACTTACGTTTTGACAACTTAAAGTTACGTTTTGACAAGTTAAAGTAGGTTTTTTACAAGTTAAAGTACGTTTTTTACAAGTTAAAGTACATTTGTTACAAGTTAAACCACATTTTTGACAAGTTAAGTACGTTTTTTACAAGTTAATGTATTTTTTTTAACAAGTTAAACTTACATTTTGACAATTTAAAGTTACATTTTGACAACTTAAAGTAGGTGTTTTACAGGTTAAAGTTACGTTTTGACAAGTTAAAGTACGTTTTTACAAGTTAACTACGTTTTGAACAAGTTAAAGTTACGTTTTGACAAGTTAAAGTTACATTTTGACACGTTAAAATACGTTTTATACAAGTTAAAGTACGTTTTTACAAGTTAAAGTACGTTTTTTACAAGTTAAAGTAAGTGTTTTACAAGTTGAAGTACGTTTTTTACAAGTTAAAGTTACGTTTTAACAACTTAAAGTTACGTTTTGACACATTAAAATTACATTTTGACAAGTTAAAGTACGTTTTTTATAAGTTAAAGTTACGTTTTGACAAGTTAATTTACGTTTTTAACAAGTTAAACTTAAATTTTGAGAAATTCAAGTTACGTTTTTTACAAGTTAAAGTACGTTTTTTACAAGTTAAAGTACGTTTTTTACAAGTTGAAGTACGTTTTGACAAGTTAAAGTACATTTGTTACAAGTTAAACCACATTTTTGACAAGTTAAAGTACGTTTTTTACACGTTAATGTATGTTTTTAACAAGCTAAACTCACGTTTTGACAAGTTAAAGTTACGTTTTGACAAGTTAAAGTACGTTTTTTACAAGTTAAAGTTACGTTTTGACAAGTTAAAGTACGTTTTTTTCAAGTTAAAGTACGTTTTTTACAAGTTAAAGTACGTTTTTAACAAGTTAAAGTTACGTTTTGACAAGTTAAAGTAGGTTTTTTACAATTTAAAGTATGTTTTTTACAAGTTAAATTTACGTTTTGACAAGTCAAAGTACGTGTTTTACAAGTTGAAGTGCGTGTTTTACAAGTTTAAGTACATTTTTTACAAGTTAAAGTTACGTTTTAAGTTATGTTTTGACACATTAAAATTACATTTTGACACGTTAAAGTACGTTTTTTACAAGTTAAAGTTAATGTTTTGATAAGTTAAACTTACGTTTTGACAAATTAAAGTTACGTTTTTACAAGTTAATGTAGGTTTTTTACAAGTTAAAGTACGTTTTTTACAAGTCGATGTACGTTTTTAGAAGTTAAAGTTCATTTGTTACAAATTAAACCACATTTTTGACAAGTTAAATTACGTTTTTTACAAGTTAATGTACGTTTTTTACAAGTTAATGTATGTTTTTAACAAGTTAAACTTACGTTTTGACAGGTTAAAGTTACGTTTTGACAAGTTAAAGTAGGTTTTTTACAAATTAAAGTTACGTTTTGACAAGTTAAAGTACGTTTTTTAGAAGTTAAAGTACGTTTTTTACAAGATAAAGTACATTTCGAACAAGTTAAAGTTACGTTTTGACAAGTTAAAGTTACATTTTGACACGTTTAAATACGTTTTTTACAAGTTAAAGTACGATTTTACAAGTTGAAGTACGTTTTTTACAAGTTAAAGTAAGTGTTTTACAAGTTGAAGTACATTTTTTACAAGTTAAAGTACATTTTTTACCAGTTAAAGTTACGTTTTAACAACTTAAAGTTACGTTTTGACACATTAAAATTACATTTTGACAAGTTAAAGTACGTTTTTTATAAGTTAAAGTTACGTTTAGACAAGTTAATATACGTTTTTAACAAGTTAATCTTACGTTTTGACAAATTAAAGTTACGTTTTGACAAGTTAAAGTACGTTTTTTACAAGTTAAAGTCCGTTTTTTACAAGTTGAAGTACGTTTTTACAAGTTAAAGTACATTTTTTTATAGTTAAACCTCATTTTTGACAAGTTAAAGTATGTTTTTTACAAGTTAATGTATGTTTTTAAGAAGTTAAACTCACGTTTTGACAAGTTAAAGTTACGTTTTGACAAGTTAATGTATGCTTATAACAAGCTAAACTCACGTTTTGACAAGTTAAAGTTACGTTTTGACAAGTTAATGTAGGTTTTTTACAAGTTAAAGTTACGTTTTGACAAGTTAAAGTACGGTTTTTACAAGTTAAAGTACGTTTTTTACAAGTTAAAATACGTTTTTAACAAGTTAAAGTTACGTTTTGACAAGTTAAACTAGGTTTTTTACAATTTAAAGTATGTTTTTTACTAGTTAAATTTACGTTTTGACAAGTTAAAGTTACATTTTAACACGTTAAAAAACGTTTTTTACAAATTAAAGTATGTTTTGTACAAGTTGAAGTACATTTTTTACAAGTTAAAGTAAGTGTTTTACAAGTTAAAGTATGATTTTTACAAGTTAAAATACATTTTTTACCAGTTAAAGTTACGTTTTATGTTACGTTTTTACACATTAAAATTACATTTTGACAAGTTAAAGTACGTTTTTTACAAGTTAAAGTTAATGTTTTGACAAGTTAAACTACGTTTTTAACAAGTTAAACTTACGTTTTGACAAATTAAAGTTACGTTTTGACAAGTTAAAGTAGGTTTTTTACAAGTTAAAGTACGTTTTTTACAAGTTCAAGTCCATTTGTTAAAGTTAAACCACATTTTTGACAAGTTAAAGTACGTTTTTTCAAGTTAATGTATGTTTTTAACAAGTTAAACTTACATTTTGACAATTTAAAGTTACGTTTTGACAACTTAAAGTAGGTTTTTTACAAGTTAAATTTACGTTTTATACAAGTTAAACTACGTTTTATACAAGTTTAACTACGTTTTTAACAAGTTAAAGTTACGTTTTGACAAGTTAAAGTTACATTTTGACACATTAAAATACGTTTTATACAAGTTTAAGTACGTTTTTTACAAGTTAAAATAAGTGTTTTACAAGTTGAAGTATGTTTTTTACAAGTTAAAATACATTTTTTACCAGTTAAAGTTACGTTTTAACAACTTAAAGTTACGTTTTGACACATTAAAATTACATTTTGACAAGTTAAAGTACGTTTTTTATAAGTTAAAGTTACGTTTTGACAAGTTAAATTACGTTTTTAACAAGTTAAACTTACCTTTTGAGAAATTCAAGTTACATTTTGACAACTTAAAATAGGTTTTTTACAAGTTAAAGTACATTTTTTACAAGTTGAAGTACGTTTTTACAAGTTAAAGAACATTTGTTACAAGTTAAACCACATTTTTGACAAGTTAAAGTACGTTTTTTACACGTTAATGTATGTTTTTAATAAGCTAAACTCACGTTTTGACAAGTTAAAGTTACGTTTTGACAAGTTAATTAAGGTTTTTTACAAGTTAAAGTTACGTTTTGACAAGTTAAAGTACGTTTTTTACAAGTTAAAGTACGTTTTTTACAAGTTAAAGTTCGTTTTTACAAAGTTAAAGTTACGTTTTGACAAGTTAAAGTAGGATTTTTACAAGTTAAAGTACGTTTTTTACAAGTTCAATTTACGTTTTGACAAGTTAAAGTTACATTTTAACACGTTAAAATACGTTTTTTACAAATTAAAGTACATTTTTTACAAGTTGAAGTACATTTTTTACAAGTTAAAGTATGTGTTTTACAAGTTGAAGTGCGTTCTTTAAAAGTTAAAGTACATTTTTTACAAGTTAAAGTTACGTTTTAAGTTATGTTTTGACATATTAAAATTTTATTTTGACAAGTTAATGTACGTTTTTTACAAGTTAAAGTTAATGTTTTGACAAGTTAAACTACGTTTTTAACAAGTTAAACTTACGTTTTGACAACTTAAAGTTACGTTTTGACTAGTTAAAGTAGGTTTTTTACAAGTTAAAGTACGTTTTTTACAAGTTAAAGTCCATTTGTTACAAGTTAAACCACATTTTTGACAAGTTAAAGTACGTTTTTTACAAGTTAATGTATGATTTTAACAAGTTAAACTTACATTTTGACAATTTAAAGTTACGTTTTGACAAGTTAATATAGGTTATTTACAAGTTAAAGTTACGTTTTGACAAGTTAAAGTACGTTTTTTACAAGTTAAAGTACGCTTTTTACAAGTTAAAGTACGTTTTTAACAAGTTAAAGTTACGTTTTGACAAGTTAAAGTAGGTTTTTAACAAGTTAAAGGTCGTTTTTTACAAGTTCAATTTACGTTTTGACAAGTTAAAGTTACATTTTAACACGTTAAAATACGTTTTCTACAAATTAAAGTACGTTTTTTTACAAGTCGAAGTACATTTTTTACAACTTAAAGTACGTGTTTTACAAGTTGAAGTGCGTTCTTTACAAGTTAAAGTTACGTTTTTTACAAGTTAAAGTTAATGTTTTCACAAGTTAAACTACGTTTTTAACAAGTTAAACTTACGTTTTGACAAATTAAAGTTACGTTTTGACAAGTTAAAGTAGGTTTTTTACAAGTTAAAGTACGTTTTTTACAAGTTCAAGCCCATTTGTTACAATTTAAACCACATTTTTGACAAGTTAAAGTACGTTTTTTACAAGTTAATGTATGTTTTTAACAAGTTAAACTTACATTTTGACACTTTAAAGTTACGTTTTGACAACTTAAAGTAGGTTTTTTACAGGTTAAAGTTACGTTTTGACAAGTTAAAGTACGTTTTTACAAGTTAAACTACTGTTTGAACAAGTTAAAGTTACGTTTTGACAAGTTAAAGTAACATTTTGACACGTTAAAATACGTTTTTCACATGTTAAAGTACGTTTTTACAAGTTAAAGTACGTTTTTTACAAGTTAAAGTAAGTGTTTTACAAGTTGAAGTACGTTCTTTACAAGTTAAAGTACATTTTTTACAAGTTAAAGTTACGTTTTTTAGAAGTTAAAGTTAATGTTTTGACAAGTTAAACTACGTTTTTAACAAGTTAAACTTACGTTTTGATAAATTAAGGTACGTTTTGACAAGTTAAAGTAGGTTTTTTACAAGTTAAAGTACATTTTTTACAAGTTCAAGTCCATTTGTTAAAGTTAAACCACATTTTTGACAAGTTAAAGTACGTTTTTTACAAGTTAATGTATGTTTTTAACAAGTTAAACTTACATTTTGACAATTTAAAGTTACGTTTTGACAACTTAAAGTAGGTTTTTTACAAGTTAAATTTACGTTTTATACAAGTTAAACTACGTTTTATACAAGTTAAACTACGTTTTGAACAAGTTAAAGTTACGTTTTGACAAGTTAAAATTACATTTTGACACATTAAAATACGTTTTATACAAGTTAAAGTACGTTTTTATAAGTTAAAGTATGTTTTTTACAAGTTAAAATACATTTTTTTACCAGTTAAAGTTACGTTTTAACAACTTAAAGTTACGTTTTGACACATTAAAATTACATTTTGACAAGTTAAAGTACGTTTTTTATAAGTTAAAGTTACGTTTTGACAAGTTAAATTACGTTTTTAACAAGTTAAATTTACGTTTTGAGAAATTCAAGTTACATTTTGACAAGTTAAAGTAGGTTTTTTACAAGTTAAAGTACGTTTTTTACAAGTTGAAGTACGTTTTTACAAGTTAAAGTACATTTGTTACAAGTTAAACCACATTTTTGACAAGTTAAAGTACGTTTTTTACACGTTAATGTATGTTTTTAACAAGCTAAACTCACGTTTTGACAAGTTAAAGTTACGTTTTTACAAGTTAATTAAAGTTTTTTGCAAGTTAAAGTTACGTTTTGACAAGTTAAAGTACGTTTTTTACAAGTTAAAGTACGTTTTTTACAAGTTAAAGTTCGTTTTTACCAAGTTAAAGTTACGTTTTGACAAGTTAAAGTAGGATTTTTACAAGTTAAAGTACGTTTTTTACAAGTTCAATTTTCGTTTTGACAAGTTAAAGTTACATTTTAACACGTTAAAATACGTTTTTTACAAATTAAAGTACATTTTTTACAAGTTGAAGTACATTTTTTACAAGTTAAAGTATGTAATTTACAAGTTGAAGTGCGTTCTTTAAAAGTTAAAGTACATTTTTTACAAGTTAAAGTTACGTTTTAAGTTACGTTTTGACAGATTAAAATTTTATTTTGACAAGTTAAAGTACGTTTTTTACAAGTTAAAGTTAATGTTTTGACAAGTTAAACTACGTTTTTAACAAGTTAAACTTACGTTTTGACAACTTAAAGTTACGTTTTGACTAGTTAAAGTAGGTTTTTTACAAGTTAAAGTACGTTTTTTACAAGTTAAAGTCCATTTGTTACAAGTTAAACCACATTTTTGACAAGTTAAAGTACGTTTTTTACAAGTTAATGTATTTTTTTTAACAAGTTAAACTTACATTTTGACAATTTAAAGTTACGTTTTGACAACTTAAAGTAGGTGTTTTACAGGTTAAAGTTACGTTTTGACAAGTTAAAGTACGTTTTTACAAGTTAACTACGTTTTGAACAAGTTAAAGTTACGTTTTGACAAGTTAAAGTTACATTTTGACACGTTAAAATACGTTTTATACAAGTTAAAGTACGTTTTTACAAGTTAAAGTACGTTTTTTACAAGTTAAAGTAAGTGTTTTACAAGTTGAAGTACGTTTTTTACAAGTTAAAGTTACGTTTTAACAACTTAAAGTTACGTTTTGACACATTAAAATTACATTTTGACAAGTTAAAGTACGTTTTTTATAAGTTAAAGTTACGTTTTGACAAGTTAATTTACGTTTTTAACAAGTTAAACTTAAATTTTGAGAAATTCAAGTTACGTTTTGACAAGTTAAAGTAGGTTTTTTACAAGTTAAAGTACGTTTTTTACAAGTTGAAGTACGTTTTGACAAGTTAAAGTACATTTGTTACAAGTTAAACCACATTTTTGACAAGTTAAAGTACGTTTTTTACACGTTAATGTATGTTTTTAACAAGCTAAACTCACGTTTTGACAAGTTAAAGTTACGTTTTGACAAGTTAATATAGGTTTTTTACAAGTTAAAGTTACGTTGTGACAAGTTAAAGTACGTTTTTTTCAAGTTAAAGTACGTTTTTTACAAGTTAAAGTACGTTTTTAACAAGTTAAAGTTACGTTTTGACAAGTTAAAGTAGGTTTTTTACAATTTAAAGTATGTTTTTTACAAGTTAAATTTACGTTTTGACAAGTCAAAGTACGTGTTTTACAAGTTGAAGTGCGTGTTTTACAAGTTTAAGTACATTTTTTACAAGTTAAAGTTACGTTTTAAGTTATGTTTTGACACATTAAAATTACATTTTGACACGTTAAAGTACGTTTTTTACAAGTTAAAGTTAATGTTTTGATAAGTTAAACTTACGTTTTTACAAATTAAAGTTACGTTTTTACAAGTTAATGTAGGTTTTTTACAAGTTAAAGTACGTTTTTTACAAGTCGATGTACGTTTTTAGAAGTTAAAGTTCATTTGTTACAAATTAAACCACATTTTTGACAAGTTAAATTACGTTTTTTACAAGTTAATGTACGTTTTTTACAAGTTAATGTATGTTTTTAACAAGTTAAACTTACGTTTTGACAGGTTAAAGTTACGTTTTGACAAGTTAAAGTAGGTTTTTTACAAATTAAAGTTACGTTTTGACAAGTTAAAGTACGTTTTTTAGAAGTTAAAGTACGTTTTTTACAAGATAAAGTACATTTCGAACAAGTTAAAGTTACGTTTTGACAAGTTAAAGTTACATTTTGACACGTTTAAATTCGTTTTTTACAAGTTAAAGTACGATTTTACAAGTTGAAGTACGTTTTTTACAAGTTAAAGTAAGTGTTTTACAAGTTGAAGTCCATTTTTTACAAGTTAAAGTACATTTTTTACCAGTTAAAGTTACGTTTTAACAACTTAAAGTTACGTTTTGACACATTAAAATTACATTTTGACAAGTTAAAGTACGTTTTTTATAAGTTAAAGTTACGTTTAGACAAGTTAATATACGTTTTTAACAAGTTAATCTTACGTTTTGACAAATTAAAGTTACGTTTTGACAAGTTAAAGTACGTTTTTTACAAGTTAAAGTCCGTTTTTTACAAGTTGAAGTACGTTTTTACAAGTTAAAGTACATTTTTTTATAGTTAAACCTCATTTTTGACAAGTTAAAGTATGTTTTTTACAAGTTAATGTATGTTTTTAAGAAGTTAAACTCACGTTTTGACAAGTTAAAGTTACGTTTTGACAAGTTAATGTATGCTTATAACAAGCTAAACTCACGTTTTGACAAGTTAAAGTTACGTTTTGACAAGTTAATGTAGGTTTTTTACAAGTTAAAGTTACGTTTTGACAAGTTAAAGTACGGTTTTTACAAGTTAAAGTACGTTTTTTACAAGTTAAAATACGTTTTTAACAAGTTAAAGTTACGTTTTGACAAGTTAAACTAGGTTTTTTACAATTTAAAGTATGTTTTTTACTAGTTAAATTTACGTTTTGACAAGTTAAAGTTACATTTTAACACGTTAAAAAACGTTTTTTACAAATTAAAGTATGTTTTGTACAAGTTGAAGTACATTTTTTACAAGTTAAAGTAAGTGTTTTACAAGTTAAAGTATGATTTTTACAAGTTAAAATACATTTTTTACCAGTTAAAGTTACGTTTTATGTTACGTTTTGACATATTAAAATTACATTTTGACAAGTTAAAGTACGTTTTTTACAAGTTAAAGTTAATGTTTTGACAAGTTAAACTACGTTTTTAACAAGTTAAACTTACGTTTTGACAAATTAAAGTTACGTATTGACAAGTTAAAGTAGGTTTTTTACAAGTTAAAGTACGTTTTTTACAAGTTCAAGTCCATTTGTTAAAGTTAAACCACATTTTTGACAAGTTAAAGTACGTTTTTTCAAGTTAATGTATGTTTTTAACAAGTTAAACTTACATTTTGACAATTTAAAGTTACGTTTTGACAACTTAAAGTAGGTTTTTTACAAGTTAAATTTACGTTTTATACAAGTTAAACTACGTTTTATACAAGTTTAACTACGTTTTTAACAAGTTAAAGTTACGTTTTGACAAGTTAAAGTTACATTTTGACACATTAAAATACGTTTTATACAAGTTTAAGTACGTTTTTTACAAGTTAAAATAAGTGTTTTACAAGTTGAAGTATGTTTTTTACAAGTTAAAATACATTTTTTACCAGTTAAAGTTACGTTTTAACAACTTAAAGTTACGTTTTGACACATTAAAATTACATTTTGACAAGTTAAAGTACGTTTTTTATAAGTTAAAGTTACGTTTAGACAAGTTAAATTACGTTTTTAACAAGTTAAACTTACCTTTTGAGAAATTCAAGTTACATTTTGACAACTTAAAATAGGTTTTTTACAAGTTAAAGTACATTTTTTACAAGTTGAAGTACGTTTTTACAAGTTAAAGAACATTTGTTACAAGTTAAACCACATTTTTGACAAGTTAAAGTACGTTTTTTACACGTTAATGTATGTTTTTAATAAGCTAAACTCACGTTTTGACAAGTTAAAGTTACGTTTTGACAAGTTAATTAAGGTTTTTTACAAGTTAAAGTTACGTTTTGACAAGTTAAAGTACGTTTTTTACAAGTTAAAGTACGTTTTTTACAAGTTAAAGTTCGTTTTTACAAAGTTAAAGTTACGTTTTGACAAGTTAAAGTAGGATTTTTACAAGTTAAAGTACGTTTTTTACAAGTTCAATTTACGTTTTGACAAGTTAAAGTTACATTTTAACACGTTAAAATACGTTTTTTACAAATTAAAGTACATTTTTTACAAGTTGAAGTACATTTTTTACAAGTTAAAGTATGTGTTTTACAAGTTGAAGTGCGTTCTTTAAAAGTTAAAGTACATTTTTTACAAGTTAAAGTTACGTTTTAAGTTATGTTTTGACATATTAAAATTTTATTTTGACAAGTTAATGTACGTTTTTTACAAGTTAAAGTTAATGTTTTGACAAGTTAAACTACGTTTTTAACAAGTTAAACTTACGTTTTGACAACTTAAAGTTACGTTTTGACTAGTTAAAGTAGGTTTTTTACAAGTTAAAGTACGTTTTTTACAAGTTAAAGTCCATTTGTTACAAGTTAAACCACATTTTTGACAAGTTAAAGTACGTTTTTTACAAGTTAATGTATGATTTTAACAAGTTAAACTTACATTTTGACAATTTAAAGTTACGTTTTGACAACTTAAAGTAGGTTTTTTACAGGTTAAAGTTACGTTTTGACAAGTTAAAGTACGTTTTTACAAGTTAACTACGTTTTGAACAAGTTAAAGTTACGTTTTGACAAGTTAAAGTTACATTTTGACACGTTAAAATACGTTTTATACAAGTTAAAGTACGTTTTTACAAGTTAAAGTACGTTTTTTACAAGTTAAACTAAGTGTTTTACAAGTTGAAGTACGTTTTTTACAAGTTAAAGTTACGTTTTAACAACTTAAAGTTACGTTTTGACACATTAAAATTACATTTTGACAAGTTAAAGTACGTTTTTTATAAGTTAAAGTTACGTTTTGACAAGTTAAATTACGTTTTTAACAAGTTAAACTTAAATTTTGAGAAATTCAAGTTACGTTTTGACAAGTTAAAGTAGGTTTTTTACAAGTTAAAGTACGTTTTTTACAAGTTGAAGTACGTTTTTACAAGTTAAAGTACATTTGTTACAAGTTAAACCACATTTTTGACAAGTTAAAGTACGTTTTTTACACGTTAATGTATGTTTTTAACAAGCTAAACACACGTTTTGACAAGTTAAAGTTACGTTTTGACAAGTTAATATAGGTTTTTTACAAGTTAAAGTTACGTTGTGACAAGTTAAAGTACGTTTTTTACAAGAAAAAGTACGTTTTTTACAAGTTAAAGTACGTTTTTTACAAGTTAAAGTACGTTTTTAACAAGTTAAAGTTACGTTTTGACAAGTTAAAGTAGGTTTTTTACAATTTAAAGTATGTTTTTTACAAGTTAAATTTACGTTTTGACAAGTCAAAGTACGTGTTTTACAAGTTGAAGTGCGTGTTTACAAGTTTAAGTACATTTTTTACAAGTTAAAGTTACGTTTTATGTTATGTTTTGACACATTAAAATTACATTTTGACACGTTAAAGTACGTTTTTTACAAGTTAAAGTTAATGTTTTGATAAGTTAAACTTACGTTTTGACAGATTAAAGTTACGTTTTTACAAGTTAATGTAGCTATTTTACAAGTTAAAGTACGTTTTTTACAAGTTGAAGTACATTTTTAGAAGTTAAAGTTCATTTGTTACAAATTAAACCACATTTTTGACAAGTTAAAGTACGTTTTTTACAAGTTAATGTACGTTTTTTACAAGTTAATGTATGTTTTTAACAAGTTAAACTTACGTTTTGACAGGTTAAAGTTACGTTTTGACAAGTTAAAGTAGGTTTTTTACAAATTAAAGTTACGTTTTGACAAGTTAAAGTACGTTTTTTAGAAGTTAAAGTACGTTTTTTACAAGATAAAGTACATTTCGAACAAGTTAAAGTTACGTTTTGACAAGTTAAAGTTACATTTTGACACGTTTAAATTCGTTTTTTACAAGTTAAAGTACGATTTTACAAGTTGAAGTACGTTTTTTACAAGTTAAAGTAAGTGTTTTACAAGTTGAAGTCCATTTTTTACAAGTTAAAGTACATTTTTTACCAGTTAAAGTTACGTTTTAACAACTTAAAGTTACGTTTTGACACATTAAAATTACATTTTGACAAGTTAAAGTACGTTTTTTATAAGTTAAAGTTACGTTTAGACAAGTTAATATACGTTTTTAACAAGTTAATCTTACGTTTTGACAAATTAAAGTTACGTTTTGACAAGTTAAAGTAGGTTTTTTACAAGTTAAAGTCCGTTTTTTACAAGTTGAAGTACGTTTTTACAAGATAAAGTACATTTGTTTATAGTTAAACTTCATTTTTGACAAGTTAAAGTATGTTTTTTACAAGTTAATGTATGTTTTTAAGAAGTTAAACTCACGTTTTGACAAGTTAAAGTTACGTTTTGACAAGTTAATGTATGCTTATAACAAGCTAAACTCACGTTTTGACAAGTTAAAGTTACGTTTTGACAAGTTAATGTAGGTTTTTTACAAGTTAAAGTTACGTTTTGACAAGTTAAAGTACGGTTTTTACAAGTTAAAGTACGTTTTTTACAAGTTAAAGTACGTTTTTAACAAGTTAAAGTTACGTTTTGACAAGTTAAAGTAGGTTTTTAACAAGTTAAATTTACGTTTTGACAAGTTAAAGTTACATTTTAACACGTTAAAATACGTTTTTTACAAATTAAAGTATGTTTTTTACAAGTTGAAGTACATTTTTTACAAGTTAAAGTTAGTGTTTTACAAGTTGAAGTATGTTTTTTACAAGTTAAAATACATTTTTTACCAGTTAAAGTTACGTTTTATGTTACGTTTTGACAGATTAAAATTACATTTTGACAAGTTAAAGTACGTTTTTTACAAGTTCAATTTACGTTTTGACAAGTTAAAGTTACATTTTAACACGTTAAAATACGTTTTTTACAAATTAAAGTACATTTTTTACAAGTTGAAGTACGTTTTTTACAAGTTAAAGTATGTGTTTTACAAGTTGAAGTGCGTTCTTTACAAGTTAAAGTACATTTTTTACAAGTTAAAGTTACGTTTTAAGTTATGTTTTGACAGATTAAAATTATATTTTGACAAGTTAAAGTACGTTTTTTACAAGTTAAAGTTAATGTTTTGACAAGTTAAACTACGTTTTTAACAAGTTAAACTTACGTTTTGACAACTTAAAGTTACGTTTTGACTAGTTAAAGTAGGTTTTTTACAAGTTAAAGTACGTTTTTTACAACTTAAAGTCTATTTGTTACAAGTTAAACCACATTTTTGACAAGTTAAAGTACGTTTTTTACAAGTTAATGTATGTTTTTAACAAGTTAAACTTACATTTTGACAATTTAAAGTTACGTTTTGACAACTTAAAGTAGGTTTTTTACAGGTTAAAGTTACGTTTTGACAAGTTAAAGTACGTTTTTACAAGTTAACTACGTTTTGAACAAGTTAAAGTTACGTTTTGACAAGTTAAAGTTACATTTTGACACGTTAAAATACGTTTTATACAAGTTAAAGTACGTTTTTAGAAGTTAAAGTACGTTTTTTACAAGTTAAAGTAAGTGTTTTACAAGTTGAAGTACGTTTTTTACAAGTTAAAGTTACGTTTTAACAACTTAAAGTTACGTTTTGACACATTAAAATTACATTTTGACAAGTTAAAGTACGTTTTTTATAAGTTAAAGTTACGTTTTGACAAGTTAAATTACGTTTTTAACAAGTTAAACTTAAATTTTGAGAAATTCAAGTTACGTTTTGACAAGTTAAAGTAGGTTTTTTACAAGTTAAAGTACGTTTTTTACAAGTTGAAGTACGTTTTTACAAGTTAAAGTACATTTGTTACAAGTTAAACCACATTTTTGACAAGTTAAAGTACGTTTTTTACACGTTAATGTATGTTTTTAACAAGCTAAACTCACGTTTTGACAAGTTAAAGTTACGTTTTGACAAGTTAATATAGGTTTTTTACAAGTTAAAGTTACGTTGTGACAAGTTAAAGTACGTTTTTTACAAGTTAAAGTACGTTTTTTACAAGTTAAAGTACGTTTTTTACAAGTTAAAGTACGTTTTTAACAAGTTAAAGTTACGTTTTGACAAGTTAAAGTAGGTTTTTTACAATTTAAAGTATGTTTTTTACTAGTTAAATTTACGTTTTGACAAGTTAAAGTTACATTTTAACACGTTAAAATACGTTTTTTACAAATTAAAGTATGTTTTTTACAAGTTGAAGTACATTTTTTACAAGTTAAAGTTAGTGTTTTACAAGTTAAAGTATGTTTATTACAAGTTAAAATACATTTTTTACCAGTTAAAGTTACGTTTTATGTTACGTTTTGACAGATTAAAATTACATTTTGACAAGTTAAAGTACGTTTTTTACAAGTTTAATTTACGTTTTGACAAGTTAAAGTTACATTTTAACACGTTAAAATACGTTTTTTACAAATTAAAGTACATTTTTTACAAGTTGAAGTACATTTTTTACAAGTTAAAGTATGTGTTTTACAAGTTGAAGTGCGTTCTTTAAAAGTTAAAGTACATTTTTTACAAGTTAAAGTTACGTTTTAAGTTATGTTTTGACAGATTAAAATTATATTTTGACAAGTTAAAGTACGTTTTTTACAAGTTAAAGTTAATGTTTTGACAAGTTAAACTACGTTTTTAACAAGTTAAACTTACGTTTTGACAACTTAAAGTTACGTTTTGACTAGTTAAAGTAGGTTTTTTACAAGTTAAAGTACGTTTTTTACAAGTTAAAGTCCATTTGTTACAAGTTAAACCACATTTTTGACAAGTTAAAGTACGTTTTTTACAAGTTAATGTATGTTTTTAACAAGTTAAACTTACATTTTGACAATTTAAAGTTACGTTTTGACAACTTAAAGTAGGTTTTTTACAGGTTAAAGTTACGTTTTGACAAGTTAAAGTACGTTTTTACAAGTTAACTACGTTTTGAACAAGTTAAAGTTACGTTTTGACAAGTTAAAGTTACATTTTGACACGTTAAAATACGTTTTATACAAGTTAAAGTACGTTTTTAGAAGTTAAAGTACGTTTTTTACAAGTTAAAGTAAGTGTTTTACAAGTTGAAGTACGTTTTTTACAAGTTAAAGTTACGTTTTAACAACTTAAAGTTACGTTTTGACACATTAAAATTACATTTTGACAAGTTAAAGTACGTTTTTTATAAGTTAAAGTTACGTTTTGACAAGTTAAATTACGTTTTTAACAAGTTAAACTTAAATTTTGAGAAATTCAAGTTACGTTTTGACAAGTTAAATAGGTTTTTTACAAGTTGAAGTACGTTTTTACAAGTTAAAGTACATTTGTTACAAGTTAAACCACATTTTTGACAAGTTAAAGTACGTTTTTTACACGTTAATGTATGTTTTTAACAAGCTAAACTCACGTTTTGACAAGTTAAAGTTACGTTTTGACAAGTTAATATAGGTTTTTTACAAGTTAAAGTTACGTTGTGACAAGTTAAAGTACGTTTTTTACAAGTTAAAGTACGTTTTTTACAAGTTAAAGTACGTTTTTTACAAGTTAAAGTACGTTTTTTACAAGTTAAAGTACATTTTTAACAAGTTAAAGTTACGTTTTGACAAGTTAAAGTAGGTTTTTTACAATTTAAAGTATGTTTTTTACAAGTTAAATTTACGTTTTGACAAGTCAAAGTACGTGTTTTACAAGTTGAAGTGCGTGTTTTACAAGTTTAAGTACATTTTTTACAAGTTAAAGTTACGTTTTAAGTTATGTTTTGACACATTAAAATTACATTTTGACACGTTAAAGTACGTTTTTTACAAGTTAAAGTTAATGTTTTGATAAGATAAACTTACGTTTTGACAGATTAAAGTTACGTTTTTACAAGTTAATGTAGGTTTTTTACAAGTTAAAGTCCATTTTTTACAAGTTAAAGTACATTTTTTACCAGTTAAAGTTACGTCTAAACAACTTAAAGTTACGTTTTGACACATTAAAATTACATTTTGACAAGTTAAAGTACGTTTTTTATAAGTTAAAGTTACGTTTAGACAAGTTAATATACGTTTTTAACAAGTTAATCTTACGTTTTGACAAATTAAAGTTACGTTTTGACAAGTTAAAGTAGGTTTTTTACAAGTTAAAGTCCGTTTTTTACAAGTTGAAGTACGTTTTTACAAGTTAAAGTACATTTGTTTATAGTTAAACTTCATTTTTGACAAGTTAAAGTATGTTTTTTACAAGTTAATGTATGTTTTTAAGAAGTTAAACTCACGTTTTGACAAGTTAAAGTTACGTTTTGACAAGTTAATGTATGCTTATAACAAGCTAAACTCACGTTTTGACAAGTTAAAGTTACGTTTTGACAAGTTAATGTAGGTTTTTTACAAGTTAAAGTTACGTTTTGACAAGTTAAAGTACGGTTTTTACAAGTTAAAGTACGTTTTTTACAAGTTAAAGTACGTTTTTAACAAGTTAAAGTTACGTTTTGACAAGTTAAAGTAGGTTTTTTACAATTTAAAGTATGTTTTTTACTAGTTAAATTTACGTTTTGACAAGTTAAAGTTACATTTTAACACGTTAAAATACGTTTTTTACAAATTAAAGTATGTTTTTTACAAGTTGAAGTACATTTTTTACAAGTTAAAGTTAGTGTTTTACAAGTTAAAGTATGTTTTTTACAAGTTAAAATACATTTTTTACCAGTTAAAGTTACGTTTTATGTTACGTTTTGACAGATTAAAATTACATTTTGACAAGTTAAAGTACGTTTTTTACAAGTTCAATTTACGTTTTGACAAGTTAAAGTTACATTTTAACACGTTAAAATACGTTTTTTACAAATTAAAGTACATTTTTTACAAGTTGAAGTACATTTTTTACAAGTTAAAGTATGTGTTTTACAAGTTGAAGTGCGTTCTTTAAAAGTTAAAGTACATTTTTTACAAGTTAAAGTTACGTTTTAAGTTATGTTTTGACAGATTAAAATTATATTTTGACAAGTTAAAGTACGTTTTTTACAAGTTAAAGTTAATGTTTTGACAAGTTAAACTACGTTTTTAACAAGTTAAACTTACGTTTTGACAACTTAAAGTTACGTTTTGACTAGTTAAAGTAGGTTTTTTACAAGTTAAAGTACGTTTTTTACAACTTAAAGTCTATTTGTTACAAGTTAAACCACATTTTTGACAAGTTAAAGTACGTTTTTTACAAGTTAATGTATGTTTTTAACAAGTTAAACTTACATTTTGACAATTTAAAGTTACGTTTTGACAACTTAAAGTAGGTTTTTTACAGGTTAAAGTTACGTTTTGACAAGTTAAAGTACGTTTTTACAAGTTAACTACGTTTTGAACAAGTTAAAGTTACGTTTTGACAAGTTAAAGTTACATTTTGACACGTTAAAATACGTTTTATACAAGTTAAAGTACGTTTTTAGAAGTTAAAGTACGTTTTTTACAAGTTAAAGTAAGTGTTTTACAAGTTGAAGTACGTTTTTTACAAGTTAAAGTTACGTTTTAACAACTTAAAGTTACGTTTTGACACATTAAAATTACATTTTGACAAGTTAAAGTACGTTTTTTATAAGTTAAAGTTACGTTTTGACAAGTTAAATTACGTTTTTAACAAGTTAAACTTAAATTTTGAGAAATTCAAGTTACGTTTTGACAAGTTAAAGTAGGTTTTTTACAAGTTAAAGTACGTTTTTTACAAGTTGAAGTACGTTTTTACAAGTTAAAGTACATTTGTTACAAGTTAAACCACATTTTTGACAAGTTAAAGTACGTTTTTTACACGTTAATGTATGTTTTTAACAAGCTAAACTCACGTTTTGACAAGTTAAAGTTACGTTTTGACAAGTTAATATAGGTTTTTTACAAGTTAAAGTTACGTTGTAACAAGTTAAAGTACGTTTTTTACAAGTTAAAGTACGTTTTTTACAAGTTAAAGTACGTTTTTTACAAGTTAAAGTACGTTTTTAACAAGTTAAAGTTACGTTTTGACAAGTTAAAGTAGGTTTTTTACAATTTAAAGTATGTTTTTTACTAGTTAAATTTACGTTTTGACAAGTTAAAGTTACATTTTAACACGTTAAAATACGTTTTTTACAAATTAAAGTATGTTTTTTACAAGTTGAAGTACATTTTTTACAAGTTAAAGTTAGTGTTTTACAAGTTAAAGTATGTTTTTTACAAGTTAAAATACATTTTTTACCAGTTAAAGTTACGTTTTATGTTACGTTTTGACAGATTAAAATTACATTTTGACAAGTTAAAGTACGTTTTTTACAAGTTCAATTTACGTTTTGACAAGTTAAAGTTACATTTTAACACGTTAAAATAAGTTTTTTTACAAATTAAAGTACATTTTTTACAAGTTGAAGTACATTTTTTACAAGTTAAAGTATGTGTTTTACAAGTTGAAGTGCGTTCTTTAAAAGTTAAAGTACATTTTTTACAAGTTAAAGTTACGTTTTAAGTTATGTTTTGACAGATTAAAATTATATTTTGACAAGTTAAAGTACGTTTTTTACAAGTTAAAGTTAATGTTTTGACAAGTTAAACTACGTTTTTAACAAGTTAAACTTACGTTTTGACAACTTAAAGTTACGTTTTGACTAGTTAAAGTAGGTTTTTTACAAGTTAAAGTACGTTTTTTACAAGTTAAAGTCCATTTGTTACAAGTTAAACCACATTTTTGACAAGTTAAAGTACGTTTTTTACAAGTTAATGTATGTTTTTAACAAGTTAAACTTACATTTTGACAATTTAAAGTTACGTTTTGACAACTTAAAGTAGGTTTTT
This sequence comes from Urtica urens, assembly GCA_958296335.1. Taxonomy (NCBI): domain Eukaryota; kingdom Viridiplantae; phylum Streptophyta; class Magnoliopsida; order Rosales; family Urticaceae; genus Urtica; species Urtica urens. Next base: position 99,149 of record CATQIS010000030.1, read on the forward strand.
TACAGGTTAAAGTTACGTTTTGACAAGTTAAAGTACGTTTTTACAAGTTAACTACGTTTTGAACAAGTTAAAGTTACGTTTTGACAAGTTAAAGTTACATTTTGACACGTTAAAATACGTTTTATACAAGTTAAAGTACGTTTTTAGAAGTTAAAGTACGTTTTTTACAAGTTAAAGTAAGTGTTTTACAAGTTGAAGTACGTTTTTTACAAGTTAAAGTTACGTTTTAACAACTTAAAGTTACGTTTTGACACATTAAAATTAAATTTTGACAAGTTAAAGTACGTTTTTTATAAGTTAAAGTTACGTTTTGACAAGTTAAATTACGTTTTTAACAAGTTAAACTTAAATTTTGAGAAATTCAAGTTACGTTTTGACAAGTTAAAGTAGGTTTTTTTACAAGTTAAAGTAGGTTTTTTACAAGTTGAAGTACGTTTTTACAAGTTAAAGTACATTTGTTACAAGTTAAACCACATTTTTGACAAGTTAAAGTACGTTTTTTACACGTTAATGTATGTTTTTAACAAGCTAAACTCACGTTTTGACAAGTTAAAGTTACGTTTTGACAAGTTAATGTAGGTTTTTTACAAGTTAAAGTTACGTTGTGACAAGTTAAAGTACGTTTTTTACAAGTTAAAGTACGTTTTTTACAAGTTAAAGTACGTTTTTTACAAGTTAAAGTACGTTTTTTACAAGTTAAAGTACATTTTTAACAAGTTAAAGTTACGTTTTGACAAGTTAAAGTAGGTTTTTTACAATTTAAAGTATGTTTTTTACAAGTTAAATTTACGTTTTGACAAGTCAAAGTACGTGTTTTACAAGTTGAAGTGCGTGTTTTACAAGTTTAAGTACATTTTTTACAAGTTAAAGTTACGTTTTAAGTTATGTTTTGACACATTAAAATTACATTTTGACACGTTAAAGTACGTTTTTTACAAGTTAAAGTTAATGTTTTGATAAGTTAAACTTACGTTTTGACAGATTAAAGTTACGTTTTTACAAGTTAATGTAGGTTTTTTACAAGTTAAAGTACGTTTTTTACAAGTTGAAGTACGTTTTTAGAAGTTAAAGTTCATTTGTTACAAATTAAACCACATTTTTGACAAGTTAAAGTACGTTTTTTACAAGTTAATGTACGTTTTTTACAAGTTAATGTATGTTTTTAACAAGTTAAACTTACAATTTGACAGGTTAAAGTTACGTTTTGACATGTTAAAGTAGGTTTTTTACAAGTTAAAGTTACGTTTTGACAAGTTAAAGTACGTTTTTTTGAAGTTAAAGTACGTTTTTTACAAGATAAAGTACGTTTCGAACAAGTTAAAGTTACGTTTTGACAAGTTAAAGTTACATTTTGACACGTTTAAATTCGTTTTTTACAAGTTAAAGTACGATTTAACAAGTTGAAGTACGTTTTTTACAAGTTAAAGTAAGTGTTTTACAAGTTGAAGTCCATTTTTTACAAGTTAAAGTACATTTTTTACCAGTTAAAGTTACGTTTTAACAACTTAAAGTTACGTTTTGACACATTAAAATTACATTTTGACAAGTTAAAGTACGTTTTTTATAAGTTAAAGTTACGTTTAGACAAGTTAATATACGTTTTTAACAAGTTAATCTTACGTTTTGACAAATTAAAGTTACGTTTTGACAAGTTAAAGTAGGTTTTTTACAAGTTAAAGTCCGTTTTTTACAAGTTGAAGTACGTTTTTACAAGTTAAAGTACATTTGTTTATAGTTAAACTTCATTTTTGACAAGTTAAAGTATGTTTTTTACAAGTTAATGTATGTTTTTAAGAAGTTACACTCACGTTTTGACAAGTTAAAGTTACGTTTTGACAAGTTAATGTATGCTTATAACAAGTTAAACTCACGTTTTGACAAGTTAAAGTTACGTTTTGACAAGTTAATGTAGGTTTTTTAGAAGTTAAAGTTACGTTTTGACAAGTTAAAGTACGGTTTTTACAAGTTAAAGTACGTTTTTTACAAGTTAAAGTTACGTTTTGACAAGTTAAAGTAGGTTTTTTACAATTTAAAGTATGTTTTTTACTAGTTAAATTTACGTTTTGACAAGTTAAAGTTACATTTTAACACGTTAAAATACGTTTTTTACAAATTAAAGTATGTTTTTTACAAGTTAAAATACATTTTTTACCAGTTAAAGTTACGTTTTATGTTACGTTTTGACAGATTAAAATTACATTTTGACAAGTTAAAGTACGTTTTTTACAAGTTAAAGTTAATGTTTTCACAAGTTAAACTACGTTTTTAACAAGTTAAACTTACGTTTTGACAAATTAAAGTTACGTATTGACAAGTTAAAGTAGGTTTTTTACAAGTTAAAGTACGTTTTTTACAAGTTGAAGTACGTTTTTACAACTTAAAGTTTATTTGTTACAAGTTAAACCACATTTTTGACAAGTTAAAGTACGTTTTTTACAAGTTAATGTATGTTTTTAACAAGTTAAACTTACGTTTTGACAGGTTAAGGTTACGGTTTGACAAGTTAAAGTAGGTTTTTTACAAGTTAAAGTTACGTTTTGACAAGTTAAAGTATATTTTTTACAAATTAAAGTACGGTTTTTACAAGTTAAAGTACGTTTTGAACAAGTTAAAGTTACGTTTTGACACATTATAATTACATTTTGACAAGTTAAAGTACGTTTTTTACAAGTTAAAGTAACGTTTTGACAAGTTAAAATACGTTTTTACCAAGTTAAACTTACGTTTTGAACAAGTAAAGTTACGCTTTGACAAGTTAAAGTAGGTTTTTTAGAAGTTAAAGTACGTTTTTTACAAGTTGAAGTATGTTTTTACAAGTTAAAGTCCATTTGTTACAAGTTAAACCACATTTTTGACAAGTTAAAGTACGTTTTTTACAAGTAACAAGTTAAACTTACGTTTTGACAATTTAAAGTTACGTTTTGAAAACTTAAAGTAGGTTTTTTACAACTTAAAGTTACTTTTTGACAAATAAAGTAAGTTTTTTACAAGTTAAAGTACGTTTTGAACAAGTTAAAGTTACGTTTTGACAAGTTAAAGTTATATTTTGACACGTTTAAATACGTTTTATACAAGTTAAAGTACGTTTTTACAAGTTGAAGTACGTTTTTTACAAGTTAAAGTAAGTGTTTTACAAGTTGAATTACGTTTTTTACAAGTTACAATACATTTTTTACTAGTTAAAGTTACGTTTTAACAACTTAAAGTTACATTTTGACACATTAAAATTACATTTTGACAAGTTAAACTACGTTTTTTATAAGTTAAAGGTACGTTTTGACAAGTTAAATTACGTTTTTAACAAGTTAAAGTTACATTTTGAGAAATTCAAGTTACGTTTTGACAAGTTAAAGTAGATTTTTTACAACTTAAAATACGTTTTTTACAAGTTGAAGTACGTTTTTACAAGTTAAAGTATAATTGTTACAAGTTAAACCACATTTTTGACAAGTTAAAGAACGTTTTTAACACGTTAATGTATGTTTTTAACAAGCTAAACTCACGTTTTGACAAGTTAAACTTACGTTTTGACAAGTTAATATAGGTTTTTTACAAGTTAAAATACGTTTTTTACAAGTTAAAGTTACGTTTTGACAAGTTAAAGTTACATTTTAACACGTTAAAATACGTTTTTTACAAATTAAAGTACGTTTTTTACAAGTTGAAGTACGTTTTTTACAAGTTAAAGTACGTGTTTTACAAGTTGAAGTGCGTGTTTTACAAGTTAAAGTACATTTTTTACAAGTTAAAGTTACGTTTTAAGTTACGTTTTGACACATTAAAATTACATTTTTTGACAAGTTAAAGTACGTTTTTTACAAGTTAAAGTTAATGTTTGATAAGGTAAACTTACGTTTTGACAAATTAAAGATACGTTTTGAGAAGTTAAAGTAGGTTTTTTACAAGTTAAAGTACGTTTTTTACAAGTTGAAGTACTTTTTTAGAAGTTAAAGTTCATTTGTTACAAATTAAACCACATTTTTCATAAGTTAAAGTACGTTTTTTACAAGTTAATGTACGTTTTTTAGAAGTTAATGTATGTTTTTAACAAGTTAAACTTACGTTTTGACAGGTTAAAGTTACGTTTTGACAAGTTAAAATAGGTTTTTTACAAGTTAAAGTTACGTTTTGACAAGTTAAAGTACGTTTTTTACAAGATAAAGTACGTTTCGAACAAGTTAAATTTGCGTTTTGACAAGTTAAAGTTACATTTTGACACGTTTAAATACGTTTTTTACAAGTTAAAGTACGATTTCACAAGTTGAAGTACGTTTTTTACAAGTTAAAGTAAGTGTTTTACAAGTTGAAGTCCATTTTTTAAAAGTTAAAGTAAATTTTTACCAGTTAAAGTTATGTTTTAACAACTTAAAGTTACGTTTTGACACATTAAAATTACATTTTGACTAGTTAAAGTACGTTTTTTATAAGTTAAAGTTACGTTTTGACAAGTTAAAATACGTTTTTAACAAGTTAATCTTACGTTTTGACAAATTAAAGTTACGTTATGACAAGTTAAAGTAGGTTATTTACAAGTTAAAGTCTGTTTTTTACAAGTTGAAGTACGTTTTTACAAGTCAAAGTACATTTGTTTATAGTTAAACCTCATTTTTGACAAGTTAAAGTATGTTTTTTACAAGTTAATGTATGTTTTTAAGAAGTTAAACTCACGTTTTGACAAGTTAAAGTTACGTTTTGACAAGTTAATGTAGGTTTTTTACAAGTTAAACTTACGTTTTGACAAGTTGAAGTGCGTTCTTTACAAGTTAAAGTACATTTTTTACAAGTTAAACTTACGTTTTAACAACTTAAACTTACGTTTTGACACATTAAAATTACATTCTGACAAGTTAAAGTACGTTTTTTACAAGTTAAAGTTACGTTTTGACAATTTAAACTACGGTTTTAACTAGTTAAACTTACGTTTTGACAAATTATAGTTAAGTTTTGACAAGTTAAAGTAGGGTTTTTACAAGTTAAAGTACGTTTTTTACAAGTTGAAGTACGTTTTTACAAGTTAAAGTCCATTTGTTAGTAGTTAAACCACATTTTTGACAAGTTAAAGTACATTTTTTACAAGTTAATTTATGTTTTTAACAAGTTAAAGTTATGTTTTGACAAGTTAAAGTTACATTTTAACACGTTAAAATACGTTTTTTACAAATTAAAGTACGTTTTTTACAAGTTGAAGTACGTTTTTTACAAGTTAAAGTACGTGTTTTACAAGTTGAAGTGCGTTCTTTACAAGTTAAAGTACATTTTTTACAAGTTAAAGTTACAATTTAACAACTTAAAGTTACGTTTTGACACATTAAAATTACATTTTGACAAGTTAAATTACGTTTTTAACAAGTTAAAGTTACATTTTGAGAAATTCAAGTAACGTTTTGAAAAGTTAAAGTAGGTTTTTTACAAGTTAAAGTACGTTTTTTACAAGTTTAAGTACCTTTTTACAAGTTAAAGTATATTTGTTAGAAGTTAAACCACATTTTTGACAAGTTAAAGTACGTTTTTTACACGTTAATGTATGTTTTTAACAAGCTAAAGTCACGTTTTGACAATGTAAACTTACGTTTTGACAAGTTAGTAAAGTTTTTTAACAAGTTAAAGTTACGTTTTGACAAGTTAAAGTACGTTTTTTACAAGTTAAAGTACGTTTTTTACAAGTTAATGTACATTTTTAACAAGTTAAAGTTACGTTTTGACAAGTTAAACTTACATTTTAACACGTTAAAATACGTTTTTTACAAATTAAAGTACTTTTTTTACAAGTTGAAGTACGTTTTTTACAAGTTAAAGTACGTGTTTTACAAGTTGAAGTGCGTGTTTTACAAGTTAAAGTACAATATTTACAAGTTAAAGTTACGTTTTAAGTTACGTTTTGACAAATTAAAATTACATTTTTTGACAACTTAAAGTACGTTTTTTACAAGTTAAAGTTAATGTTTTCATAACTTAAACTTACGTTTTGACAAATTAAAGTTACGTTTTGACAAGTTAAAGTAGGTTTTTTACAAGTTAAAGTACGTTTTTTACAAGTTGAAGTACGTTTTTAGAAGTTAAAGTTCATTTGTTACAAATTAAACCACATTTTTGACAAGTTAAAGTACGTTTTTTACAAGTTAATGTAAGTTTTTTACAAGTTAATGTATGTTTTTAACAAGTTAAACTTACGTTTTGACAGGTTAGAGTTACGTTTTGACAAGTTAAAGTAGGTTTTTTACAAGTTAAAGTTACGTTTTGACAAGTTAAAGTACGTTTTTTAGAAGTTAAATTACGTTTTTTACAAGATAAAGTACGTTTCGAACAAGTTAAAGTTGCGTTTTGACAAGTTAAAGTTACATTTTGACACGTTTAAATACGTTTTTTACAAGTTAAAGTACGATTTTACAAGTTGAAGTACGTTTTTTACAAGTTAAAGTAAGTGTTTTACAAGTTGAAGTCCATTTTTTACAAGTTAAAGTACATTTTTTACCAGTTAAAGTTACGTTTTAACAACTTAGCGTTACGTTTTGAAACATTAAAATTACATTTTGACAAGTTAAAGTACGTTTTTATAAGTTAAAGTTACGTTTTGACAAGTTAAAATACGTTTTTAACAAGTTAATCTTACGTTTTGACAAATTAAAGTTATGTTTTGACAAGTTAACGTAGGTTTTTTAGAAGTTAAATTCCGTTTTTGACAAGTTGAAGTACGTTTTAAGAAGTTACAGTACATTTGTTTATAGTTAAACCTCATTTTTGACAAGTTAAAGTATGTTTTTTACAAGTTAATGTATGTTTTTAAGAAGTTAAACTCACGTTTTGACAAGTTAAAGTTACGTTTTGACAAGTGAATGTAGGTTTTTTACAAGTTAAACTTACGTTTTGACAAGTTGAAGTGCGTTCTTTACAAGTTAAAGTACATTTTTTACAAGTTAAACTTACGTTTTAACAACTTAAAGTTACGTTTTGACACATTAAAATTACATTTTGACAAGTTAAAGTACGTTTTTTACAAGTTGAAGTTACGTTTTGACAAGTTAAACTACGGTGTTAGCAAGTTAAACTTAAGTTTTGACAAATTAAAGTAACGTTTTGACAAGTTAAAGTAGGTTTTTTACAAGTTAAAGTACGTTTTTTACAAGTTGAAGTACGTTTTTACAAGTTAAAGTCCGTTGGTTAGAAGTTAAACCACATTTTTGACAAGTTAAAGTACGTTTTTTACAAGTTAATGTATGTTTTTAAGAAGTTAAACTCACGTTTTTACAAGTTAAAGTTACGTTTTGACAAGTTTATGTAGGTTTTTTACAAGTTAAACTTACGTTTTGACAAGTTGAAGTGCGTTCTTTACAAGTTAAAGTACATTTTTTACAAGTTAAACTTACGTTTTAACAACTTAAACTTACGTTTTGACACATTAAAATTACATTCTGACAAGTTAAAGTACGTTTTTTACAAGTTAAAGTTACGTTTTGACAAGTTAAACTACGGTTTTAGCAAGTTAAACTTACGTTTTGACAAATTAAAGTAACGTTTTGACAAGTTAAAGTAGGTTTTTTCGAAGTTAAAGTACGTTTTTTACAAGTTGAAGTACTTTTTTACAAGTTAAAGTCCGTTTGTTAGAAGTTAAACCACATTTTTGACAAGTTAAAGAACGTTTTTTACAAGTTAATGTATGTTTTTAACAAGTTAAATTTACGTTTTGACAAGTTAAAGTTACGTTTTGACAAGTTAAAGTACGTTTTTTACAAGTTAAAGTACGTTTTTTACAAGTTAATGTACATTTTTAACAAGTTAAAGTTACGTTTTGACAAGTTAAACTTACATTTTAACACGTTAAAATACGTTTTTTACAAATTAAAGTACTTTTTTTACAAGTTGAAGTACGTTTTTTACAAGTTAAAGTACGTGTTTTACAAGTTGAAGTGCGTGTTTTACAAGTTAAAGTACAATATTTACAAGTTAAAGTTACGTTTTAAGTTACGTTTTGACAAATTAAAATTACATTTTTTGACAACTTAAAGTACGTTTTTTACAAGTTAAAGTTAATGTTTTCATAACTTAAACTTACGTTTTGACAAATTAAAGTTACGTTTTGACAAGTTAAAGTAGGTTTTTTACAAGTTAAAGTACGTTTTTTACAAGTTGAAGTACGTTTTTAGAAGTTAAAGTTCATTTGTTACAAATTAAACCACATTTTTGACAAGTTAAAGTACGTTTTTTACAAGTTAATGTAAGTTTTTTACAAGTTAATGTATGTTTTTAACAAGTTAAACTTACGTTTTGACAGGTTAGAGTTACGTTTTGACAAGTTAAAGTAGGTTTTTTACAAGTTAAAGTTACGTTTTGACAAGTTAAAGTACGTTTTTTAGAAGTTAAATTACGTTTTTTACAAGATAAAGTACGTTTCGAACAAGTTAAAGTTGCGTTTTGACAAGTTAAAGTTACATTTTGACACGTTTAAATACGTTTTTTACAAGTTAAAGTACGATTTTACAAGTTGAAGTACGTTTTTTACAAGTTAAAGTAAGTGTTTTACAAGTTGAAGTCCATTTTTTACAAGTTAAAGTACATTTTTTACCAGTTAAAGTTACGTTTTAACAACTTAGCGTTACGTTTTGAAACATTAAAATTACATTTTGACAAGTTAAAGTACGTTTTTATAAGTTAAAGTTACGTTTTGACAAGTTAAAATACGTTTTTAACAAGTTAATCTTACGTTTTGACAAATTAAAGTTACGTTTTGACAAGTTAACGTAGGTTTTTTAGAAGTTAAATTCCGTTTTTGACAAGTTGAAGTACGTTTTAAGAAGTTAAAGTACATTTGTTTATAGTTAAACCTCATTTTTGACAAGTTAAAGTATGTTTTTTACAAGTTAATGTATGTTTTTAAGAAGTTAAACTCACGTTTTGACAAGTTAAAGTTACGTTTTGACAAGTGAATGTAGGTTTTTTACAAGTTAAACTTACGTTTTGACAAGTTGAAGTGCGTTCTTTACAAGTTAAAGTACATTTTTTACAAGTTAAACTTACGTTTTAACAACTTAAAGTTACGTTTTGACACATTAAAATTACATTTTGACAAGTTAAAGTACGTTTTTTACAAGTTGAAGTTACGTTTTGACAAGTTAAACTACGGTGTTAGCAAGTTAAACTTAAGTTTTGACAAATTAAAGTAACGTTTTGACAAGTTAAAGTAGGTTTTTTACAAGTTAAAGTACGTTTTTTACAAGTTGAAGTACGTTTTTACAAGTTAAAGTCCGTTGGTTAGAAGTTAAACCACATTTTTGACAAGTTAAAGTACGTTTTTTACAAGTTAATGTATGTTTTTAAGAAGTTAAACTCACGTTTTTACAAGTTAAAGTTACGTTTTGACAAGTTTATGTAGGTTTTTTACAAGTTAAACTTACGTTTTGACAAGTTGAAGTGCGTTCTTTACAAGTTAAAGTACATTTTTTACAAGTTAAACTTACGTTTTAACAACTTAAAGTTACGTTTTGACACATTAAAATTACATTCTGACAAGTTAAAGTACGTTTTTTACAAGTTAAAGTTACGTTTTGACAAGTTAAACTACGGTTTTAGCAAGTTAAACTTACGTTTTGACAAATTAAAGTAACGTTTTGACAAGTTAAAGTAGGTTTTTTGGAAGTTAAAGTACGTTTTTTACAAGTTGAAGTACTTTTTTACAAGTTAAAGTCCGTTTGTTAGAAGTTAAACCACATTTTTGACAAGTTAAAGTACGTTTTTTACAAGTTAATGTATGTTTTTAACAAGTTAAATTTACGTTTTGACAAGTTAAAGTTACGTATCGACAAGTTAAAGCATGTTTTTTACAAGTTAAAGTTACGTTTTGACAAGTTAAAGTACGTTTTTTACAAGTTAAAGTACGTTTTTTACAAGTTAAAGTACGTTTTGAACAAGTTAAAGTACGCTTTTTACAAGTTAAAGTACGTTTTTAACAAGTTAAAGTTACGTTTTAACAAGTTAAAGTTACATTTTGACACGTTAAAATACATTTTTACAAGTTAAAGTATGTTTTTTTACAAGTTGAAATATGTTTTTTACAAGTTAAAGTAAGTGTTTTACAAGTCGAAGTACGTTTTTTACAAGTTAAAGTACATTTTTTACAAGTTAAAGTTACGTTTTAACAACTTAAAGTTACATTTTGACACATTAAAATTACATTTTGACAAGTTAAAGTAAGTTTTTTATAAGTTAAAGTTATGTTTTGTCAAGTTAAATTACATTTTTAACAAGTTAAACTTACGTTTTGAGAAATTCAAGGTACGTTATGACAAGTTAAAGTAGGTTTTTTACAAGATAAAGGACGTTTCGAACAAGTTAAAGTTACGTTTCGAACAAGTTAAAGTTACGTTTTAACAACTTAGAGTTACGTTTTGACACATTAAAATTACATTTTGACAAGTTAAAGTACGTTTTTTATAAGTTAAAGTTACGTTTTGACAAGTTAAAATACGTTTTTAACAAGTTAATCTTACGTTTTGACAAATTAAAGTTACGTTTTGAGAAGTTAAAGTATGTTTTTTACAAGTTAAAGTCCGTTTTTTACAACTTGAAGTACGTTTTAAAAAGTTAAAGTATATTCGTTTATAGTTAAACCTCATTTTTGACAAGTTAAAGTATGTTTTGTACAAGTTAATGTATGTTTTTACAAGTTAAACTTACGTTTTGAAAAGTTAAAGTACGTTTTTTACAAGTTAAAGTACGTTTTTTACAAGTTAAAGTACGTTTTTAACAAGTTAAAGTTACGTTTTGACAAGTTAAAGTTACATTTTGACAAGATAAAGTAGGTTTTTTACAAGTTAAAATACGTTTTTAACAAGTTAAATTTACGTTTTGACAAGTTAAAGTTACATTTTAACACGTTAAAATACATTTTTTACAAACTAAAGTACGTTTTTTACAAGTTGAAGTACGTTTTTTACAAGTTAAAGTACGTGTTTAACAAGTTGAAGTGCTTTCTTTACAAGTTAAAGTACATTTTTTACAAGTTAAAGTTACGTTTTAACAACTTAAAGTTACGTTTTGACACATTAAAATTACATTTTGACAAGTTAAAGTACGTTTTTTACAAGTTAAAGTTACGTTTTGACAAGTTAAACTACGGTTTTAGCAAGTTAAACGTACGTTTTGACAAATTAAAGTTACGTTTTGACAAGTTAAAGTAAGTTTTTTACAAGTTAAAGTACGTTTTTTACAAGTTAAAGTCCATTTGTTACAAGTTAAACCACATTTTTGGCAAGTTAAAGTACGTTTTTTACAAGTTAATGTATGTTTTTAACAAGTTAAACTTACGTTTTGACAAGTTAAAGTTACGTTTCGACAAGTTAAAGTATGTTTTTTACAAGTTAAAGTTACGTTTTGACAAGTTAAAGTACGTTTTTTACAAGATAAAGTAGGTTTTTTACAAGTTAAAGTACGTTTTTAACAAGTTAAATTTACGTTTTGACAATTTAAAGTTACATTTTAACACGTTAAAATACGTTTTTTACAAATTAAAGTACGTTCTTTACAAGTTGAAGTACATTTTTTACAAGTTAAAGTACGTGTTTTACAAGTTGAAGTGCGTGTTTTACAAGTTAAAGTACATTTTTTACAAGTTAAAGTTACGTTTTAAGTTACGTTTTGACACATTAAAATTACATTTTGACAAGTTAAAGTACGTTTTTTACAAGTTAAAGTTAATGTTTGGACAAGTTAAACTTACGTTTTGACAAATTAAAGTTACGTTTTGACAAGTTAAAGTAGGTTTTTTACAAGTTAAAGTACGTTTTTTACAAGTTGAAGTACGTTTTAGAAGTTAAAGTTCATTTGTTACAAGTTAAACCACATTTTTGACAAGTTAAAGTACGTTTTTTACAAGTTAATGTACGTTTTTTAGAAGTTAATGTATGTTTTTAACAAGTTAAACTTACGTTTAAACTTACGTTTTAACAGTTTAAAGTTATGTTTTGACAAGTTAAAGTAGGTTTTTTACAAATTAAAGTTACGTTTTGACAAGTTAAAGTACGTGTTTTACAAATTGAAGTGCGTTATTTACAAGTTAACGTACATTTTTTACAAGTTAAATTTACGTTTTAACAACTTAAAGTTACGTTTTGACACATTAAAGTTAAATTTTGACAAGTTAAAATATTTTTTTTACAAGTTAAAGTTAATGGTTTGACAAGTTAAACTTACGTTTTGACAAATTAAAGTTACGTTTTGACAAGTTATAGTACGTTTCTTACAAGTTAAAGTACGTTTTTTACAAGTTGAAGTACGTTTTTACAAGTTAAAGTTCATTTGTTACAAGTTAAACAACATTTTTGACAAGTTAAAGTACGTTTTTTACAAGTTAATGTATGTTTTTAACAAGTTATGTTTTGACAAGTTAAAGTTACATTTTAACACGTTAAAATACGATTTTTACAAATTAAAGTATGTTTTTTACAAGTTGAAGTACGTTTTTTACAAGTTAAAGTACGTGTTTTAAAAGTTGAAGTGCGTTCTTTACAAGTTAAAGTTACGTTTTAACACATTAAAATTACATTTTGAGAAGTTAAAGTACGTTTTTTACAAGTTAAAGTTAATGTTTTGATAAGTTAAACTACGTTTTTAACAAGTTAAACTTACGTTTTGACAAATTAAAGTTAAGTTTTGACAAGTTAAAGTAGGTTTTTTACAAGTTATAGTACGTTTTTTACAAGTTGAAGTACGTTTTCACAAGTTAAAATTCATTTGTTACAAGTTAAACCACATTTTTGACAAGTTAAAGTACGTTTTTTACAGTTAATGTATGTTTTTAACAAGTTAAAGTTATGTTTTGACAAGTGAAAGTTACATTTTAACACGTTAAAATACGTTTTTTACAAATTAAAGTATGTTTTTTACAAGTTGAAGTACGTTTTTTACAAGTTAAAGTACGTGTTTTACAAGTTGAAGTGCGTTCTTTACAAGTTAAAGTACATTTATTACAAGTTAAAGTTACGTTTTGACACATTAAAATTACATTTTGACAAGTTAAACTTACGTTTTTACAAATTAGAGTTACGTTTTGACAAGTTAAAGTAGGTTTTTTACAAGTTAAAGTCCGTTTTTTACAAGTTGAAGTTCGTTTTTAGAAGTTAAAGTTCATTTGTTACAAGTTAAACCACATGTTTGACAAGTTAAAGTACGTTTTTTACAAGTTAATGTTTGTTTTTAACAAGTTAAACTTACGTTTTGACAGGTTAAACTTACGTTTTTACAAGTTAAAGTTACGTTTTTACAAGTTAAAGTACGTTTTTTAGAAGTTAAAGTACGTTTTTTACAAGTTAAAGTACGTTTTGAACAAGTTAAAGTTACGTTTTGACAAGTTAAAGTTACATTTTCACACGTTTAAATACGTTTTTTACAAGTTAAAGTACGTTGTTTACAAGTTGAAGTACGTTTTTTACAAGTTGAAGTACGTTTTAAAAAGTTAAAGTACATTTGTTTATAGTTAAACTTCATTTTTGACAAGTTAAAGTATGTTTTTTACAAGTTAATGTATGTTTTTAAGAAGTTAAACTAACGTTTTGACAAGTTAAAGTTACGTTTTGACAAGTTAATGTAGGTTTTTTACAAGTTAAACTTACGTTTTGACAAGTTAAAGTACGTTTTTACAAGTTAAAGTACGTTTGTTACAAGTTAAAGTACGTTTTTAACAAGTTAAAGTTACGTTTTAACAAGTTAAAGTTACATTTTTACAAGATAAAGTAGGTTTTTTACAAGTTAAAGTACGTTTTTAACAAGTTAAACTTACGTTTTGACAAGTTAAAGTTACATTTTAACACGTTAAAATACGTTTTATACACATTAAAGTACGTTTTTTACAAGTTGAAGTACGTATTTTACAAGTTAAAGTACGTGTTTTACAAGTTGAAGTGCGTTATTTACAAGTTAACGTACATTTTGTACAAGTTAAATTTACGTTTTAACAACTTAAAGTTACGTTTTGACACATTAAAATTACATTTTGACAAGATAAAGTACTTTTTTTACAAATTAAAGTTAATGTTTTGACAAGTTAAACTACGTTTTTAACAAGTTAAACTTACGTTTTGACAAATTAAAGTTACGTTTTGACAAGTTAAAGTAGGTTTTTTACAAGTTAAAGTATGTTTTTTACAAGTTGAAGTACGTTTTTACAAGTTAAAGTTCATTTGTTACAAGTTAAACAATATTTTTGACACGTTAAAGTACGTTTTTTACAAGTTAATGTATGTTTTTAACAAGTTAAAGTTATGTTTTGACAAGTTAAAGTTACATTTTAACACGTTAAAATACGTTTTTTCAAATTAAAGTATGTTTTTTACAAGTTGAAGTACGTTTTTTACAAGTTAAAGTACGTGTTTTACAAGTTGAAGTGCATTCTTTACAAGTTAAAGTTACGTTTTGACACATTATAATTATATTTTGAGAAGTTAAAGTACGTTTTTTACAAGTTAAAGTTAATGTTTTGATCAGTTAAACTACGTTTTTAACAAGTTAAACTTACGTTTTGACAAATTAAAGTTACGTTTTGACAAGTTAAAGTAGGTTTTTTACAAGTTATAGTACGTTTTTTTTAAGTTCAAGTACGTTTTCACAAGTTAAAGTTCATTTGTTACAAGTTAAACCACATTTTTGACAAGGTAAAGTACGTTTTTTACAAGTTAATGTATGTTTTTAACAAGTTAAAGTTATGTTTTGACAAGTTAAAGTTACATTTTAACACGTTAAAATACGTTTTTTACAAATTAAAGTATGTTTTTTACAAATTGAAGTACGTTTTTTACAAGTTAAGGTACGTGTTTTACAAGTTGAAGTGCGTTCTTTACAAGTTAAAGTACTTTTTTTACAAGCTAAAGTTACGTTTTGACACATTAAAATTACATTTTGACAAGTTAAACTACGTTTTTAACAAGTTAAACTTACGTTTTGACAAATTAAAGTTATGTTTTGACAAGTTAAAGTAGTTTTTTACAAGTTAAAGTACGTATTTTACAAGTTGAAGTTCGTTTTTAGAAGTTAAAGTTCATTTGTTACAAGTTAAACCACATGTTTGACAAGTTAAAGTACGTTTTTTACAAGTTAATGTATGTTTTTAACAAGTTAAACTTACGTTTTGACAGGTTAAAGTTAAGTTTTGAAAAGTTAAAGTAGGTTTTTTACATGTTAAAGTTACGTTTTGACAAGTTAAAGTACGTTTTTTAGAAGTTAAAGTACGTTTTTTACAAGTTAAAGTACGTTTTGAACAAGTTAAAGTTACGTTTTGACAAGTTAAAGTTACATTTTCACACGTTTAAATACGTTTTTTACAAGTTAAAGTACGTTTTTTACAAGTTGAAGTACGTTTTTTACAAGTTAAAGTAAGTGTTTTACAAGTTGAAGTACATTTTTTACAAGTTAAAGTACATTTTTTACCAGTTAAAGTTACGTTTTAAGTACTTAAAGTTACGTTTTGACACATTAAAATTACATTTTGACAAGTTAAAGTACGTTTTTTATAAGTTAAAGTTACGTTTTGACAAGTTAAAATACGTTTTTAACAAGTTATTCATACGTTTTGACAAATTAAAGTTACGTTTTGACAAGTTAAAGTAGGTTTTTTACAAGTTAAAGTACGTTTATTACAAGTTGAAGTACGTTTTTATAAATTAAAGTACATTTGTTTATAGTTAAACCTCATTTTTGACAAGTTAAAGTATGTTTTTTACAAGTTAATGTATGTTTTTAAGAAGTTAAATCACGTTTTGACAAGTTAAAGTTACGTTTTGACTAGTTAATGTAGGTTTTTTACAAGTTAAAGTTACGTTTTGACAAGTTAAAGTACGTTTTTTACAAGTTAAAGTACGTTTTTTACAAGTTAAAGTACGTTTTTAACAAGTTAAAGTTACGTTTTGACAAGTTAAAGTAGATTTTTTACAAGTTAAAGTACATTTTTAACAAGTTAAATTTACGTTTTGACAAGTTAAAGTTACATTTTAACAAGTTAAAATACGTTTTTTACAAATTAAAGTACGTTTTTTACAAGTTGAAGTACGTTTTTTACAAGTTAAAGTACATGTTTTACAAGTTGAAGTGCGTTCTTTACAAGTTAAAGTACATTTTTTACAAGTTAAAGTTACGATTTAAGTTACGTTTTGACACATTAAAATTACATTTTGACAAGTTAAAGTATTTTTTTTACAAGTTAAAGTTAATGTTTTGACAAGTTAAACTACGTTTTTAACAAGTTAAACTTACGTTTTAAGAAATTAAAGCTACGTTTTGACAAGTTAAAGTAGGTTTTCTACAAGTTAAAGTACGTTTTTTACAAGTTTAAGTACGTTTTTACAAGTTAAAGTTCATTTGTTACAAGATAAACCACATTTCTGACAAGTTAAAGTATGTTTTTACAAGTTAATGTTTGTTTTTAACAAGTTAAACTTACGTTTCGACAGGTTAAAGTTACGTTTTGACAAGTTAAAGTATGTTTTTTACAAGTTAAAGTACGTTTTTTACAAGTTGAAGTACGTTTTTACAAGTTAAAGTCCATTTGTTACAAGTTAAACCACATTTTTGACAAGTTATAGTACGTTTTTTACAAGTTAATGTATGTTTCTAACAAGTTAAACTTACGTTTTGACAAGTTAAAGTTACGTTTTGACAAGTTAAATTACGTTTTTTACAAGTTAAAATACGTTTTTTACAAGTTAAAGTACGTTTTGAACAAGTTAAATTACGTTTTTCACAAGTTAAAGTACGTTTTGAACAAGTTAAAGTTACGTTTTGACAAGTTAAAGTTACATTTTGACACGTTAAAATACATTTTTTACAAGTTAAAGTACGTTTTTTACAAGTTGAAGTACGTTTTTTACAAGTTAAAGTAAGTGTTTTAAAAGTCGAAGTACGGTTTTAACAAGTTAAAGTACATTTTTTACCAGTTAAAGTTACGTTTTAACAACTTAAAGTTACGTTTTGACACATTAAAATTACATTTTGACAAGTTAAAGTAAGTTTTCTATAAGTTAAAGTAATGTTTTGACAAGTTAAATTACGTTTTTAACAATTTAAACTTACGTTTTGAGAAATTCAAGTTACGTTTTAACAAGTTAAAGTAAGTTTTTTACAAGTTAAAGTACGTTTTTTACAAGTTGAAGTACGTTTTCACAAGTTAAAATTCATTTGTTACAAGTTAAACCACATTTTTGACAAGTTAAAGTACGTTTTTTACAGTTAATGTATGTTTTTAACAAGTTAAAGTTATGTTTTGACAAGTGAAAGTTACATTTTAACACGTTAAAATACGTTTTTTACAAATTAAAGTATGTTTTTTACAAGTTGAAGTACGTTTTTTACAAGTTAAAGTACGTGTTTTACAAGTTGAAGTGCGTTCTTTACAAGTTAAAGTACATTTATTACAAGTTAAAGTTACGTTTTGACACATTAAAATTACATTTTGACAAGTTAAACTTACGTTTTTACAAATTAGAGTTACGTTTTGACAAGTTAAAGTAGGTTTTTTACAAGTTAAAGTCCGTTTTTTACAAGTTGAAGTTCGTTTTTAGAAGTTAAAGTTCATTTGTTACAAGTTAAACCACATGTTTGACAAGTTAAAGTACGTTTTTTACAAGTTAATGTTTGTTTTTAACAAGTTAAACTTACGTTTTGACAGGTTAAACTTACGTTTTTACAAGTTAAAGTTACGTTTTTACAAGTTAAAGTACGTTTTTTAGAAGTTAAAGTACGTTTTTTACAAGTTAAAGTACGTTTTGAACAAGTTAAAGTTACGTTTTGACAAGTTAAAGTTACATTTTCACACGTTTAAATACGTTTTTTACAAGTTAAAGTACGTTGTTTACAAGTTGAAGTACGTTTTTTACAAGTTGAAGTACGTTTTAAAAAGTTAAAGTACATTTGTTTATAGTTAAACTTCATTTTTGACAAGTTAAAGTATGTTTTTTACAAGTTAATGTATGTTTTTAAGAAGTTAAACTAACGTTTTGACAAGTTTAAACCACATTTTTGACAAGTTAAAGTACGTTTTTTACAAGTTAATGTATGTTTTTAACAAGTTATGTTTTGACAAGTTAAAGTTACATTTTAACACGTTAAAATACGATTTTTACAAATTAAAGTATGTTTTTTACAAGTTGAAGTACGTTTTTTACAAGTTAAAGTACGTGTTTTAAAAGTTGAAGTGCGTTCTTTACAAGTTAAAGTTACGTTTTAACACATTAAAATTACATTTTGAGAAGTTAAAGTACGTTTTTTACAAGTTAAAGTTAATGTTTTGATAAGTTAAACTACGTTTTTAACAAGTTAAACTTACGTTTTGACAAATTAAAGTTAAGTTTTGACAAGTTAAAGTAGGTTTTTTACAAGTTATAGTACGTTTTTTACAAGTTGAAGTACGTTTTCACAAGTTAAAATTCATTTGTTACAAGTTAAACCACATTTTTGACAAGTTAAAGTACGTTTTTTACAGTTAATGTATGTTTTTAACAAGTTAAAGTTATGTTTTGACAAGTGAAAGTTACATTTTAACACGTTAAAATACGTTTTTTACAAATTAAAGTATGTTTTTTACAAGTTGAAGTACGTTTTTTACAAGTTAAAGTACGTGTTTTACAAGTTGAAGTGCGTTCTTTACAAGTTAAAGTACATTTATTACAAGTTAAAGTTACGTTTTGACACATTAAAATTACATTTTGACAAGTTAAACTTACGTTTTTACAAATTAGAGTTACGTTTTGACAAGTTAAAGTAGGTTTTTTACAAGTTAAAGTCCGTTTTTTACAAGTTGAAGTTCGTTTTTAGAAGTTAAAGTTCATTTGTTACAAGTTAAACCACATGTTTGACAAGTTAAAGTACGTTTTTTACAAGTTAATGTTTGTTTTTAACAAGTTAAACTTACGTTTTGACAGGTTAAACTTACGTTTTTACAAGTTAAAGTTACGTTTTTACAAGTTAAAGTACGTTTTTTAGAAGTTAAAGTACGTTTTTTACAAGTTAAAGTACGTTTTTAACAAGTTAAAGTTACGTTTTGACAAGTTAAAGTTACATTTTCACACGTTTAAATACGTTTTTTACAAGTTAAAGTACGTTTTTTACAAGTTGAAGTACGTTTTTTACAAGTTGAAGTACGTTTTAAAAAGTTAAAGTACATTTGTTTATAGTTAAACTTCATTTTTGACAAGTTAAAGTATGTTTTTTACAAGTTAATGTATGTTTTTAAGAAGTTAAACTAACGTTTTGACAAGTTAAAGTTACGTTTTGACAAGTTAATGTAGGTTTTTTACAAGTTAAACTTACGTTTTGACAAGTTAAAGTACGTTTTTACAAGTTAAAGTACGTTTGTTACAAGTTAAAGTACGTTTTTAACAAGTTAAAGTTACGTTTTGACAAGTTAAAGTTACATTTTTACAAGATAAAGTAGGTTTTTTACAAGTTAAAGTACGTTTTTAACAAGTTAAACTTACGTTTTGACAAGTTAAAGTTACATTTTAACACGTTAAAATACGTTTTTTGCAAATTAAAGTACGTTTTTAACAAGTTGAAGTAGGTTTTTTACAAGTTAAAGTACGTGTTTTACAAGTTGAAGTGCGTTATTTACAAGTTAACGTACATTTTGTACAAGTTAAATTTACGTTTTAACAACTTAAAGTTACGTTTTGACACATTAAAATTACATTTTGACAAGTTAAAGTACTTTTTTTACAAATTAAAGTTAATGTTTTGACAAGTTAAACTACGTTTTTAACAAGTTAAACTTACGTTTTGACAAATTAAAGTTACGTGTTGACAAGTTATAGTAGGTTTTTTACAAGTTAAAGTATGTTTTTTACAAGTTGAAGTACGTTTTTACAAGTTAAAGTTCATTTGTTACAAGTTAAACAATATTTTTGACACGTTAAAGTACGTTTTTTACAAGTTAATGTATGTTTTTAACAAGTTAAAGTTATGTTTTGACAAGTTAAAGTTACATTTTAACACGTTAAAATACGTTTTTTCAAATTAAAGTATGTTTTTTACAAGTTGAAGTACGTTTTTTACAAGTTAAAGTACGTGTTTTACAAGTTGAAGTGCATTCTTTACAAGTTAAAGTTACGTTTTGACACATTATAATTATATTTTGAGAAGTTAAAGTACGTTTTTTACAAGTTAAAGTTAATGTTTTGATCAGTTAAACTACGTTTTTAACAAGTTAAACTTACGTTTTGACAAATTAAAGTTACGTTTTGACAAGTTAAAGTAGGTTTTTTACAAGTTATAGTACGTTTTTTTTAAGTTCAAGTACGTTTTCACAAGTTAAAGTTCATTTGTTACAAGTTAAACCACATTTTTGACAAGGTAAAGTACGTTTTTTACAAGTTAATGTATGTTTTTAACAAGTTAAAGTTATGTTTTGACAAGTTAAAGTTACATTTTAACACGTTAAAATACGTTTTTTACAAATTAAAGTATTGCTTTTACAAGTTGAAGTACGTTTTTTACAAGTTAAAGTACGTGTTTTACTAGTTGAAGTGCGTTCTTTACAAGTTAAAGTACTTTTTTTACAAGCTAAAGTTACGTTTTGACACATTAAAATTACATTTTGACAAGTTAAACTACGTTTTTAACAAGTTAAACTTACGTTTTGACAAATTAAAGTTATGTTTTGACAAGTTAAAGTAGTTTTTTACAAGTTAAAGTACGTATTTTACAAGTTGAAGTTCGTTTTTAGAAGTTAAAGTTCATTTGTTACAAGTTAAACCACATGTTTGACAAGTTAAAGTACGTTTTTTACAAGTTAATGTATGTTTTTAACAAGTTAAACTTACGTTTTGACAGGTTAAAGTTAAGTTTTGAAAAGTTAAAGTAGGTTTTTTACATGTTAAAGTTACGTTTTGACAAGTTAAAGTACGTTTTTTAGAAGTTAAAGTACGTTTTTTACAAGTTAAAGTACGTTTTGAACAAGTTAAAGTTACGTTTTGACAAGTTAAAGTTACATTTTCACACGTTTAAATACGTTTTTTACAAGTTAAAGTACGTTTTTTACAAGTTGAAGTACGTTTTTTACAAGTTAAAGTAAGTGTTTTACAAGTTGAAGTACATTTTTTACAAGTTAAAGTACATTTTTTACCAGTTAAAGTTACGTTTTAAGTACTTAAAGTTACGTTTTGACACATTAAAATTACATTTTGACAAGTTAAAGTACGTGTTTTATAAGTTAAAGTTACGTTTTGACAAGTTAAAATACGTTTTTAACAAGTTATTCATACGTTTTGACAAATTAAAGTTACGTTTTGACAAGTTAAAGTAGGTTTTTTACAAGTTAAAGTACGTTTATTACAAGTTGAAGTACGTTTTTATAAATTAAAGTACATTTGTTTATAGTTAAACCTCATTTTTGACAAGTTAAAGTATGTTTTTTACAAGTTAATGTATGTTTTTAAGAAGTTAAATCACGTTTTGACAAGTTAAAGTTACGTTTTGACTAGTTAATGTAGGTTTTTTACAAGTTAAAGTTACGTTTTGACAAGTTAAAGTACGTTTTTTACAAGTTAAAGTACGTTTTTTACAAGTTAAAGTACGTTTTTAACAAGTTAAAGTTACGTTTTGACAAGTTAAAGTAGATTTTTTACAAGTTAAAGTACATTTTTAACAAGTTAAATTTACGTTTTGACAAGTTAAAGTTACATTTTAACAAGTTAAAATACATTTTTTACAAATTAAAGTACGTTTTTTACAAGTTGAAGTACGTTTTTTACAAGTTAAAGTACATGTTTTACAAGTTGAAGTGCGTTCTTTACAAGTTAAAGTACATTTTTTACAAGTTAAAGTTACGATTTAAGTTACGTTTTGACACATTAAAATTACATTTTGACAAGTTAAAGTATTTTTTTTACAAGTTAAAGTTAATGTTTTGACAAGTTAAACTACGTTTTTAACAAGTTAAACTTACGTTTTAAGAAATTAAAGCTACGTTTTGACAAGTTAAAGTAGGTTTTCTACAAGTTAAAGTACGTTTTTTACAAGTTTAAGTACGTTTTTACAAGTTAAAGTTCATTTGTTACAAGATAAACCACATTTCTGACAAGTTAAAGTATGTTTTTACAAGTTAATGTTTGTTTTTAACAAGTTAAACTTACGTTTCGACAGGTTAAAGTTACGTTTTGACAAGTTAAAGTATGTTTTTTACAAGTTAAAGTACGTTTTTTACAAGTTGAAGTACGTTTTTACAAGTTAAAGTCCATTTGTTACAAGTTAAACCACATTTTTGACAAGTTATAGTACGTTTTTTACAAGTTAATGTATGTTTCTAACAAGTTAAACTTACGTTTTGACAAGTTAAAGTTACGTTTTGACAAGTTAAATTACGTTTTTTACAAGTTAAAGTACGTTTTGAACAAGTTAAATTACGTTTTTTACAAGTTAAAGTACGTTTTGAACAAGTTAAAGTTACGTTTTGACAAGTTAAAGTTACATTTTGACACGTTAAAATACATTTTTTACAAGTTAAAGTACGTTTTTTACAAGTTGAAGTACGTTTTTTACAAGTTAAAGTAAGTGTTTTAAAAGTCGAAGTACGGTTTTAACAAGTTAAAGTACATTTTTTACCAGTTAAAGTTACGTTTTAACAACTTAAAGTTACGTTTTGACACATTAAAATTACATTTTGACAAGTTAAAGTAAGTTTTCTATAAGTTAAAGTAATGTTTTGACAAGTTAAATTACGTTTTTAACAATTTAAACTTACGTTTTGAGAAATTCAAGTTACGTTTTAACAAGTTAAAGTAAGTTTTTTACAAGTTAAAGTACGTTTTTTACAAGTTGAAGTACGTTTTCACAAGTTAAAATTCATTTGTTACAAGTTAAACCACATTTTTGACAAGTTAAAGTACGTTTTTTACAGTTAATGTATGTTTTTAACAAGTTAAAGTTATGTTTTGACAAGTGAAAGTTACATTTTAACACGTTAAAATACGTTTTTTACAAATTAAAGTATGTTTTTTACAAGTTGAAGTACGTTTTTTACAAGTTAAAGTACGTGTTTTACAAGTTGAAGTGCGTTCTTTACAAGTTAAAGTACATTTATTACAAGTTAAAGTTACGTTTTGACACATTAAAATTACATTTTGACAAGTTAAACTTACGTTTTTACAAATTAGAGTTACGTTTTGACAAGTTAAAGTAGGTTTTTTACAAGTTAAAGTCCGTTTTTTACAAGTTGAAGTTCGTTTTTAGAAGTTAAAGTTCATTTGTTACAAGTTAAACCACATTTTTGACAAGTTAAAGTACGTTTTTTACAAGTTAATGTTTGTTTTTAACAAGTTAAACTTACGTTTTGACAGGTTAAACTTACGTTTTTACAAGTTAAAGTTACGTTTTTACAAGTTAAAGTACGTTTTTTAGAAGTTAAAGTACGTTTTTTACAAGTTAAAGTACGTTTTGAACAAGTTAAAGTTACGTTTTGACAAGTTAAAGTTACATTTTCACACGTTTAAATACGTTTTTTACAAGTTAAAGTACGTTGTTTACAAGTTGAAGTACGTTTTTTACAAGTTGAAGTACGTTTTAAAAAGTTAAAGTACATTTGTTTATAGTTAAACTTCATTTTTGACAAGTTAAAGTATGTTTTTTACAAGTTAATGTATGTTTTTAAGAAGTTAAACTAACGTTTTGACAAGTTAAAGTTACGTTTTGACAAGTTAATGTAGGTTTTTTACAAGTTAAACTTACGTTTTGACAAGTTAAAGTACGTTTTTACAAGTTAAAGTACGTTTGTTACAAGTTAAAGTACGTTTTTAACAAGTTAAAGTTACGTTTTGACAAGTTAAAGTTACATTTTTACAAGATAAAGTAGGTTTTTTACAAGTTAAAGTACGTTTTTAACAAGTTAAACTTACGTTTTGACAAGTTAAAGTTACATTTTAACACGTTAAAATACGTTTTTTGCAAATTAAAGTACGTTTTTTACAAGTTGAAGTAGGTTTTTTACAAGTTAAAGTACGTGTTTTACAAGTTGAAGTGCGTTATTTACAAGTTAACGTACATTTTGTACAAGTTAAATTTACGTTTTAACAACTTAAAGTTACGTTTTGACACATTAAAATTACATTTTGACAAGTTAAAGTACTTTTTTTACAAATTAAAGTTAATGTTTTGACAAGTTAAACTACGTTTTTAACAAGTTAAACTTACGTTTTGACAAATTAAAGTTACGTGTTGACAAGTTATAGTAGGTTTTTTACAAGTTAAAGTATGTTTTTTACAAGTTGAAGTACGTTTTTACAAGTTAAAGTTCATTTGTTACAAGTTAAACAATATTTTTGACACGTTAAAGTACGTTTTTTACAAGTTAATGTATGTTTTTAACAAGTTAAAGTTAGGTTTTGACAAGTTAAAGTTACATTTTAACACGTTAAAATACGTTTTTTCAAATTAAAGTATGTTTTTTACAAGTTGAAGTACGTTTTTTACAAGTTAAAGTACGTGTTTTACAAGTTGAAGTGCATTCTTTACAAGTTAAAGTTACGTTTTGACACATTATAATTATATTTTGAGAAGTTAAAGTACGTTTTTTACAAGTTAAAGTTAATGTTTTGATCAGTTAAACTACGTTTTTAACAAGTTAAACTTACGTTTTGACAAATTAAAGTTACGTTTTGACAAGTTAAAGTAGGTTTTTTACAAGTTATAGTACGTTTTTTTTAAGTTCAAGTACATTTTCACAAGTTAAAGTTCATTTGTTACAAGTTAAACCACATTTTTGACAAGGTAAAGTACGTTTTTTACAAGTTAATGTATGTTTTTAACAAGTTAAAGTTATGTTTTGACAAGTTAAAGTTACATTTTAACACGTTAAAATACGTTTTTTACAAATTAAAGTATGTTTTTTACAAATTGAAGTACGTTTTTTACAAGTTAAGGTACGTGTTTTACAAGTTGAAGTGCGTTCTTTACAAGTTAAAGTACTTTTTTTACAAGCTAAAGTTACGTTTTGACACATTAAAATTACATTTTGACAAGTTAAACTACGTTTTTAACAAGTTAAACTTACGTTTTGACAAATTAAAGTTATGTTTTGACAAGTTAAAGTAGTTTTTTACAAGTTAAAGTACGTATTTTACAAGTTGAAGTTCGTTTTTAGAAGTTAAAGTTCATTTGTTACAAGTTAAACCACATGTTTGACAAGTTAAAGTACGTTTTTTACAAGTTAATGTATGTTTTTAACAAGTTAAACTTACGTTTTGACAAGTTAAAGTTAAGTTTTGAAAAGTTAAAGTAGGTTTTTTACATGTTAAAGTTACGTTTTGACAAGTTAAAGTACGTTTTTTAGAAGTTAAAGTACGTTTTTTACAAGTTAAAGTACGTTTTGAACAAGTTAAAGTTACGTTTTGACAAGTTAAAGTTACATTTTCACACGTTTAAATACGTTTTTTACAAGTTAAAGTACGTTTTTTACAAGTTGAAGTACGTTTTTTACAAGTTAAAGTAAGTGTTTTACAAGTTGAAGTACATTTTTTACAAGTTAAAGTACATTTTTTACCAGTTAAAGTTACGTTTTAAGTACTTAAAGTTACGTTTTGACACATTAAAATTACATTTTGACAAGTTAAAGTACGTGTTTTATAAGTTAAAGTTACGTTTTGACAAGTTAAAATACGTTTTTAACAAGTTATTCATACGTTTTGACAAATTAAAGTTACGTTTTGACAAGTTAAAGTAGGTTTTTTACAAGTTAAAGTACGTTTATTACAAGTTGAAGTACGTTTTTATAAATTAAAGTACATTTGTTTATAGTTAAACCTCATTTTTGACAAGTTAAAGTATGTTTTTTACAAGTTAATGTATGTTTTTAAGAAGTTAAATCACGTTTTGACAAGTTAAAGTTACGTTTTGACTAGTTAATGTAGGTTTTTTACAAGTTAAAGTTACGTTTTGACAAGTTAAAGTACGTTTTTTACAAGTTAAAGTACGTTTTTTACAAGTTAAAGTACGTTTTTAACAAGTTAAAGTTACGTTTTGACAAGTTAAAGTAGATTTTTTACAAGTTAAAGTACATTTTTAACAAGTTAAATTTACGTTTTGACAAGTTAAAGTTACATTTTAACAAGTTAAAATACGTTTTTTACAAATTAAAGTACGTTTTTTACAAGTTGAAGTACGTTTTTTACAAGTTAAAGTACATGTTTTACAAGTTGAAGTGCGTTCTTTACAAGTTAAAGTACATTTTTTACAAGTTAAAGTTACGATTTAAGTTACGTTTTGACACATTAAAATTAAATTTTGACAAGTTAAAGTATTTTTTTTACAAGTTAAAGTTAATGTTTTGACAAGTTAAACTACGTTTTTAACAAGTTAAACTTACGTTTTAAGAAATTAAAGCTACGTTTTGACAAGTTAAAGTAGGTTTTCTACAAGTTAAAGTACGTTTTTTACAAGTTTAAGTACGTTTTTACAAGTTAAAGTTCATTTGTTACAAGATAAACCACATTTCTGACAAGTTAAAGTATGTTTTTACAAGTTAATGTTTGTTTTTAACAAGTTAAACTTACGTTTCGACAGGTTAAAGTTACGTTTTGACAAGTTAAAGTATGTTTTTTACAAGTTAAAGTACGTTTTTTACAAGTTGAAGTACGTTTTTACAAGTTAAAGTCCATTTGTTACAAGTTAAACCACATTTTTGACAAGTTATAGTACGTTTTTTACAAGTTAATGTATGTTTCTAACAAGTTAAACTTACGTTTTGACAAGTTAAAGTTACGTTTTGACAAGTTAAATTACGTTTTTTACAAGTTAAAATACGTTTTTTACAAGTTAAAGTACGTTTTGAACAAGTTAAATTACGTTTTTTACAAGTTAAAGTACGTTTTGAACAAGTTAAAGTTACGTTTTGACAAGTTAAAGTGACATTTTGACACGTTAAAATACATTTTTTACAAGTTAAAGTACGTTTTTTACAAGTTGAAGTACGTTTTTTACAAGTTAAAGTAAGTGTTTTAAAAGTCGAAGTACGGTTTTAACAAGTTAAAGTACATTTTTTACCAGTTAAAGTTACGTTTTAACAACTTAAAGTTACGTTTTGACACATTAAAATTACATTTTGACAAGTTAAAGTAAGTTTTCTATAAGTTAAAGTAATGTTTTGACAAGTTAAATTACGTTTTTAACAATTTAAACTTACGTTTTGAGAAATTCAAGTTACGTTTTAACAAGTTAAAGTAAGTTTTTTACAAGTTAAAGTACGTTTTTTACAAGTTGATGTACGTTTTTACAAGTCAAAGTACATTTGTTACAAGTTAAACCACATTTTTGACAAGTTAAAGTACGTTTTTTACACATTAATGTATGTTTTTAACAAGCTAAACTCACGTTTTGACAAGTTAAAGTTACGTTTTTACAAGTTAAAGTAGATTTTTTACAAGTTAAAGTACGTTTTTAACAATTTAAATTTACGTTTTGACAAGTTAAAGTTACATTTTAACACGTTAAAATACGTTTTTTACAAATTAAAGTACGTTTTTTACAAGTTGAAGTACGGTTTTTACAAGTTAAAGTACGTGTTTTAAAAGTTGAAGTGCGTTCTTTACAAGTTAAAGTACATTTTTTACAAGTTAAAGTTACGTTTTAAGTTACGTTTTGACACATTAAAATTACATTTTGACAAGTTAAAGTATTTTTTTTACAAGTTAAAGTTAATGTTTTGACAAGTTAAACTACGTTTTTAACAAGTTAAACTTACGTTTTGACAAATTATAGTTACGTTTTGACAAGTTAAAGTAGGTTTTTTACAAGTTGAAGTACGTTTTTACAAGTTAAAGATCATTTGTTACAAGTTAAACCACATTTTTGACAAGTTATAGTACATTTTTTACAAGTTAATGTACGTTTTTAACAAGTTAAACTTACGTTTCGACAGGTTAAAGTTACGTTTTGACAAGTTAAAGTATGTTTTTTACAAGTTAAAGTACGTTTTTTACAAGTTGAAGTACGTTTTTACAAGTTAAAGTCCATTTGTTACAAGTTTAACCACATTTTTGACAAGTGATAGTACATTTTTTACAAGTTAATGTATGTTTTTAACAAGTTAAAGTTACGTTTTGACAAGTTAAAGTATGTTTTTTACAAGTTTAAGTTACGTTTTGACAAGTTAAATTACGTTTTTTACAAGTTAAAATACGTTTTTTACAAGTTAAAGTACGTTTTGAACAAGTTGAAGTTACGTTTTGACAAGTTAAAGTTATATTTTGACACGTTAAAATACATTTTTTACAAGTTAAAGTACGTTTTTTACAAGTTGAAGTACGTTTTTTACAAGTTAAAGTAAGTGTTTTAAAAGTCGAAGTACGGTTTTAACAAGTTAAAGTACATATTTTACCAGTTAAAGTTACGTTTTAACAAGTTAAAGTAACGTTTTGACACATTAAAATTACATTTTGACAAGTTAAAGTAAGTTTTTTATAAGTTAAAGTAATGTTTTGACAAGTTAAATTACGTTTTTAACAAATTAAACTTACGGTTTGAGAAATTCAAGTTACGTTTTGACAAGTTAAAGTAAGTTTTTTACAAGTTAAAGTACGTTTTTTACAAGTTGAAATACGTTTTTACAAGTTAAAGTACATTTGTTACAAGTTAAACCACATTTTTGACAAGTTAAAGTACGTTTTTTACACATTAATGTATGTTTTTAACAAGCTAAACTCACGTTTTGACAAGTTAAAGTTACGTATTGCCAAGTTAAACTAGATTTTTTACAAGTTAAAGTACGTTTTTAACAAGTTAAATTTACGTTTTGACAAGTTAAAGTTACATTTTAACACGTTAAAATACGTTTTTTACAAATTAAAGTACGTTTTTTACAAGTTGAAGTACGTTTTTTACAAGTTAAAGTACGTGTTTTACAAGTTGAAGTGCGTTCTTTACAAGTTAAAGTACATTTTTTACAAGTTAAAGTTACGTTTTAAGTTATGTTTTGACACATTAAAATTACATTTTGACAAGTTAAAGTATTTTTTTTACAAGTTAAAGTTAATGTTTTGACAAGTTAAACTTACGTTTTGACAAATTATAGTTACGTTTTGACAAGTTAAAGTAGGTTTTTTACAAGTTGAAGTACGTTTTTACAAGTTAAAGTTCATTTGTTACAAGTTAAACCACATTTTTGACAAGTTATAGTACATTTTTTACAAGTTAATGTATGTTTTTAACAAGTTAAACTTACGTTTCGACAGGTTAAAGTTACATTTTAACACGTTAAAATACGTTTTTTACAAATTAAAGTACGTTTTTTACAAGTTGAAGTACATTTTTTACAAGTTAACGTACTTGTTTTACAAGTTGAAGTGCGTTCTTTACAAGTTAAAGTACATTTTTTACAAGTTAAAGTTACGTTTTAAGTTACGTTTTGACACATTAAAGTTACATTTTGACAAGTTAAAGTAAGTTTTTTATAAGTTAAAGTAATGTTTTGACAAGTTAAATTACGTTTTTAACAAGTTAAACTTACGTTTTGAGAAATTCAAGTTACGTTTTGACAAGTTAAAGTAAGTTTTTTACAAGTTGAAGTACGTTTTTTACAAGTTGATGTAAGTTTTTACAAGTCAAAGTACATTTGTTACAAGTTAAGCCACGTTTTTGACAACTTAAAGTACGTGTTTTACACGTTAATGTATGTTTTAAACAAGCTAAACTTACGTTTTGACAAGTTAAAGTTACGGTTTAACAAGTTAATGTAGGTTTTTTACAAGTTAAAGTTACGTTTTGACAAGTTAAAGTAAGTTTTTTACAAGTTAAAGTACGTTTTTAACAAGTTAAATTTACGGTTTGACAAGTTAAAGTCACATTTTAACACGTTAAAATACATTTTTTACAAATTAAAGTACGTTTTTTACAAGTTGAAGTACGTTTTTTACAAGTTAAAGTACGTGTTTTACAAGTTAAAGTACGTGTTTTACAAGTTGAAGTGCGTTCTTTACAAGTTAAAATACATTTTTTACAAGTTAAAGTTACGTTGTAAGTTACGTTTTGAGACATTAAAATTACATTTTTGCAAGTTAAAGTATTTTTTTTAGAAGTTAAAGTTAATTTTTTGACAAGTTAAACTACGTTTTTAACAAGTTAAAGTTACGTTTTGACAAATTAAACTTCGGTTAGACAGGTTAAAGTAGGTTTTTACAAGTTAAAGTACGTTTATTACAATTTAAAGTTCATTTGTTACAAGTTAAACCACATTTTTGACAAGTTAAAGTACGTTTTTTACAAGTTAATGTATGTTTTTACAAGTTGATGTACGTTTTTACAAGTCAAAGGACATTTGTTACAAGTTAAACCACATTTTTGACAAGTTAAAGTACGTTTTTTACACATTAATGTATGTTTTTAACAAGCTAAACTCACGTTTTGACAAGTTAAAGTTACGTTTTTACAAGTTAAAGTAGATTTTTTACAAGTTAAAGTACGTTTTTAACAATTTAAATTTACGTTTTGACAAGTTAAAGTTACATTTTAACACGTTAAAATACGTTTTTTACAAATTAAAGTACGTTTTTTACAAGTTGAAGTACGGTTTTTACAAGTTAAAGTACGTGTTTTAAAAGTTGAAGTGCGTTCTTTACAAGTTAAAGTACATTTTTTACAAGTTAAAGTTACGTTTTAAGTTACGTTTTGACACATTAAAATTACATTTTGACAAGTTAAAGTATTTTTTTTACAAGTTAAAGTTAATGTTTTGACAAGTTAAACTACGTTTTTAACAAGTTAAACTTACGTTTTGACAAATTATAGTTACGTTTTGACAAGTTAAAGTAGGTTTTTTACAAGTTGAAGTACGTTTTTACAAGTTAAAGATCATTTGTTACAAGTTAAACCACATTTTTGACAAGTTATAGTACATTTTTTACAAGTTAATGTACGTTTTTAACAAGTTAAACTTACGTTTCGACAGGTTAAAGTTACGTTTTGACAAGTTAAAGTATGTTTTTTACAAGTTAAAGTACGTTTTTTACAAGTTGAAGTACGTTTTTACAAGTTAAAGTCCATTTGTTACAAGTTTAACCACATTTTTGACAAGTGATAGTACATTTTTTACAAGTTAATGTATGTTTTTAACAAGTTAAAGTTACGTTTTGACAAGTTAAAGTATGTTTTTTACAAGTTTAAGTTACGTTTTGACAAGTTAAATTACGTTTTTTACAAGTTAAAATACGTTTTTTACAAGTTAAAGTACGTTTTGAACAAGTTGAAGTTACGTTTTGACAAGTTAAAGTTATATTTTGACACGTTAAAATACATTTTTTACAAGTTAAAGTACGTTTTTTACAAGTTGAAGTACGTTTTTTACAAGTTAAAGTAAGTGTTTTAAAAGTCGAAGTACGGTTTTAACAAGTTAAAGTACATATTTTACCAGTTAAAGTTACGTTTTAACAAGTTAAAGTAACGTTTTGACACATTAAAATTACATTTTGACAAGTTAAAGTAAGTTTTTTATAAGTTAAAGTAATGTTTTGACAAGTTAAATTACGTTTTTAACAAGTTAAACTTACGTTTTGAGAAATTCAAGTTACGTTTTGACAAGTTAAAGTAAGTTTTTTACAAGTTAAAGTACGTTTTTTACAAGTTGATGTACGTTTTTACAAGTCAAAGTACATTTGTTACAAGTTAAACCACATTTTTGACAAGTTAAAGTACGTTTTTTACACATTAATGTATGTTTTTAACAAGCTAAACTCACGTTTTGACAAGTTAAAGTTACGTATTGCCAAGTTAAACTAGATTTTTTACAAGTTAAAGTACGTATTTAACAAGTTAAATTTACGTTTTGACAAGTTAAAGTTACATTTTAACACGTTAAAATACGTTTTTTACAAATTAAAGTACGTTTTTTACAAGTTGAAGTACGTTTTTTACAAGTTAAAGTACGTGTTTTACAAGTTGAAGTGCGTTCTTTACAAGTTAAAGTACATTTTTTACAAGTTAAAGTTACGTTTTAAGTTATGTTTTGACACATTAAAATTACATTTTGACAAGTTAAAGTATTTTTTTTACAAGTTAAAGTTAATGTTTTGACAAGTTAAACTTACGTTTTGACAAATTATAGTTACGTTTTAACAAGTTAAAGTAGGTTTTTTACAAGTTGAAGTACGTTTTTACAAGTTAAAGTTCATTTGTTACAAGTTAAACCACATTTTTGACAAGTTATAGTACATTTTTTACAAGTTAATGTATGTTTTTAACAAGTTAAACTGACGTTTCGACAGGTTAAAGTTACATTTTAACACGTTAAAATACGTTTTTTACAAATTAAAGTACGTTTTTTACAAGTTGAAGTACATTTTTTACAAGTTAACGTACTTGTTTTACAAGTTGAAGTGCGTTCTTTACAAGTTAAAGTACATTTTTTACAAGTTAAAGTTACGTTTTAAGTTACGTTTTGACACATTAAAGTTACATTTTGACAAGTTAAAGTAAGTTTTTTATAAGTTAAAGTAATGTTTTGACAAGTTAAATTACGTTTTTAACAAGTTAAACTTACGTTTTGAGAAATTCAAGTTACGTTTTGACAAGTTAAAGTAAGTTTTTTACAAGTTGAAGTACGTTTTTTACATGTTGATGTAAGTTTTTACAAGTCAAAGTACATTTGTTACAAGTTAAGCCACGTTTTTGACAACTTAAAGTACGTGTTTTACACGTTAATGTATGTTTTAAACAAGCTAAACTTACGTTTTGACAAGTTAAAGTTACGGTTTAACAAGTTAATGTAGGTTTTTTACAAGTTAAAGTTACGTTTTGACAAGTTAAAGTAAGTTTTTTACAAGTTAAAGTACGTTTTTAACAAGTTAAATTTACGGTTTGACAAGTTAAAGTCACATTTTAACACGTTAAAATACATTTTTTACAAATTAAAGTACGTTTTTTACAAGTTGAAGTACGTTTTTTACAAGTTAAAGTACGTGTTTTACAAGTTAAAGTACGTGTTTTACAAGTTGAAGTGCGTTCTTTACAAGTTAAAATACATTTTTTACAAGTTAAAGTTACGTTGTAAGTTACGTTTTGAGACATTAAAATTACATTTTTGCAAGTTAAAGTATTTTTTTTAGAAGTTAAAGTTAATTTTTTGACAAGTTAAACTACGTTTTTAACAAGTTAAAGTTACGTTTTGACAAATTAAACTTCGGTTAGACAAGTTAAAGTAGGTTTTTACAAGTTAAAGTACGTTTATTACAATTTAAAGTTCATTTGTTACAAGTTAAACCACATTTTTGACAAGTTAAAGTACGTTTTTTACAAGTTAATGTATGTTTTTACAAGTTGATGTACGTTTTTACAAGTCAAAGGACATTTGTTACAAGTTAAACCACATTTTTGACAAGTTAAAGTACGTTTTTTACACATTAATGTATGTTTTTAACAAGCTAAACTCACGTTTTGACAAGTTAAAGTTACGTATTGCCAAGTTAAAGTAGATTTTTTAGAAGTTAAAGTACGTTTTTAACAAGTTAAATTTACGTTTTGACAAGTTAAAGTTACATTTTAACACGTTAAAATACGTTTTTTACAAATTAAAGTACGGTTTTTACAAGTTGAAGTACGTTTTTTACAAGTTAAAGTACGTGTTTTACAAGTTGAAGTGCGTTCTTTACAAGTTAAAGTACATTTTTTACAAGTTAAAGTTACGTTTTAAGTTACATTTTGACACATTAAAGTTACATTTTGACAAGTTAAAGTAAGTTTTTTATAAGTTAAAGTAATGTTTTGACAAGTTAAATTACGTTTTTAACAAGTTAAACTTACGTTTTGAGAAATTCAAGTTACGTTTTGACAAGTTAAAATAAGTTTTTTACAAGTTGAAGTACATTTTTTACAAGTTGATGTACGTTTTTACAAGTCAAAGTACATTTGTTACAAGTTAAGCCACATTTTTGACAACTTAAAGTACGTGTTTTACACGTTAATGTATGTTTTTAACAAGCTAAACTTACGTTTTGACAAATTAAAGTTACGGTTTAACAAGTTAATGTAGGTTTTTTACAAGTTAAAGTTACGTTTTGACAAGTTAAAGTAAGTTTTTTACAAGTTAAAGTACGTTTTTTACAAGTTAAAGTACGTTTTTAACAAGTTAAATTTACGGTTTGACAAGTTAAAGTCACATTTTAACACGTTAAAATACATTTTTTACAAATTAAAGTACGTTTTTTACAAGTTGAAGTACGTTTTTTACATGTTAAAGTACGTGTTTTACAAGTTAAAGTACGTGTTTTACAAGTTGAAGTGCGTTCTTTACAAGTTAAAATACATTTTTTACAAGTTAAAGTTACGTTGTAAGTTACGTTTTGAGACATTAAAATTACATTTTTGCAAGTTAAAGTATTTTTTTTAGAAGTTAAAGTTAATGTTTTGACATGTTAAACTACGTTTTTAACAAGTTAAAGTTACGTTTTGACAAATTAAACTTACGTTTAGACAAGTTAAAGTACGTTTTTACAAGTTAAAGTACGTTTTTTACAAGTTAAAGTTCATTTGTTACAAGTTAAACCACATTTTTGACAAGTTAAAGTACGTTTTTTACAAGTTAATGTATGTTTTTAACAAGTTAGACTTACATTTTGACAAGTTAAACTTACATTTTGACAAGTTAAAGTAGGTTTTTTACAAGTTAAAGTTACGTTTTGACAAGTTAAAGTACGTTTTTTACAAGTTAAAGTACATTTTTTACATGTTAAAGTACGTTTTGAACAAGTTAAAGTTACGTTTTGACAAGTTAAAGTTACATTTTGACACGTTTATATACATTTTTTACAAGTTAAAGTACGTTTTTTACAAGTTGAAGTACGTTTTTTACAAGTTAAAGTAAGTGTTTTACAAGGTTAAGTACATTTTTTACAAGTTAAAGTACATTTTT
Source organism: Urtica urens (assembly GCA_958296335.1). Taxonomy (NCBI): domain Eukaryota; kingdom Viridiplantae; phylum Streptophyta; class Magnoliopsida; order Rosales; family Urticaceae; genus Urtica; species Urtica urens. The sequence goes on from CATQIS010000030.1 coordinate 134,004, forward strand.
AACCAGTTAAAGTTACGTTTTAATAACTTAAAGTTACGTTTTGACACATTAAAATTATATTTTGACAAGTTAAAGTACGTTTTTTATAAGTTAAAGTTACGTTTTGACAAGGTAAAATACGTTTTTAACAAGTTAATTTTACGTTTTGACAAATTAAAGTTACGTTTTAACAAGTTAAAGTAGGTTTTTTACAAGTTAAAGTACGTTTTTACAAGTTGAAGTACGTTTTTACAAGTTAAAGTACATTTGTTTATAGTTAAACCACATTTTTGACAAGTTAAAGTATGTTTTTTACAAGTTAATGTATGTTTTTAACAAGTTAAACTCACATTTTGACAAGTTAAACTTACGTTTTAACACGTTAATGTAGGTTTTTTACAAGTTAAAGTTATGTTTTGACAAGTTAAAGTACATTTTTTACAAGTTAAAGTACGTTTTTTACAAGTTAAAGTACGTTTTTAACAAGTTAAAGTTATGTATTGACAAGTTAAAGTTACGTTTTGACAAGTTAAAGTAGGTTTTTTACAAGTTAAAGTACGTTTTTAACAAGTTAAATTTACGTTTTGACAAGTTAAAGTTACATTTTAACACGTTAAAATACGTTTTTTACAAATTAAAGTACGTTTTTTACAAATTGAAGTACGTTTTTTAAAAGTTAAAGTACGTGTTTTACAAGTTGAAGTGCGTTCTGTACAAGTTAAAGTACGTTTTTTACAAGTGAAAGTTACGTTTTGACAAGTTAAACTACCTTTTTAGCAAGGTAAACTTACGTTTTGACAAATTAAAGTTACGTTTTGACTAGTTAAAGTAGGTGTTTTACAAATTAAAGTACGTTTTTACAAGTGAAAGTCCATTTGTTACAAGTTAAACCACATTTTTGACAAGTTAAAGTACGTTTTTTACACGTTAATGTATGTTTTTAACAAGCTAAATTCACGTTTTGACAAGTTAAAGTTACGTTTTGACAAGTTAATGTAGGTTTTTTACAAGTTATAGTTACGTTTTGACAAGTTAAAGTACGGTTTTTACAAGTTAAACTATGTTTTTTACAAGTTAAAGTACATTTTTAACTAGTTAAATTTACGTTTTGACAAGTTAAAGTAGGTTTTTTAAATTTAAAGTACGTTTTTAACAAGTTAAAATACGTTTTTTACAAATTAAAGTATTTTTTTTTACAAGTTGAAGTACGTTCTTTACAAGTTAAAGTAAATTTTTTACAAGTTAAAGTTACGTTTTAAATTACGTTTTGACACATTAAAATTACATTTTGACAAGTTAAAGTACGTTTCTCACAAGTTAAAGTTAATGTTTTGACAAGTTAAACTACGTTTTTAACAAGTTAAACTTACATTTTGGCAAATTAAAGTTACGGTTTGATAAGTTAAAATAGGTTTTTTACAAGTTAAAGTACGTTTTTTACAAATTGAAGTACGTTTTTACAAGTTAAAGTCCATTTGTAACAAGTTAAACAACATTTTTGAAAAGTTAAAGTACGTTTTTTACAAGGTAATGTATGTTTTTAACAAGTTAAACTTACGTTTTGACAAGTTAAAGTTACGTTTTGACAAGTTAAAGTATGTTTTTTACAAGTTAAAGTTACGTTTTGACAAGTTAAAGTACATTTTTTACAAGTTAAAGTACGTTTTTTACAAGTTAAAGTACGTTTTGAATAAAATAAAGTACGTTTTTTACAAGTTAAAGTACATTTTGAACAAGTTAAAGTTACGTTTTGACAAGTTAAAGTATTTTTTTTACAAGTTAAAGTTAATGTTTTGACAAGTTAAACTAAGTTTTTAACAAGTTAAACTTACGTTTTAACAAATTAAAGCTACGTTTTGACAAGTTAAAGTACGTTTTTTACAAGTTTAAGTACGTTTTTTACAAGTTGAAGTACGTTTTTACAAGTTAAAATTCATTTGTTACAAGTTAAACCACATTTTTGACAAGGTAAAGTATGTTTTTACAAGTTAATGTATGTTTTTAACAAGTTAAACTTACGTTTTGAAAGGCTAAAGTTATGTTTTGACAAGTTAAAGTACGTTTTTTACAAGTTGAAGTACGTTTTTACAAGTTTAAGTCCATTTGTTACAAGTTAAACCACATTTTTTGACAAGTTAAAGTACGTTTTTTACAAGTTAATGTATGTTTTTAACAAGTTAAACTTACGTTTTGACAAGTTAAAGTTACGTTTTGACAAGTTAAAGTATGTTTTTTACAAGTTAAAGTTACGTTTTGACAAGTTAAATTACGTTTTTTACAAGTTAAAATACATTTTTTACAAGTTAAAGTACGTTTTGAACAAGTTAAAGTACGTTTTTTACAAGTTAAAGTATGTTTTGAACAAGTTAAAGTTACGGTTTTGACAAGTTAAAGTTACATTTTGACACGTTAAAATACATTTTTTACAAGTTAAAGTACGTTTTTTAGAAATTGATGTACGTTTTTTACAAGTTAAAGTAAGTGTTTTAAAAGTCGAAGTACGTTTTTTACAAGTTAAAGTACATTTTTTACCAGTTAAAGTTACGTTTTAACAACTTAAAGTTACGTTTTGACACATTAAAATTACATTTTTGACAAGTTAAAGTAAGTTTTTTATAATTTAAAGTAATGTTTCGACAAGTTAAATTACGTTTTTAACAAGTTAAACTTACGTTTTGAGAAATTCAAGTTACGTTTTGACAAGTTAAATTAAGTTTTTTACAAGTTAAAATACGTTTTTTACAAGTTGATGTACGTTTTTACAAGTCAAACTACATTTGTTACAAGTTAAACCACATTTTGACAAGTTAAAGTACGTTTTTTACACGTTAATGTATGTTTTTAACAAGCTAAACTCACGTTTTGACAAGTTAAAGTTACGTTTTGACAAGTTAAAGTAAATTTTTTACAAGTTAAAGTACGTTTTTAACAAGTTAAATTTACGTTTTGACAAGTTAAAGTTACATTTTAACACGTTAAAATACGTTTTTTACAAATTAAAGTACGTTTTTTACAAGTTGAAGTACGTTTTTTACAAGTTAAAGTACGTCTTTTACAAGTTGAAGTGCATTCTTTACAAGTTAAACTACATTTTTTACAAGTTAAAGTTACGTTTTAAGTTACGTTTTGATACATTAAAATTACATTTTGATAAGTTAAAGTACGTTTTTTAGAAGTTAAAGTTAATGTTTTGACAAGTTAAACTACGTTTTTAACAAGTTAAACTTACATTTTGACAAATTAAAGTTACGTTTTGATAACTTAAAGTAGGTTTTTTACAAGTTAAAGTACGTTTTTTACAAATTGAAGTACGTTTTTACAACTTAAAGTCCATTTGTAACAAGTTAAACAACATTTTTGACAAGTTAAAGTACGTTTTTTACAAGTTAATGTATGTTTTTAACAAGTTAAACTTACGTTTTGACAAGTTAAAGTTACGTTTTGACAAGTTAAAGTCACGTTTTGACAAGTTAAAGTATGTTTTTTACATGTTAAAGTTACGTTTTGACAAGTTAAAGTACGTTTTTTACAAGTTAAAGTACGTTTTTTACAAGTTAAAGTACATTTTGAATAAGTTAAAGTACGTTTTTTACAAGTTAAAGTACATTTTGAACAAGTTAAAGTTACGTTTTGACAAGTTAAAGTGTTTTTTTAGAAGTTAAAGTTAATGTTTTGACAAGTTAAACTACGTTTTTAACAAGTTAAACTTACATTTTGACAAATTAAAGTTACGTTTTGATAAGTTAAAGTAGGTTTTTTACAAGTTAAAGTACGTTTTTTACAAATTGAAGTACGTTTTTACAAGTTAAAGACCATTTGTAACAAGTTAAAGAACATTTTTGACAAGTTAAAGTACGTTTTTTACAAGTTAATGTATGTTTTTAACAAGTTAAACTTACGTTTTGACAAGTTAAAGTTACGTTTTGACAAGTTAAAGTATGTTTTTTACAAGTTAAAGTTACGTTTTGACAAGTTAAAGTACGTTTTTTACAAGTTAACGTACATTTTTTACAAGTTAAAGTACGTTTTGAATAAGTTAAAGTACGTTTTTTACAATTTAAAGTACATTTTGAACAAGTGAAAGTTACGTTTTGACAAGTTAAAGTATTTTTTTTACAAGTTAAAGTTAATGTTTTGACAAGTTAAACTACGTTTTTAACAAGTTAAACTTACGTATTAACAAATTAAATCTACGTTTTGACAAGTTAAAGTACGTTTTTTACACGTTAATGTATGTTTTTAACAAGCTAAACTCACGTTTTGACAAGTTAAAGTTACGTTTTGACAAGTTAAAGTAAATTTTTTACAAGTTAAAGTACGTTTTTAACAAGTTAAATTTACGTTTTGACAAGTTAAAGTTACATTTTAACACGTTAAAATACGTTTTTTACAAATTAAAGTACGTTTTTTACAAGTTGAAGTACGTTTTTTACAAGTTAAAGTACGTCTTTTACAAGTTGAAGTGCGTTCTTTACAAGTTAAAGTACATTTTTTACAAGGTAAAGTTACGTTTTAAGTTACGTTTTGACACATTAAAATTACATTTTGACAAGTTAAAGTATTTTTTTTACAAGTTAAAGTTAATGTTTTGACAAGTTAAACTACGTTTTTAACAAGTTAAACTTAATTTTTGACAAATTAAAGTTACGTTTTGACAAGTTAAAGTAGGTTTTTTACAAGTTGAAGTACGTTTTTACAAGTTAAAGTTCATTTGTTACAAGTTAAACCACAATTTCGGCAAGTTAAAGTACGTTTTTTTCAAGTTAATATATGATTTTAACAAGTTAAACTTACGTTTTGACAGGTTAAAGTTATGTTTTGACAAGTTAAAGTTTGTTTTTTACAAGTTAAAGTACGTTTTTTACAAGTTGAAGTACGTTTTTACAAGTTAAAGTCCATTTGTTACAAGTTTAACCACATTTTTGACAAGTTAAAGAACGTTTTTTACAAGTTAATGTATGTTTTTAACAAGTTAAACTTACATTTTGAGAAGTTAAAGTTACGTTTTGACAAGTTAAAGTATGTTTTTTACAAGTTAAAGTACGTTTTTAACAAGTTAAATTTATAATTTGACAAGTTAAAGTTACATTTTAACACGTTAAAATACGTTTTTTACAAATTAAAGTACGTTTTTTTACTAGTTGAAGTACGTTTTTTACAAGTTAAAGTACGTGTTTTACAAGTTGAAGTGCGTTCTTTACAAGTTAAAGTAAATTTTTTACAAGTTAAAGTACGTTTTTTACAAGTTAAAGTACGTTTTTAACAAGTTAAATTTACGGTTTGACAAGTTAAAGTCACATTTTAACACGTTAAAATACGTGTTTTACAAATTAAAGTACGTTTTTACAAGTTGAAATACGTTTTTTACAAGTTAAAGTACGTGTTTTACAAGTTGAAATGCGTTCTTTACAAGTTAACACTACTACAATTGTTGGATCCCACAACCGATTTTCCACAACCCTTATTAGTAAGGGGTATGGATTCCAAGATCCCACAACCCTTATAACTAAGGGTTGTGGGAATGGCTGAATTTCAGTGTATTCCACAACCCTTAGAATATTGGTTGTGGAATATACCTTATTCTACAACCATTGTTATAAGGGTTGTTTAATTTTACTTATTTTAAAATTTCCCACAACCCTTAATGCATTCGTTGTGGGAGCGGCGCCGGGGCGACGCCTTATGGTGCCGCAGCGCCACTTTCCACAACGGATCCAAAGATCCGGTGGGGAAACTATAAGAAAAAAAAGTCGGCGCCGCGGTCCCATATGCACGTCGCCGCGGCACTACTTCCACAACCCTTCTCAAAAGGGTTGTGCAACCTCATGAGAGGTATTTTGAACTCGGCGCCGCGGCCCCGTATTAACGTCGCCGCGGCGCCGTGGACTCACAGAGTCTACCTAGACTCTGTAAGTCACGGGGGCCGTGGACTCACAGAGTCTACCTAGACTCTGTAAGTCACGGGGGCCGTGGTGAAGTTCTTTTTGGGCCGCGGCCCCCTTTTCTGGGAATGTTGTCGCCGCGGCCCTAGGTACACGTCGCCGCGGCGCCGCTTCCACAACCCTTCTCACAAGGGTTGTGGAATGTCTAAAATTCGTGAAAATTTCAAATTTTTCATAATCCCGCCCAAATGTCGCACAAAAGTAATATTTCGACTTCTTCTTCTTCATTCTTCATTTTCACTCCAAACTCATTCTCTCTCAAAACCCATTCTCTCTCAAAACTAATTCTCTCTCAAAAATCTTCTCTTCTCCGACGACCCATAAATCTCTGGTCACTTGAACGAACTTTTCCGTCCGGTCTCTCTTTCGCTCCATCTCCGACGTCTCTCTTTCCCTCCACCCTTTCTTCACTCCGCCCTCTCTCTCACTCTCACTCCGCCCTCTCTTTCCCTCCATCTCCGACCTCTCTCTTTCTCTTCACCATCTCTTTACTCCGCCCTCTCTCTTTCACTCCGCCTCTCTCTCTCTCTCTTACTACGCCATCTCTCTCACTCTCACTCTCTCTCCACTCTTTCCTTCCCACGCCCACGCCCTCTTTATCTCCACCCTTTCTTTCCCTCCGTCCTCTATCTCCGCCTCACTTTTCACCGGAAAGTTCACCTCCGCGATCAACGGCTTCTCATCACATTGGTTAGTTTTTGTTTATTACTAATTTTGGTTTGAAATTGATAATTAGTTTAGGTCGATATTGAGATATTTTTTGTTGTGTTTGGAATGGATAATATGGTTAGATAATTAGAGTATGAGTTCTTGAATTAGTTTAGGTTTATATTGAGATATCGAGGTTGTATTTTGATTGTGTTTATAGATTCAATGTCGAGTACTACTAGTTCTAGCCATGGTTGTAAAAGGAAACCTAGACGACATTACCATTAAACTAATTCCAAGATATGTATTAACCTACTCTTTACATATGTATTGATTGTTTACATTAATTACAAGGTAATTTATTCAAAGTTTAAATTGTTACAAGGTAATTAGTTCCAAGTTTAAATTGTTCGCTCAACATGTCAACAAAGTGATATTTGCGCAAAGGAAACGTTATCCAAGATAAGGTTTGTCCAAAAATCTTCGATATCTTGTTATAAATACAAATTTCACAAGACTTATTTTATTTGATAAAAATATTTTTTTTTTCCTTATTGAGCGTTTGTTAAACAAGGTACATACTTTTCATTTTATAGGGTGTTTTTCAAATTTCAAGCTCGAACGCAAAGGTGCTCTTGGTGACGTACAATCAACGTACATCTAGTCAATGGTCACTCGAAGACAAAGTGGTAACACGGAATGCGATATAGTTTAGTAAATTAGAAAACAAAATGACGTATATAAATGTAGAAATAGAGAAAGTAAAAGAAGAATGGATTAGCTATGTACAATTATTTATTGAATGTGATGATTAGTTACATTTTGTGATTTTGGATGTAAGTATTTCACATGATTTTTAATGTATATGATGATCTTGGATGACTTTTGGATGTATGAATGTTTTTTAGATTGATTGTGTATATTTTAAAGACATTCTGCATCTATTATATGATTTATGAGAATTAAATTTTGAGGGGAATAACTCACTGGACAAGGGCGCTGCGGCGACATTATACCGGCGCCGCGGCGCCGACTCCCACAACGGATGTTTTGATCCGTTGTGGGACATGGTGCCGCGGCGCCCGATGTTTAACAAAATTTGAATTCTACAACTGAAAATTGATTGGTTGTTGAATATTCCACAACCAATATACATCCGGTGTGGAAAGTATGAACATTCCACACCGGATGTCCAAGGGTTGTGGAAAATTCCACAACCCTGGATCCCACAACCCTTAAAAAGAGTTGTGGGAAAATTCCACACCCCTTATTAAGGGTTGTGGGATCCAGTTTTTCTACTAGTGTAAAATACATTTTTTACAAGTTTAAAGTTAAGTTGTAAGTTACGTTTTGAGACATTAAAATTACATTTTTGCAAGTTAAAGTATTTTTTTTAGAAGTTAAAGTTAATGTTTTGACAAGTTAAACTACGTTTTAAACAAGTTAAAGTTACGTTTTGACAAATTAAACTTACGTTTTGACAAGTTAAAGTAGGTTTTTTACAAGTTAAAGTACGTTTTTTACAAGTTAAAGTGCGTTTTTACAAGTTAAAGTTCATTTGTTACAAGTCAAACCACATTTTTGACAAGTTAAAGTACGTTTTTTACAAGTTAATGTATGTTTTTAACAAGTTAGACTTACGTTTTAACAGGTTAAAGTTACGTTTTGACAAGTTAAAGTAGGTTTTTTACAAGTTAAAGTTACGTTTTGACAAGTTAAAGTACGTTTTTTACAAGTTAAAGTACGTTTTTTACATGTTAAAGTACGTTTTGAACAAGTTAAAGTTACGTTTTGACAAGTTAAAGTTACATTTTGACACGTTTAAATACGTTTTTTACAAGTTAAAGTACGTTTATTACAAGTTGAAGTTCGTTTTTTACAAGTTAAAGTAAATGTTTTACAAGTTGAAGTACATTATTTACAAGTTAAAGTACATTTTTTACCAGTTAAAGTTACGTTTTAACAATTTAAAGTTACGTTTTGACACATTAAAATTACATTTTGACAAGTTAAAGTACGTTTTTTATAACTTAAAGTTACGTTTTGACAAGGTAAAATAAGTTTTCAACAAGTTAATCTTACATTTTGAAAAATTAATGTTACATTTTAACAAGTTAAAGTAAGTTTTTTACAAGTTAAAGTAGGTTTTTTACAAGTTGAAGTACGTTTTTACAAGTTAAAGTACATTTGTTTATAGTTAAACCACATTTTTGACAAGTTAAAGTATGGTTTTTTACAAGTTAATGTATGTTTTTAACAAGTTAAACTCACGTTTTGACAAGTTAAAGTTACGTTTTGACAAGTTAATGTAGGTTTTTTACAAATTAAAGTTACATTTTGACAAGTTAAAGTACATTTTTTACAAGTTAAAGTACGTTTTTTTACAAGTTAAAGTACGTTTTTAACAAGTTAAAGTTATGTTTTGACAAGTTAAAGTTACGTTTTGACAAGTTAAAGTAGGTTTTTAACAAGTTAAATTTACGTTTTGACAAGTTAAAGTTACATTTTAACACGTTAAAAAACGTTTTTTACAAATTAAAGTAGGTTTTTACAAGTTGAAGTACGTTTTTTACAAGTTAAAGTATGTGTTTTACAAGTTGAAGTGCGTTCTTTACAAGTTAAAGTACATTTTTTACAAGTTAAAGTTACGTTTTAACAACTTAAAGTTACGTTTTGACACATTAAAATTACATTTTGACAAGTTAAAGTACATTTTTTACAAGTGAAAGTTATGTTTTGACAAGTTAAACTACGTTTTTAGCCAGTTAAACTTACGTTTTGACAAATTAAAGTTACGTTTTGACAAGTTAAAGTAGGTGTTTTACAAGTTAAAGTACGTTTTTTACAAGTTGAAGTACGTTTTTACAAGTTAAATTCCATTTGTTACAAGTTAAACCACATTTTTGACAAGTTAAAGTACGTTTTTTACACGTTAATGTATGTTTTTAACAAGCTAAACTCACGTTTTGACAAGTTAAAGTTACGTTTTGACAAGTTAAAGTACGTTTTTTACAAGTTAAAGTACGTTTTTTACAAGTTAAAGTACGTTTTGAATAAGTTAAAGTACGTTTTTTACAAGTTAAAGTACGTTTTTAACAAGTTAAATTTACGTTTTGACAAGTTAAAGTAGGTTTTTTACTAGTTAAAGTACGTTTTTAACAAGTTAAATTTATGATTTGACAAGTTAAAGTTACATTTTACACGTTAAAATACGTTTTTTACAAATTAAAATACGTTTTTTTACAAGTTGAAGTACGTTTTTTACAAGTAAAAGTACGTGTTTTACAAGTTGAAGTGCGTTCTTTACAAGTTAAAGTAAATTTTTTAGAAGTTAAAGTTATGTTTTAAGTTACGTTTTAACACATTAAAATTACATTTTGACAAGTTAAAGTACGTTTTTTACAAGTTAAAGTTAATGTTTTGCAAAGTTAAACTACGCTTTTAACAAGTTAAACTTACATTTTGACAAATTAAAGTTACGTTTTGATAAGTTGAAGTACGTTTTGATAAGTTGAAGTACGTTTTTTACAAGTTAATGTATGTTTTTAACAAGTTAAACTTACGTTTTGACAAGTTAAAGTTACGTTTTGACATGTTAAAGTATGTTTTTTACAAGTTAAAGTTACGTTTTGACAAGTTAAAGTACGTTTTTTACAAGTTAAAGTACGTTTTGAATAAGTTAAAGTACGTTTTTTACAAGTTAAAGTACATTTTGAACAAGTTAAAGTTACGTTTTGACAAGTTAAAGTTACATTTTGTCACGTTAAAATACGTTTTTTACAAGTTAAAGTACGTTTTTTACAAGTTGAAGTACGTTTTTTACAAGTTAAAGTAAGTGTTTTACAAGTCGAAGTACGTTTTTTACAAGTTAAAATACATTTTTTACCAGTTAAAGTTACGTTTTAATAACTTAAAGTTACGTTTTGATACATTAAAATTACATTTTGACAAGTTAAAGTAAGTTTTTTATAAGTTAAAGTTATGTGTTGACAATTTAAATTACGTTTTTAACAAGTTAAACTTACTTTTTGAGAAATTCATGTTACGTTTTGACAAGTTAAAGTAGGTTTTTTACAAGTTAAAGTACGTTTTTTACAAGTTGAAGTACGTTTTTTACAAATTAAACCACATTTTTGACAAGTTAAAGTACGTTTTTTACACGTTAATGTATGTTTATAACAACTCACGTTTTGACAAGTTAAAGTTACGTTTTGACAAGTTAATGTAGGTTTTTTACAAGTTAATGTTACGTTTTGACAACTAAAAGTACATTTTTTACAAGTTAAAGTACGTTTTTACAAGTTAAAGTACGTTTTTAACAAGTTAAAGTTACGTTTTGACAAGTTAAAGTAGGTTTTTTACAAGTTAAAGTACGTTTTTAACAAGTTAAATTTAAGTTTTGTCAAGTTAAAGTTACATTTTAACACGTTAAAATACGTTTTTTACAAATTAAAGTACATTTTTAACAAGTTGAAGTACATTTTTTACAAGTTAAAGTTACGTTTTAAGTTACGTTTTGAGACATTAAAATTACATTTTGACAAGTTAAAGTACGATTTTTACAAGTTAAAGTTAATGTTTTGACAAGTTAAACTACGTTTTGAACAAGTTAAACTTATGTTTTGACAAATTAAAGTTACGTTTTGACAAGTTAAAGTAAGTTTTTTACAAGTTAAAATACGTTTTTTGCAAGTTGAAGTATGTTTTTACAAGTTAAAGTTCATTTGTTACAAGTTAAACCACATTCTTGACAAGTTAAAGTACGTTTTTTACAAGTTAATGTATGTTTTTAACAAGTTAAACTTACGTTTTGACAGGTTAAAGTTATGTTTTGACTAGTTAAAGTAGGTTTTTTACAAGTTAAAGTTACGTTTTGACAAGTTAAAGTACGTTTTTTACAAGTTAAAGTACGTTTTTTACAAGTTAAAGTGCGTTTTGAACAAGTTAAATTTACGTTTTGACAAGTTAAAGTTACATTTTAACACGTTCAAATACGTTTTTTACAAATTAAAGTACGTCTTTTACTATTTGAAGTACGTTTTTTTCAAGTTAAAGTATGTGTTTTACAAGTTGAAGTGCGTTCTTTACAAGTTAAAGTACATTTTTTACAATTAAAGTTACGTTTTAAGTTACGTTTTGACACATTAAAATTACATTTTGACAAGTTAAAATACGTTTTTTACAAGTTAAAGTTAATGTTTTGACAAGTTAAACTACGTTTTTAACAAGTTAAACTTAGGTTTTGACACATTAAAGTTACGTTTTGACAAGTTAAAGTACGTTTTTTTACAAGTTGAAGTACGTTTTTACAATATAAAGTCCATTTGTTACAAGTTGAAGTATTTTTTTTACAAGTTAAAGTACGTTTTTTACAAGTTAAAGTACGTTTTTAACAAGTTAAAGTTACGTTTTGACAAGTTAAAGTAGGTTTTTTAAAAGTTAAAGTACGTTTTTAAAAAGTTAAATTTACGTTTTGACAAGTTAAAGTTACATTTTAAACCGTTAAAATATGTTTTTTACAAATTAAAGTACATTTTTTACAAGTTGAAGTACGTTTTTTACAAGTTAAAGTACGTGTTTTACAAGTTGAAGTGTGTTATTTACAAGTTAGAGTACATTTTTTACAAGTTAAATTTACGTTTTAAGTTACGTTTTTATACATTAAAACTACCTTTTGATAAGTTAAAGGATTTTTTTTACAGGTTATAGTTAATGTTTTGACAAGTTAAACTATGTTTTTAACAAGTTAAACTTACGTTTTGACAAATTAAAGTTACGTTTTGACAAGTTAAAGTAGGTTTTTTACAAGTTAAAGTACGTTTTTTACAAGTTGAAGTACGCTTTACAAGTTAAAGTTCATTTGTTACAAGTTAAACCATTTTTTTGACAAGTTAAAGTATGTTTTTTACAAGTTAATGTATGTTTTTAACAAGTTGAAGTACAATTTTTACAAGTTAAAGTTATGTTTTAACAACTTAAAGTTACGTTTTGACACATTAAAATTACATTTTGACGAGTTAAAGTACATTTTTTACAAGTTAAAGTTACGTTTTGACAAGTTAAATTTACGTTTTAACAAATCAAAGTTACGTTTTGACAAGTTAAAGTAGGTTTTTAACAAGTTGAAGTACGTTTTTACAAGTTAAAGTCCATTTGTTACAAGTTAAACCACATTTTTGACATGTTAAAGTACGTTTTTTACAAGTTAATGTATGTTTTTAAGAAATTAAACTTACGTTTTGACAAGTTAAAGTTACGTTTTGACAAGTTAAAGTATGTTTTTTACGAGTTAAAGTTACGTTTTGACAATTTAAAGTACGTTTTTTACAAGTTAAAGTACGTTTTTTACAAGTTAAAGTACGTTTTAAACAAGTTAAACTTACGTTTTGACAAGTTAAAGTTACATTTTGACACGTTAAAATACGTTTTTTATAAGTTAAAGTACGGTTTTTACAAGTTGAAGTACTTTTTTTACAAGTTAAAGTAAGTGTTTTACATGTCGAAGTACGTTTTTTACAAGTGAAAGTACATTTTTTACCAGTTAAAGTTACGTTTTAACAACTTAAAGTTACGTTTTGACACATTAAAATTACATTTTGACAAGTTAAAGTACGTTTTTTACAAGTTGAATTACGTTTTTTACAAGATAAAGTAGGTTTTTTACAAGTTAAAGTACGTTTTTAACAAGTTAAAGTTACTTTTTGAAAAGTTAAAGTTACATTTTGACACGTTAAAATACGTTTTTTACAAGTTAAAGTACGTTTTTTAGTAGTTGAAGTACGTTTTTTACAAGTTAAATTAAGTATTTTACAAGTTTAAGTACGTTTTTTACAAGTTAAAGTAGGTTTTTTACAAGTTGAAGTACGTTTTTACAAGTTAAAGTACATTTGTTACAAGTTAAACCATACTTTTGACAAGTTAAAGTACATTTTTTACAAGTTAATGTGTGTTTTTAACAAGTTAAACTCATATTTTGACAAGTTAAAGTTACGTTTTGACAAGTTAATGTAGGTTTTTTACAAGTTAAAGTTACGTTTTGACAAGTTAAAGTACGTTTTTTACAAGTTAAAGTACGTTTTTAACAAGTTAAAGTTACGTTTTGACAAGTTAAAGTTACATTTTGACACGTTAAAATACGTTTTTTACAAGTTAAAGTACTTTTTTTACAACTTAAAGTACGTTTTTACAAGTTAAAGTAAATTTGTTACAAGTTAAACCACATTTTTGACAAGTTAAAGTATGTTTTTTACAAGTTAAAGTACGTTTTGAGAAGTTAAAGTTATGTTTTGACAAGTTAATGTAGGTTTTGAACAAGTTAAAGTTACGTTTTGACAAGTTAAAGTACGTTTTTTACAAGTTAAAGTACGTTTTTGACAAGTTAAACTACGTGTTTAACAACTTAAAGTTACGTTTTGACAAGTTAAACTTACATTTTTACACGTTAAATTACGTTTTTAACAAGTTAAAGTACGTTTTTTACAAGTTGAAGTATGTTTTATTACAAGTTAAAGTAAGTGTTTTAAAAGTTGAAGTACGTTTTATACAAGTTAAAGTACATTTTTTACAAGTTAAAGTTACGTTTTAACAGCTTAAAGTTACGTTTTGACAAATAAAAATTACATTTTGACAAGTTAAAGTACTTTTTTTACAACTTAAAGTTACGTTTTGAAAAGTTAAATTACGTTTTTAACAAGTTAAACTTACGTTTTGACAAATTAAATTTACGTTTTGACTAGTGAAAGTAGGTTTTTTACCAGTTAAAGTACGTTTTTTACAAGTTGAAGTACGTTTTTAGAAGTTAAAGTACATTTGTTACAAGTTAAACCCCATTTTTTGACAAGTTAAAGTACGTTTTTTACAAGTTAATGTGTGTTTTTAACAAGTTAAACTTACGTTTTGACAAGTTAAAGTTATGTTTTGACAAGTTAATGTAGGTTTTTTACAAGTTAAAGTTACGTATTGACAAGTTAAAATACGTTTTTTACAAGTTAAAGTATGTTTTTAACAAGTTAAAGTTACGTTTTGACAAGTTAAAGTTACATTTCGACATGTTAAAATACGTTTTTTACAAGTTAAAGTTCGTTTTTTACAAGTTGAAGTACGTTTTTTACAAGTTAAAGTAAGTGTTTTACAAGTTGAAGTACGTTTTTTACAAGTTAATGTATGTTTTTAACAAGTTAAACTTACGTTTTGACAAGTTTAAGTTATGTTTTGACAAGTTAATGTAGGTTTTTTACAAGTTAAAGTTACGTATTGACAAGTTAAAATACGTTTTTTACAAGTTAAAGAACGTTTTTTAAAAGTTAAAGTACGTTTTTAACAAGTTAAAATTATGTTTTGACAATTTAAGTTACATTTCGACATGTTAAAATACGTTTGTTACAAGTTAAAGTAAGTGTTTTACAAGTTGAAGTACGTTTTTTACAAGTTAAATTAAGTGTTTTACAAGTTGAAGTACGTTTTTTACAAGTTAAAGTATGATTTTTACAAGATAAAGTTACGTTTTAACAACTTAAAGTTACGTTTTGACACATTAAAATTATATTTTGACAAGTTAAAGTATCTTTTTTATAAGTTATAGTTACGTTTTGACAAGTTAAATTACGTTTTTAACAAGTTAAAGTTACGTTTTGATAAGTTAAAGTTACGTTTTGACAAGTTAATGTTACTTTTGAACAAGTTAAAGTTACGTTTTGACAAGTTAAAGTACGTTTTTTACAAGTTAAAGTACGTTTTTGACATGTTAATATACGTGTTTAACAACTTAAAGTTACGTTTTGACAAGTTAAACTTACATTTTTACACGTAAAAATACGTTTATTACAAGTTAAAGTACGTTTTATACATGTTGAAGTATGTTTTTTTACAAGTTAAAGTAAGTGTTTTACAAGTTGAAGTACGTTTTTTACAAGTTAAAGTACATTTTTTACAAGTTAAAGTTACGTTTTAACAACTTAAAGTTACGTTTTGACAAATTAAAATTACATTTTGACAAGTTAAAGTACGTTTTTTACAAGTTAAAGTTACGTTTTGACAAGTTAAATTACGTTTTTAACAAGTTAAACTTACGTTTTGACAAATTAAATTTACGTTTTGACAAGTGAAAGTAGGTTTTTTACAAGTTAAAGTACATTTTTTACAAGTTGAAGTACGTTTTTACAAGTTAAAGTACATTTGTTACAAGTTAAACCACATTTTTTGACAAGTTAAAGTACGTTTTTTACAAGTTAACGTGTGTTTTTAACAAGTTAAACTTACGTTTTGACAAGTTAAAGTTATGTTTTGACAAGTTAATGTAGGTTTTTTACAAGTTAAAGTTACGTATTGACAAGTTAAAATACGTTTAATCAAGTTAAAGAACGTTTTTTACAAGTTAAAGTACGTTTTTAACAAGTTAAAGTTACGTTTTGACAAGTTAAAGTTACATTTCGACTTGTTAAAATACGTTTTTTACAAGTTAAAGTACGTTTTTAACAAGTTGAAGGGGCTCAAGATAAACATTGGTCGATTCATCTCGAGTCGGATGAGGAGTGTTGATTACAAGGCTAAGAAGACCGGTCTACCGTATCCGTCGATCATCACTGGCCTTTGTATGAGAGCGGGCGTGAGAATTGGGAGGCAGGACACGATCAAAGGTCCAATGGGGCCAATCATGAAGTCAATCATCGATCGGTACAAGATTCGAGAGGAGGAGGCGGCGGCGGATGAGGACGAGGCAGCTGAAGAGGAGGAGGAGGCACCACCGCCACGACCGCGTAGAGCGACGGTACTTGAGCTACCCGCACCTCCGGTGCGAGATCCGATGCTAGAGTATATCGCTCACACCAACCACTACCTCGTCGCCGAGAATCAAAATTTTCAACATTACCAACAACAGCAAGGGGAGTACAACGCCATGTCATACGAGGCGTTCAACGATGTCATCAGTCGGTTGGACATAAACAACCAGATAGCGTGGCGGTTTCCTCCGTACCCCCAGTACGAGTACTTACCACATTCAGCCCCAGAATGGCCGTCCGAATTCTCACGTCCTCCAGGAGCACCACCACGACGCGACAACGACAACGACAACAACAACTAGCTTATGCTTTTTTATTTATTTTAAAGACTCAGTTTGAATTATTAGTTTGAATTATGTTTCTTTCTTTATTTAAATTATG
The DNA here is from genome assembly GCA_958296335.1 of Urtica urens. Classification (NCBI taxonomy): domain Eukaryota; kingdom Viridiplantae; phylum Streptophyta; class Magnoliopsida; order Rosales; family Urticaceae; genus Urtica; species Urtica urens. The sequence continues at coordinate 150,733 of CATQIS010000030.1, forward strand.
TTTGTTTCTTTGTTTAAATTACGAGACTTGAGATTTTAAGAATTAATATGTTTGTTTTATTGATGTTTATTTAAAATATTGTTTGTTTGTATGAATTACGATAGTAAGGAACTAAAGTATGCAGACATTAAATTGTTTATTTGTATGAATTTGAGTAAAACAAAGTTTTTGATAGGTTTTAACAAAGTTTTACTATAAATTTAACACGGCTCCGCGGCCCTATATCCCATAGCCGCGGCACCAGGTCCCACAACGGATGTATATCCGTTGTGGGAACAGCGGCGCCGTGGCCCCGATAGGCGTTGCCGCGGCGCCGATGACTTACAGTCATTATAGACTCTGTAAGCCACCGGCGCCGCGGCAATGCCTATCGGGGCCGCGGCGCCAACGACTTACAGAGTCTATATAGACTCTGTAAGTTACCAGCGCCGCGGCCCCGGTACGAGTCGCCGCGGCACTAACGACTTACAGAGTCTATAATGACTCTGTAAGTCATCGGCGCCGCGGCAACGCCTACCGGGGCCGCGGCGCCGCTGTTCCCACAACGGATATACATCCGTTGTGGGACCTGGTGCCGCGGCTATGGGATATAGGGCCGCGGCGCCGTGTTAAATTTATAGTAAAACTTGTTGGAATTTAGTTAACAATTAACCTAATTTAATTACGAAACACATCAATATGTGGCGGAATTTCATAATTCCATTTAACATATTATAAACGTTTTAAAACATGTTCGATAACCATATCATTAAATCTAACCTAACATGTCAATAAATTTACAATCACATCAATAAATTTATCTAAGCATGCAAACGAATAATCCAAATACATATAATTATTCTAAAACATCATATTATTCAGATCCAATTCGTTCGAGGGACACTTACATAAGATTTGGATCTGCGAGAGCAAGTCTCGGTGTACGTCAAGGTGGTCGGCCGATCCTCTACGCCACGCGCGTCCAAGAAATCCTCAAAATCGTCGTGCCTTCGATCCTCCAAAAATAGCCGGCCCTGGGGAGAGAAAAATCACTCAAACAACCACAAGTTGAGTCAATGATAATACTCTAGGGATTTTTAGGAGACAAAGAGGGTGGGCTCTTTCGTGGGAACAATGGAAGAAGGGGAAACTCAAATAAAAGGAAGGGCTGCCGGGAAACAGTTTTCCTCTCTCTCTTTCTCTCTTAATTTCGGCCAAAACCTCTCAAGCACAAGGGGGGAGAGGTTTGGCTGAGTGTTGGTCGAAATTAGGCTAGGGTTACCAAAGAGAAAGCCTCCTTTTATATCAGAGAGAATGGGCTTAAGTTAGGTCAAAATCCAGTTAAGACCCATTAGTCAAACTTAAGCCCAAAACTCCTTTTAATGAGTTTAAACAATTTTTCCAGCCCATAAAACACCTATTATGGCCGACCATATTGTCCTAATTACCTCCCAAATTTATTTGATTTATTTCTAAAATAATATTTAATTAATTTAGAACATCTCATTTATTTAATGATAAGTCATTAATTATTTTCATACTAATCAATGTAGTACGAAACGAGAAAATATTTATTTTCATCTTTTATTTATTTGAATCATCAAATTATATTATTATCAATATAATAACATAATATGATTCGTGAAATAAATGTAATAATAAATAACCAGTTATTTATTTAATTACTCAGAAAATAATTTTCTTAGCGTAAATCACAATTTACGTTGAATGAGAAAATCAATCATTTCTTGTTCACCAAAATCTCGTCCGAGAGTCTATCATTGATACCTTATGGACCCACATGAACGAAGCTTTAGAATAAGGCTCGGACACAAAAGTTCACAAACTTTTTCCGGCTTTTAATTCTTAATATTAGTCGATTCCACTAAAGGACCAATATTGAACATCTCTTAGTTCATATGCGTTTATATTTCCGTTTGATGTGACAAAACTATTCTTCACACGGTCCACGGTGTATTTTATGATATTACCCTTTGTGTGTATCATTAACTCAGAGGAATGTAAAATTACCGTTTTACCCCTGAGTTATTATTTCACCAAGTCCTCTGTTATTTGTGAACGAGAAAAACATAAAATGAAATATCTCAACATGTCACATGTTTTATTTCAAAGAATTCTTTATTCGATGAATACCAGGCCTGGTTTATTCGCTCACACTCTCATAACAGAGCATGGTGTGATACTAATGCCTTAGCATTGTTTCAACACAAATTCCATATCTGTGAATCACATGTTTCAACGAAACAGTATTATGACACCAACCGTCGGGTCAATGAAACTTCATTTAGCCATTGCCCATTGACAAAATCAAATGTCATAAAGTGTTACAAGAATACATGTACTCACTTCAGGATTTAGGTAATTACTAAAATACCCCTCGTATGTGAGTTTGATGTTTCGAGTGATTAAATGGTTTTATCTCGAACTTCAAAACTTCACTGGTCTTGTTCAATATCTTCATTAAGATATCAAGAATGAATTACAGAGTCACAACTCTCCATATCACAAGATAAGATATCGTTTAATTCATTCTAACAATCATTACTAGGAATCGATTGCCCAATCGATCTTTAGATTGCGAACTATTATTTAAACTAGTCATAAGAAGGTATCTTGTCAAGTCTGTACTTAGCACTTCTTTCGTTGATGACAGTTTCAGAGCGTAGACATAAATGCGTAAACACAATCTTAAATTAGAATGGATATTCAATCTTTATTTAATTTCAAAGCAAAACAAATACAAAAGTATTTAATATCAAAAATCTCCTTTGTGGGCATAAATGCCAACAAAACTTTGTCAAAACCTATTTAAAACTTTGTTTTACTCAAATTCAAATCAATATAAAGTTATAAATACAACTCAATCAAACAAAAGTTGGAGCTATGTCAGTTCAAAGTAAATCAGAAACATCGTCATCGTCGAAGTCATCCATCTCTTTATCGATCGGTGGTAATCCGGTTGTGAATGGCGGTATACTAGTCAAATCTTCGTCTTCTTCTTCTTGAATATTTCGCGCTTTCATATAAACTACTACTGACAACTCCGGATTGATTGGATCTGTAACATAAAAGACTTGACTCGCTTGTGAAGCGAGCATGAATGAATCATTCTCGTAACCGATCCTCCTGAAGTCGACAACAGTAACTCCGTCATTATCAACTTTAACGTGATTATTGTCAGCCCATTTGCACTTGAATAATGTCACCCGTAATCCGCAATAATCAAGCTCCCATATGTCTTCAATGTATCCATAATAGTTCATGAAACCTTTTTTGGGATTCTTATCTTTGGCCGACGAAACATGTAATGCTTCGGCCAATAGTGTTACACCACTATTTTGAACCGGATGCTTGTCGTCTCTCTCTTTCGTGTAAAATGTAAAACCATTAACAGACCAAGCAGTGTACCTTGTAACCATGCTCGAAGGTCCTGATGATAGTTTACTCAATGTAGTTGAATGACCCGCCTCTTCAAATAGTCGTTTTCCAAGCCATATCTGAAATAAACGGTTGTGCTCTTCTTGCAACCATTTTTCATTTCTAGCTTTCTTTAGATCTTTGACTCTCAGCTCATTCAAATGAATATCCACGAACGGGGTTACGTCAGAAACGTTGTGCAGAACATGTAGCGAGGCTTGTTCCCATTCTTTCCGGTTGACGCTAGAATATGTACCTATAGACAATATACTACTACATTAACTAAACAAGAATTAAATTACTCAGGTTTGATCTATATAAAATGTCTCAAATTAACGTACCTGTAGATAGTGCTTTTGACTCAAACCCTTTGTCCTTCGGTAATCCAATTTCATCTGCTTTAGTTAAATATTCAGAGCAAAACTCAACAGCCTCCTCAGCTATATAATTTTCAACGATACTCCCTTCTGGTCGATTGTAGTTCTTCACATAACTCTTCAACACTTTCATGTAACGCTCGATTGGATAGATCCACCGTAAAAACACAGGTCCACATAATTTCACTTCACGTACCAAGTGAACAATTAGATGAACCATGATATCAAAAAATGATGGTGGGAATATCATTTCCAACAAGCACATAGTTCTCACAACTTCCGATTGCATCGCCTCTAACCGAGTTGGATCAATGACCTTTGAACATATCGAAATGAAGAATACACATATTTTGGAAATTGCGAACCTCACATCTTTTGACAAAATGCCCCGCAAAGCAAGAGGTAACATTTGTTGTAGTAACACATGACAATCGTGAGTCTTCATTCCAATAAGTTTGAGATCTTTTAAAGATACGAACCTTTTATAGTTTGAAGAACGACCATCCGGGACTTTGATAGATTCAAACCACTTACACAATTTTTTTTTCTCCTCCCGAGATAGAGTATACTTTGCCGGTGGTATTTTTGTTTTTTTTCCACTCTGCTCGTCGACATGCAAAACGCTTCTTATATTCATTTCCTTGAGATCCATTCGAGATTTTATTCCGTCTTTCGATTTATTTGGATCATCAAGTAGCGTACCGATGAAAGATTCACATACATTTTTCTCAATATGCATAACATCAAGACAATTCCGAACATATAATGTTTTCCAATACGGAAGGTCGTAGAAAATCGATTTCTTTTTCCAAGGATTCTCTTGGAACGACTCTTTAGTACTAGCACGCCGCTTCCTTTTACCGAGCACTTCATTAACATTTTTAACCATTTCGAAGACATCTTCACCAGAAAATATTCTAGGAGGGGGTCGTTCTTCCGTATTTCCATCAAATGCCTGTTTCAACCTTCTATACGAGTGATCTCTCGGTAAAAATCTTCTATGACCAAGAAAAACAGTTTTCTTACCATGCTTCAAACGAATGGAAGATGTTTCTTTCATGCAAACTGGACAACCAATTGAGCATTTCACAGAGTATCCTGACAAATTTCCATACGCTGGAAAGTCGTTTATAGTCCACATCAACATTGCTCTCAAGTAGAATGAATCGCCGCGGTAACCATCGTTGACCTCAATCCCTGTCTCCCATAACATCTTCAAATCATCGATCAATGGTGCCAAATAAACATCAATATCATTTCCTGGTTGACTCAGTCCTGAAATCAGAAGCGTTAACATCAAGAATTTTCTCTTCATACACAACTTTGGAGGGAGATTGTAGTTCACAAGAATAACCGGCCAGACACTATATTTACTACTCATCATGCTGAAAGGGTTCATGCCATCAGATGTTAAACCAAGACGCAAATTCCGAGGTTCAACACTGAAATCTTTATACTCCAAATCAAATGACTTCCACTGTGAAGCATCCGCAGGATGCCGTAACATACCATCATCGATACGTTTTTCTGAGTGCCAAACCATGTTCTTTGCGTGCTTGGCAGTATTAAACATTCGTCGGAACCGTGGCATTGGTGTGTTGTACCATAATGCCTGAAAAACATATAAAATAATAATATAAAAAACATAATCATTTGTAAAACAAGTAATTATTATGTACGTATACCTTGATTGGAACTCCCTTGACCCCGTCACGTGGCAATTTACCTTTTTTCCATCTTGATTCTTTGCACCTCGGACATTCATCTAGATCTTCATACTCATTTCTATATAAAACACAATCATTTGGGCACGCATGAAATTTCTCGTACTTCATACCCAATGTGCCCAAAGTTTTCTTAGCCTCATACATACTTTGCGGAACTTTATTGTCTTTTGGGAATGCTTCTTTGAGTGTTTCCAACAATAGAGTAAAACTAGTGTTTGTCCACCCACCCAACGCTTTCAAATGAAATAAAGTAACTAAAAATGACAACTTCGAATAACTTGTACACCCTTCATACAATGGTGTCTCCGTATCATTCATCATTGACTCAAACAATTCCAGCCGTTCCACAAAATCATTCTCCAAATCATTCATCATCCCGCACATATCATCAAAGTCATCATTTTGAAGATCATCATTTCTATTGTTAATCGTAGGACGGAATTCTTCACCATGATAATACCATATTTGGTAAAAAGTCATTATTCCGTAAACCAACAAATGAGTTCGAACAATACGAAGAGAACAATGTCTATGATTTCCACATTTCACACAAGGACAACGAATTGATTCCACATCACCGACATTATCTTTAACGAATTCACAAAACTCATTTACACCATTTTGATATATCTCGTTTAACCTATTCTCCCACATCCATTGCCTCACCATCTTAAAAAAAAACCCTAATTATAACATGAAATATCAGATTTGAAATAAACAATCCAAAAATATTCAACTTTGTAACAAGTAAAGAGGAACTTACAAGAATTAGATGTATATAGTTGTTAGTTGCGAACGAGAATGACACAGAATGGGTCGAAATGTTGTTTCTAGTGTTTTTTCGACTGAAGTTTTTTGAGAGATTTAAGTGCAAAAAACGATTTAAAACGCATTTAAACCACTTCAGGTCGTCGGCGCCGCGGCCCCGTAATTCCTCGCCGCGGCGCATATCCCACAACCCTTCTATGAAGGGTTGTGGAAACCCGGGCCGCGGCACTGATAGACGACGCCGCGGCGCCGGCGACTTCCCGAGAGCACCCGAGAGTTGGAGCTCTCGGGAAGTCATAGGCGCCGCGGCGACGTCTACCCGTGCCGCGGCGCCGGTTTCTGGGTTCAGCGGCGCCGCGGCACTGGTAGCCGTCGCCGCGGCGTGACTCCCACAACCCTTAGTGGAAGGGTTGTGGGATGTTTAAAATTTCGGGAAAACTTCAACTTTTTCATAACCCCGCCCAAATTTCGCCCAAAACTAACTTTCGACTTCTTCTTCTTCATTCTTCATTTTCACTCTCATTCCTCTCTCAAAACTCAATATCTCTCAAAACCCAAACTCATTCTCTCTCAAGCTTCTATTCTCCGGCGACTCAAAACTCCGGCCACTCACTCTCTCACTCCGCCCTTCATTCCCTCACTCTGTTACTCACTCACTCCCTTACCCTCTCACTCCTCACTCCGCCCTCCCTCTTCCTCCCTCCCTCCTCACTCTCTCACTCCCTCACTCTCGCTCCGCCCTCCCTCTCCATCCCTACTCACTCTCTCACTCCGCCCTCTCTCTCCCTCCCTCCTCACTCTCTCACTCCGCCCTCCATCCCTCCTCACTCTCTCACTCCTCCCTCCCTCTCCCTCACTCCTCACTTCTCACTCTCTCACTCCGCCCTCCCTCTCTCACTCCTTCACTCCGCCCTCCATCTTCATTTTGTCGTCTCCCTCTCTCGGTTAATTCACCTCGTCCCTCAACGGTTAGTTTTTTTTACTACTATTTTTGGTTTGAAATTGGTAACTAGTTTAGATTCACATTCAAATATATTTTGTGTTTGGAATGGTTTAGGTTGACATTTATTTTGTGTTTGGAATGGATAATTAGTTTAGACGCATTGATATATATTTTGTGTTTGAAATTGTATTTTGAATTGTGTTTATAGATTCAATGTCGACTACAACTACTACTACTTCTAGCGACGATATTAAAAAGAAACCTAGACGACTATTAGCATTAAATCCCGATGAGAAAGGAAAGAGAAGAAACACCCTTATGAGTCGTGTTGATAAAATTAGAAGTCTTGGTAGAAAAATCACGATAGAGTTAGATTCCAAAGGGCAACCAAAGGGTAAGGAAGGTGATGTGTTGTTGAGTTACTTTGGCGTATTAGCTAGAGAATATGTTCGACTTTCGATTCGTGATTGGAGATTAAAAGACAACGATAAATTAAAAGAGATGATTTGGAACGAAATATGTGAAGGATTTTTGATTCCAATAGAACATAAGCACGATTGCCTCATGAGAGTAGGTGAAGCCGCAGAACTATTTCGTCACGAGTTATATCACGATCTTCTCAAAGACAAAATCAATGAACCAAGCTCGTTAAAAAGACCAAGTTGTGTTCTAAAATTTTACACGAGTATCACCGAAGAAGATTGGGTGAAGTTTGTTGAGTATAGACGAAGCGCAACTTTCAAGCAAACGTCGGAGCAAGGGAAAACTAATTCCGCTAAAGTTGAATACAAATCTCGATGTGGCCGAGATGGATATCGAAAACTAGATCAACAAAAGGTTGAGTTTTTTCATTTATTTATTTTGTATTCGGTTTTAACATTTAATATATGATTAATATGATTACTTGTTAATTAATAGCACGACGAAACCGGGCAATGGGCAACGTTAGAAGAATTATGGATTGACTCGCGTAAGAAAGACGGGATAGACGGAAAAGAGTTCAAGAATGACAAAGATCGAATAATGGGAGAATCAATTGTAAGATTTTAAATAATGTAAGTTATATTTTTAATATTTTTATTTACAAATTATTATAATATGTAGCAAAAATTATCTCAACAAGCAATTGAAGGTACTTTTATCCCGGAAACGGGAAAAAGTATTTTGCAAGAAGCCATGGGAGCAAAGAAATATGTTTGCGGTCAATCCAAACATGTTGCCAAGCGTTTCAAGTATTTTGTTCCTCCGACTCCAAATGAAGAACTTAACAAGATGCGGCTCGAAATGCGTCTCGAGTTGATGGAGTTTAAAAATGATATCTTGAAAGCGGTTAATGGTCGTGGTGGTACAAGTGTTGGAGAAGCGAGTGTTGAACTAGTTGAAGATAATTTTAATGCAAGTGACGTTAATATTGAAGAGAAGACTAAGATTCAAGAAGTCGTCAAAGAGGTCGTCTCTTTAGGTAATCTTTATTCATGCTTATTTATTTACTTCAAAAGTTTGCTTATTTTCGGTATTAAATCGGTAATTTCATAGGACATGACGATATACATAAACCTCTGAAAGTCGATCCGATTATTGTGGAAAAACTAACTAGTGTTCGGGTTAGTTGCTCATTGAATCCAACCACACCGGTGACACCGTGTTCGAATGAAAGTGTCAAATGTTTTCTCTACATTGACGATATCGTGGAAGGAAACACAATCCATGTTGCAAATGGGCGAGTATATTTGAACGAGGGCGTAATTCACTTCTCAAGTTTAGAGGAAAGAAATGCACGTGCGAGCGTTTCTGGCGTTTTGGTTAAGAAAGCCAAATTACCGATTCCCACCGAAGAAGCTCTAACCGTAGAAGATGCAATGCGAGGTTTTGTCTCGTGGCCGCGACGATTAATAGAAACTGAGACTACGGCAAAAGAGAGTCGCGGCCCTCACAAACTCGAATCTACGAGTCAACCTACTCCCGACGATAATAGGAGAATTAATTACAAGGTAATATATTTTAAACTACTCATTATTATGTATTGATTGTTCAAATTATTTTTAAGATAATTAATTCAAAGTTTAAATGGTTACAAGGTAATAAATCCCAAGTTTAAATTGCTCGCTCAATATGCGAACAAAATGATGTTAGCACAAGGAAACGTTATTCAAGTCAACGTTTGTCCAACAATCTCTGCTATACCGATTATGTTGGGATTTGATGATATTTCCGAATTTTTACAATTTTCGGAAATTGGGGCGTCAAGCATATCTCTTAACATGGAGTAAGTGTTTCTTTCATGATTTTTTTTTTAATATTGATGATTAAATATTGAGTGTTTTAACTATTTGAATAATTTGGAATGTAGTTGTATACGCGCATCGATGTCAAAGTTGAAAAAAAAATTTGTCTTTGTAAACGCCGCGTTAGCTTCTCACATGTCTACAAATGACGAAGATTACCATTTGTCGACACGAGTCAAAGAGGTTGGCAACGCGGTGCGAGGATGCACAGTTGGGCAACTAGTTTTCATGCCCTACAATCGAAACTTTCATTGGATGCTTGTTGTCCTTGATTTATGGAAAGATTGTGCTATGTTTTTTTGACCCGTTGAATAAACAAATTCCACAAGACTTGGTTTTGTTGATAAAAAGGTAAGTTTTTTTACTTATAAAAGATACTCATACTATTTGTTTTGTAGGGTGTTTTCAAATTTCAAACTTGAAAACAAAGGCGCTATTGGCCACGGACAATCAACATACATAAGGTCAATGGCCGCGCCAAGACAAAGCGGTAACACGGAATGTGGATATTTTGTTTTATGTTATATGCGAGAAATAGTTGTAGGAGGTATAAGTAGATTAGAAAACAAAAACACGTATACACCTTTGGATATAGAGAGAGTTAGAGAAGAGTGGATTAACTATGTACAAACATTTATTGAATGTGATGATTAGTTACATTTTGTGATATTGAATGTATATTTTTTAGATGATTTTGAATGATTATGATGATTTTGGATGTATGGTATGTTTTTAGATTGATTGTGCATGTATTATGCAGGTAATTATATGATATTTTGGGTTTAATCCAATAATAATGAAGAGATGCACTCTTCGGACAATGGCGCCGCGGTGACATATGTTTGGAGACGCGGCCTCAAGTCCCACAACGGATTCAAAAATCTGTTGTGGGAGCTGCGCCGCGGCACAGAGTGTCCAAGCCGCGGCACCAGGTGTCCCACAATAGGCGCCGCGGCGATCCTTTATGGCGCCGCGGTGCGGCAGCCCACAACGGATGTTGGGATCCGTTGTGGGACTCCGGTGCCGCGGCACCGATTGGTGGGGCCGCGGCGAGACGGGGCCGCGGCACCGGAGTCCCACAACGGATCCCAACCAACCGTTGTGGGACTTGGGGCCGCGGCGCCGTAAAGGGTCACCGCGGTGATGAGTTTTCAAAAATAAAAAATATTTACAACCGATAATTGATTGGTTGTTGAATTTCCCACAACCCATAGACATTCGGTGTGGGAAATATAAACATTCCACACCGGAGTTTAAGGGTTGTGGGAAATTCCACAACTCAGGATCCCACAACCGTTATTAAGGGTTGTGGGAAAATTCCACACCCCTTATTAAGGGTTGTGGGAACAAGTTTTTCTACTAGTGATAGTTACGTTTTGACAAGTTAAATTACGTTTTTAACAAGTTAAAGTTACGTTTTGACAAATTAAAGTTACGTTTTGACAAGTTAAAGTAGGTTTATAACAAATTAAAGTATGTTTTTTAAAAGTTGAAGTACCTTTTTACAAGTTAAAGTACATTTGTTACAAGTTAAACCACATTTTGGACAAGTTAAAGTACGTTTTTTACAAGTTAATGTATGTTCTTAACAAGTTAAACTAACGTTTTGACAAGTTAAAGTTACGTTTTGACAAGTTAATGTAGGTTTTATACAAGTTAAAGCTACGTTTTGACAAGTTAAAGTACGTTTTTTACAAGTTAAAGTTACGTTTTAACTTCAAAATGTCAAAATGTAACTTTAACATGTCAAAACGTAACTTAAATTTGTAAAAAATGTAACTTTAACTTGTAAAAAAACTAGATTTAATTTTCAAACGTAACTAACTTGTTAAAACATAACTTTACCTTATAAAAAACTTAAATTTTACTTGTCAAAATATAAATTTAACTTGTCAAAACCTACCTTTGAACTGTAAAAAATGTATCTTTAAATTGTCAAAATGTAACTTTAAAATGTCAAAATGTAACTTTATCTTGTCAAAATGTAAATTTAATTAGTAAAAAAAGTATCTTTAACTTGTCTAACTGTAACTTTAAAATGTCAAAATGGAACTTTAACTTGTCAAAACTTGACTTTAACTTGTAAAAAAAGGAAACTTTAACTTGTACAAAAAGTAACTTTAATTTGTCAAACGTAACTCAAACTTGTTACAACGTAACTTTACCTTGTAATAAACGTAACTTTAAATTGTCAATATGTATCTTTATCTTGTCAAAACGTAACTTTAATTTGAAAATAACGTAACTTTAACTTGTCAAAAATGTAACTTTAACTTGTCAAAACGTAACTTTAACTTGTAAAAAACGTATCTTTAACTTGTCAAAATGTAACTTTAAAATGTTAATATGTAACATTAACTTGTCAAAATGTAAATTTAACTTGTAAAAAATGTATCTTTAACTTTTCTAAATGTAACGTTAAAATGTCAAAGTGTAATTTTAACTTGTCAAAACGTAATTTTTTGTAAAAAACGTAACTATAACTTGTAAAAAAAAGTAACTTTAATTTGTCAAATGTAACTCTAACTTGTTAAAACGTAACTTTACCTAGTCAAAAATGTAACTTTTAATTGTCAAAATTTATCTTTATCTTGACCAAGCATAACTTTAACTTGTAAATAACGTAACTTTAACTTGTCAAAACGTAACTTTAACTTGAAAAAAACGTATCTTTAAATTGTCAAAATGTAACTTTAAAATGTCAAAATATAACTTTATCTTGTCAAAACGTAACTTTAACTTGTAAAAAACGTATCTTTAACTTGGCTAAATGTAACTTTAAATGTCAAAGTGTAACTTGAACTTGTCAAAACGTAACTTTAAATTTTAAAAAATGTAACTTTAACTTGTAAAAACAGTAAATTTAATTTGTCAAACGTAACTTTAACTTGTTAAAACGTAACTTTACCTTGTAAAATACGTAACTTTAACTTGTCAAAATGTAACTTTAACTTGTCAAAACATACCTTTAACTTGTAAAAATCGTATCTTTAAATTGTCAAAATGTAACTTTAAAATGTCAAAATATAACTTTATCTTGTCCAAACGTAAATTTTGTTGGAATTTATTTAACAATTAAACAATATTAATTACAATACACATCCTATGTGGCGGAAAATTATAATTAGATCTAATATATTAAAACTAATTTTAATATATTCAACAACCTAAGGCATTAAAATTTATTAAGTAATTATAAACAATTTATAATTCACAAGCTCAATCAAATAAAATTAAATTAATAATTTATATAACAATTATATAATTTATATTTAATTATTTAATTGAGGAATTACTTACGTAAGAGGTTGTAAACAACCACGACGTTGCTAGCTATCGCCGGAATGCCACATCACGCCCAAATCTCGAGAAAAGCCTCGCCGGATTTCCTGGGAACGTCTTCGCCGGACTGGGAAGGGTCACCGGGATGCACAGCAGCTGGGAGCCTCGCCGGACTGGACTTCTTCGCCTGGCAGGGAGCTCGCCGGATTGGAGAGCCTCGCCGGACTGGGCACTCGCCGAATTGGACTTTGTTGCCGCACGGGAACTCGCCCGACAGGGAGCTCGCCGAAATGGAGAGCGTCGCCGGACTGGGAAGCCTCGCCGGACTGGAGATCTCTGGGACACCTCGCCTGATGACATCGCCGAATTTCCCTCGCCGGATTGGACTCGCCGGACTGGAGCGCCTCGCTGGAATCCCCTCGCTTGACGAAGAACCTCGCCGAATTGGATCTGCCTTGCCGGATTGAACCTGTCTCGCCAGATTGGACTCGCCTGACATGGAGCCTTCGCTGGACTGGGTCAGGCTCGCCGGAATGGAGCCCTGGAGGCTGGGAGGTCACTGGAATGCACAGAAAACGACCTAGTGACGTTTTAGAGGGCTGAAACCCTTTTAAAAACAATTTTAAAAATTCCAAAACAATTTTCTAAATCATTCAAACACCACAAGTGATGAATCAACAATATTACACTAGGAAATATTGAGATCAAGAGTGTGGGCTCTTAAGAACAATTAGGAAATCAAAGATTGATAAGGAAAAACAATTTTTTCTTTTCTTTGGTTTGGGGATTTCGGCCGAGAAACACACAGGGGGAAGGAGAGTGTGTTTGCCGAAAATACTCTAGGGTTAGGGTTAGTGATTAGGGTTTCTTACCTTTATTTATACAGGTTATAAATGGGCTTAAGCTGGGTCAAACCCATGACCCTATTCACTTAAGAAATTCGGCCAAAACACTCTCCCCTTACTCGTCCATATCTTTGATTTTTCTTCCTAAATATATTTGATTTAATTTCTAAAATTAATTTAGAACTCTCATTATTATTTAATGACACATCATTTAATATATTTCATAGTTATCGAATAAGTACGAAATGAGAAATAATTTATTTTCTTCTTTTAACATATTTGATCACTCGGGAATGTCATCATCAATATGATAGCATCTTGTGATTCAATAAACAAAATAAATAACTAGTTATTTATCGAGTTTCAAGAAAACAACTTTCGCAATATAAATCACTATTTATACTTAATGAGAAAATCAACTTTTCCTGTTCTTTTAATCGCTTCCAAGTGTCTATCATTGAGACCTCATGGACCCACATGAACGAAGCTTTAGAATAAAGATCGGACACAAAAGTTCACAAACATTTTCCGTCTTTTAAATCTTAATATTGGTCGATTCCACTAAAGGACCAATATTGACAATCTCTCTGTTCATGTGCGTATCTTTTATGTTTGATATATTACGATATTACCCTTCATGTGTATCAGTAACTGAGGGGAATGTAAGATTACTGTTTTACCCCTCGAGTTATTATTTGACTAACTCCTTTGTTATTTGTGAAAGAGAAAAACATAAAGTGAGATTTCTTTACATGTCACATGTTTTAATCAAAGAATGAACTCATTCAATGAATACCTGGCCAGGTTTATTCATTCACACTCTCATAACAAAGCATAGTGTGATACTAATGCATTTGCATCGTTGTTACATGAATTCCATATCTGTGAATCATGTAACCCAACATTACATCCTTGTGACACCAACAGTCGGGTCAGATGCAACTAAAATTTAGTCATTGCCCATTGACGAATCAAATGTCACATAGCGCAATGTCAATTACATATTCACTTCAGGATTAAGGTAAGTATCATAATACTCCTTTAGTTGTGAACTTGAAACCTCGAGTGTGTAAACAGTTTTGTCTCGAGCTTCTAAGTGTCACTGGTCTTGTTCAGTATCTTCTATAAGATACCTTGTATGAATCATAGAATCACAACTCTCTATATCACAAGATCAGATATCATGATTCATGCTAACAATCAATAATAAGATTCGATTGCTCTATCGATCTTTAGATTGCGAACAAATGTTTCAAAGCTGTCACAAGGGGTAATCTTGTCAAGTCTGTACTTAACACCCTTTTCGTTGATGACAGTTTCAGAGCATAGCTTAAACATAACTAAACACAATCTCATAAAGAATGAACATTTATTAATATCAATATTTCAACAAAACATAACATAAAGTATCTCAATGCCTAATATCTCCTTTATGGGCACCAATCCCAACAAACTCCCACTTGACTCAAAGGAGATGCGAATGATCCTTCAGTCCCAATCCTTCTAGGTGCCCCTCGAAGACTTTACTCGTTAAAGGCTTCGTGAAGGGATCAGAAAGGTTGTCTAACATTGAGATCTTCATGACTTCAGCATCCCCTCTGTGAACGATGTCTCGAACGAGGTGATACTTGCGTTCTATCTGTTTAGAGCGCTTGTGACTTCTTGGCTCCTTACAATTAGCGACTGCCCCATTATTATCACAATAAAGTGTGATAGGCTCGCTTGCACTTGGAACAACTTCCAAGTACATAAGGAATTTCCTTAGCCACACAGCCTCCTTTGCAGCTTCACAAGCTGCCACATACTCGGCTTCCATGGTCGAGTCAGCAACACAAGATTGATTGATACTCCTCCAAACCACGGATCCACCATTCAGGGTAAACACAGACCCTGATGTGGACTTCCTAGAATCCTTGTCCGCTTGAAAATCGGAGTCGGTATATCCCGTCATATTCAGGTCACCACCTGAATACGCAAGTATGTAGTTTCTCGTTCTCCGAAGATACTTGAGAACATGTTTGACAGCAACCCAGTGCTCGGGTCAAGGGTTAGACTGGAATCTGCTCACTACGCCTACTGCGTAGCATATGTCTGGCCTCGTGCAAAGCATAGCATACATGAGACTTCATACGGCTGAAGCGTAAGGAATGTGTCCCATGTCCTCAACTTCTTGAGGCGTCTTGGGAGATTGCTCGCTTGAGAGATGCACTCCATGCCTGAAAGGTAGCTGTCCTCTCTTGGAGTCTTGCATACTGAAGCGATCCATGATCTTATCAATATAAGATGCTTGGGAGAGTGCCAGCTTACGATTCTTTCGATCTCTAAAGATCTGAATACCTAGAATGTAAGCTGCCTCTCCAAGATCCTTCATCTCAAACTGCTTTGATAGCCAGACTTTTACCTCTGACAACTTTCCTACATCATTCCCAATGAGTAGTATGTCGTCAACATAAAGGACTAAGAAAACCACTTTGCCATCGTTTATCATCTTATAAACACATGGCTCATCTACCGACTGATCAAAGTCGTAGCTCTTTACAGTCTCGTCGAATCTAATATTCCACGACCTAGATGCTTGCTTGAGTCCATAAATGGACTTGAGCAATTCACAAACCTTGCCCTGTTGGCCTTTCTCCATGAACCCGTCTGGTTGAGCCATATAAATGCGCTCATCAAGATTTCCATTCAAAAATGCAGTCTTGACATCCATTTGCCATATTTCATAATCTGGGGCTGCGGCAATGGATAAGAGAGTTCGGATGGACTTTAGCATTGCGACTGGCGAGAAGGTATCCTCATAGTCGATACCTTCTTTCTGTGTGAACCCCTTCGCCACAAGTCGTGCTTTAAATGTCTCGACATTTCCATCAGGTCCTCTCTTCTTCTTGTAGATCCATTAACAGCCTACAGGCTTTATGCCTTCAGGCAGATCTACAAGCTTCCAGACCTCATTGACATACATCGAATGCATTTCAACGTTCATGGCTTCTTGCCATAGGTTTGCGTCGGAACTCTGCATTGCGTGGGAAAATGATACGGGATCATCTTCTTCATTGTTTGCAACTGCAGTAAAAGATTCTCCGATACCTATGTATCGAACAGGTTGTCTCACAACTCTGTTGCTACGACGAAGCGCATGAGTCTCTGATTCCGAGTTTGGTTCTCCCACTGTTGGAATAGGACCCGTCCTATCTTGTGAAGTACTAGTTGCTTCACCCAACAGGTCCTTTAGCAGAAGTCTGCTTCTCGGTACTGTATTCTTCATATAATCGGCTTCCAGAAACCTAGCTTTCGTGCTAACGAACGTTTTCTGGTCAGCAGCACAATAGAAGATGTACCCTTTTGTTTCTTTTGAATATCCCACGAACAGGCATACTTTTGAACGTCTAGCCAACTTGCTAGTCTTTTGTCTCAGCACATGTGCTGGACAACCCCAGATGCGAGTATGGTGTAAAACAGATTTTCTACCACTCCATCTTTCATAGGGTGTGCCAGGTACCGTTTTAGATGGGACCTGGTTCATAATGTAAGCAGCTGTTTCAAGGGCATATCCCCATAACGAATTACGAAGCGATGAGTAACTCATCATCGACCTCACCATATCTAATAATGTTCGATTCCTTCTCTCTGACACACCGTTTTGCTGCGGAGTGCCAGGTGCTGTAAGCTGAGAATGAATGCCTTCTTCTCTAAGAAAGTCTTCGAACTCTCCAGACAAGTACTCTCCCCCTCGATTTGCTCGAAGGGTTTTGATCTGTTTCTCCGTCTGCTTTTCAACTAAAGCCTTATACTGTTTGAACATTTCAAAAGTATCTGACTTATGTCGCATAAGGTAGATTTGACCAAATCTAGAGTAGTCATCAGTGAATGTTACAAAATATTCGTAACCTCCTCTTGCCTGGATGTTAATTGGACCACATACATCACTATGTATTAGTTCCAATACTTGCGTGGCCCTAAGACCCTTTGTTGAGAAAGGTCTCTTGGTCATCTTGCCTTCAAGACAGGATTCACACGTGGGAAGACTTCCCACGTGTAGAGATTTTAAAGGACCATCCTTTGTTAATCTCTTGATCCTATCCAGGCCAATATGTCCAAGACGTAGGTGCCATAGATATATGTTGTCAGTCTCATCAGTATGAAACGTCTTACGCTTTCTAAGTGAATCACCATTCACTTCGGTGTCCAAGATTGTCGGCTCAGTAGGATATAAATAATATATAGAATCCACACGTTGAGCTTTAGTAATAAAACAATCATCAATAAAAATTTCAATACCATTATTGATCTTAAAATTGAAACCTTGTTCTTCTAAACGACCAAATGAAATCAAATTCTTGCAAAAATCCGGAACATAGTAAACATTATTCAACAATAAAGTTTCTTTTCCAAACTTGAGCTTCATGGTCCCGACAGATCTTGCTCCGACCTTTGTTCCATCACCCCATATGAATCCGAACTCTCCGTCACCTAAGCTCCTGGTTTTCCTAAAACCATTCAAATTACACACAACGTGGTTAGACGCCCCGCAATCAAGAATCCAGGGCGATGCCTTGTGTATAGTATAACAAGCTTGAGTAACAAAGATCTTACCTTTCCCCTTAACACTCTCGAGGTAGGTAGGGCAGTTCCTCCGCCAGTGGCCAGCCTCTCCGCAATGGTGACACTTGTGCTCAGACTTGTCCACCTTTGCGATGCCTTTGCCCTTAGCATCCACAGCCTTCTTGTAAGGCTTCTTGGAACCCGCTCGGTTGGCGTTTTTGGGCCTCTTCATCATCCTCTTAGAACCAGAGGTCGAGGCTCTGTGTTCAGCAACACTAAGCTCTCCCGACTTCTTCTTGTTCTTAGGGAGAAGTCCCTCGGCAGTCTGCAACTCCTTCATAAGCTCAGTCACAGTGTAATTGAGCTTGTTCATGGAGTAGTTCAGACGGAAGCTATCAAAGGATTCCGTAAGAGTCTCCAAGATCATGTCAATCTTGGTTTCTCCATCAATCTCCGAACCAAGGATCTCCATATTGTTCAAGTGACCCATGATCAATAGCATGTCTCGTACGGAAGATCCTTGCTTCATCCTACAGTTCATGAAACTGCGGATAGCTTGTTGCCTCGCCTGACGCCCATGACATCCGAACATCTCATGAAGATTGAACAGGATTTCATATGCAGTGGCGGTGTCTCTATGAGATTTTTGCAACACATTGCTCATCGATGCCAAAATGTAGCAACGAGCAATCTCATCAGATCTCATCCACGCATCGAAGGCGTCCTTGTCTTCCTTGCTCGAGTCAGCACTCGGAACTGGAGGACATGGGGTCGTGAGAACGTACTTGTACTTCTCCACCGTCAATACGATGTCGAGGTTAAGTTTTCAGTCAACGTAATTCTCACCCTCGAGTTTATTTGAACTTAAAATCGTTTGTAGTGGGTTAAAAGACATTTTGCTGAAAAACATTGATAAAATAAATGACTTTAGTATGTGCTATATTTTCAAATTATATGCATGTATGAACAATCCTAATATGGTGAGGAAAGCGTTAAAATAATTCATGGTATTGTGAACAACAATAGTTAATTACTTTTCCTATGGGGAAACCGTAAATAACCTACTTTCACAGTCGTGACTCATCACTATTTAGCTCGAACCATCCAAGAAGTCACAACTTCTAGTTCTTACTAATTACCATAAATTTTGGTCACTTATTTTTAATGCAGAGCCTCTATGTGAGGATTACTTTAAAACATAAGTCTAAGTGTACAACCGACACGTGGGCCCTCACTCAAGTCACTTTGAAGACTGTTCACCTATGTGGAGACCCCGTTTCAAAATTTCTCTTTTGGGCTTACTTCTTTAACAGTGAGATTAATTAAATACTTCCGAAGTACTCCCATTGAAGGGAGGGCCACTATGTGTGACTCTTAGTTCATCATATATTTAATTATTTTCACTCGTGTCGGGGACCTTGGGTTGCTTCAACGATAAACAACCCTCCCACTTAGTTTTTGCAAATGAATCATATTCTTTTATAACAGTTTATAATTATTTCATAACGTTTTATTAATTATAAACTATATGAACAATTTCATTTTCAATGATGTTGGCGTTCTATCCTATATGACATGTGAGTGTTATATGCAATGAGATCAATAAATTTAAATATCAAATATGAAAAATTATTTAACTTATCAATAGGCCCATTTCTATAATACAACCCTTGTAAAATGAATGAAATAAAAACAATTTAAACTTCATCTTCGAATGACGCGTCGTCGGATGTCTCGGGTTAGCCCCCACACGTTCTCCAACGTGCGGCCAATCCCGAGGTGTTGCCTCCTTGTCTCATCGTCGTCGAATTACAATAATAAATTACAAATTTAAATGTCCTCTCAAATTGAGGCTCACAATTTAAATAAATTAAAATCCGGGAAGATAACCGGAATAAAAACATCCTAGAGCCATATCGAATAAGGATCCATTCAATCACAAGCGCACACATAATACATTCATAATGCAATCATACAAAAACGCCAACACCAACTAGTCAAACAAATTTCCAAACTAGTCATTAAATCTAAATTTTAATGCCTTTTACTAGCTCTGATACCATTTGTTGGAATTTATTTAACAATTAAACAATATTAATTACAATACACATCCTATGTGGCGGAAAATTATAATTAGATCTAATATATTAAAACTAATTTTAATATATTCAACAACCTAAGGCATTAAAATTTATTAAGTAATTATAAACAATTTATAATTCACAAGCTCAATCAAATAAAATTAAATTAATAATTTATATAACAATTATATAATTTATATTTAATTATTTAATTGAGGAATTACTTACGTAAGAGGTTGTAAACAACCACGACGTTGCTAGCTATCGCCGGAATGCCACGTCACGCCCAAATCCCGAGAAAAGCCTCGCCGGATTTCCTGGGAACGTCTTCGCCGGACTGGGAAGGGTCACCGGGATGCACAGCAGCTGGGAGCCTCGCCGGACTGGACTTCTTCGCCTGGCAGGGAGCTCGCCGGATTGGAGAGCCTCGCCGGACTGGGCACTCGCCGAATTGGACTTTGTCGCCGCACGGGAACTCGCCCGACAAGGAGCTCGCCGGAATGGAGAGCGTCGCCGGACTGGGAAGCCTCGCCGGACTGGAGATCTCTGGGACACCTCGCCTGATGACCTCGCCGGATTGCCCTCGCCGGATTGGACTCGCCGGACTGGAGCGCCTCGCTGGAATCCCCTCGCTTGACAGAGAACCTCGCCGGATTGGATCTGCCTCGCCGGATTGAACCTGTCTCGCTAGATTGGACTCGCCTGACAGGGAGCCTTCGCCGGACTGGGTCTGGCTCGCCGGAATGGAGCCATGGAGGCTGGGAGGTCACCGGAATGCACAGAAAACGACCTAGGGACGTTTTAGAGGGCTGAAACCCTTTTAAAAACAGTTTTAAAAATTCCAAAACAATTTTCTAAATCATTCAAACACCACAAGTGATGAATCAACAATATTACACTAGGAAATATTGAGATCAAGAGTGTGGGCTCTTAAGAACAATTAGGAAATCAAAGATTGATAAGGAAAAACAATTTTTTCTTTTCTTTGGTTTGGGGATTTCTGCCGAGAAACACACAGGGGGAAGGAGAGTGTGTTTGCCGAAAATACTCTAGGGTTAGGGTTAGTGATTAGGGTTTCTTAGCCTTATTTATACAGGTTATAAATGGGCTTAAGCTGGGTCAAACCCATGACCCTATTCACTTAAGAAATTCGGCCAAAACACTCTCCCCTTACTCGTCCATATCTTTGATTTTTCTTCCTAAATATATTTGATTTAATTTCTAAAATTGATTTAGAACTCTCATTATTATTTAATGACACATCATTAAATATATTTCATAGTTATCGAATAAGTACGAAATGAGAAATAATTTATTTTCTTCTTTTAACATATTTGATCACTCGGGAATGTCATCATCAATATGATAGCATCTTGTGATTCAATAAATAAAATAAATAACTAGTTATTTATCGAGTTTCAAGAAAATAACTTTCTCAATATAAATCACTATTTATACTTAATGAGTAAATCAACTTTTCTAGTTCTTTTAATCTCTTCCAAGTGTCTATCATTGAGACCTCATGGACCCACATGAACGAAGCTTTAGAATAAAGATCGGACACAAAAGTTCACAAACGTTTTCCGTCTTTTAACTCTTATTATTGGTCGATTCCACTAAAGGACCAATATTGACAATCTCTCTGTTCATGTGCGTATCTTTTATGTTTGATATGATGAAACAATTTCTCATACGATCTACAGAGTATATTACGATATTACCCTTCATGTGTATCAGTAACTGAGGGAAATGTAAGATTACTGTTTTACCCCTCGAGTTATTATTTCACTAACTCCTTTGTTATTTGTGAAAGAGAAAAACATAAAGTGTGATTTCTTTACATGTCACATGTTTTAATCAAAGAATGAACTCATTCAATGAATACCTGGCCAGGTTTATTCATTCACACTCTCATAACAAAGCATAGTGTGATACTAATGCATTTGCATCGTTGTTACATGAATTCCATATCTGTGAATCATGTAACCCAACATTACATCCTTGTGACACCAACAGTCGGGTCAGATGCAACTAAAATTTAGTCATTGCCCATTGACGAATCAAATGTCACAAAGTGCAATGTCAATTACATATTCACTTCAGGATTAAGGTAAGTATCATAATACTCCTTTAGTTGTGAACTTGAAGCCTCGAGTGTGTAAACAGTTTTGTCTCGAGCTTCTAAGTGTCACTGGTCTTGTTCAGTATCTTCTATAAGATACCTAGTATGAATCATAGAGTCACAACTCTCTATATCACAAGATGAGATATTATGATTCATGCTAACAATCAATAATAAGATTCGATTGCTCTATCGATCTTTAGATTGCGAACAAATGTTTCAAAACTGTCACAAGTGGTTATCTTGTCAAATCTGTACTTAACACCCTTTTCATTGATGACAGTTTCAGAGCATAGCTTAAACATAACTAAACACAGTCTCATAAAGAATGAACATTTATTAATATCAATGTTTCAACAAAATATAAATACATAAAGTATCTCAATGCCTAATATCTCCTTTGTGGGCACCAATCCCAACAAATTTAACTTGTAAAATCGTATCTTTAAGTTATCAAAATGTAACTTTCAAATGTCAAAATGTAACTTTAATTTGCTAAAATGTATCTTTAATTATAAAAATGTAACTTTTAAATGTCAAAATTTAAAATTAACTTGTCAAAATGTAACTTTAACTTGTCAAAAAGTAACTTTTACTTGTAATATGCGTATCTTTAACTTGTCAAAATGTAATTTTAAAATGTCAAAATGTAACATTCTGTTGTCAACACGTAAATTTAACTTGTAAAAACCGTATCTTTAGCTTGTCAAAACGTAACTTTATCTGGTGAAAACGTAATTTGAACTTGTAAAAAATTAACTTTCACATGTCAAAATGTAACTTTAAAATGTCAAAATGTAACTTTACCTTGTCAAACCGTTAATTTAACTTATAAAAACCGTATCTTTAACTTGTCAAAAAGTAACTTAAAAATGTTAAAATGTATCTTTAACTTGTCAAATTGTAATTTTAAATTGTAAAAACGTAATATAACTTGTTAAAAATGTATCTTTAAATTGTCAAAATATAACTTTTAAATGTCAAAATGTAACATTAACTTGTCAAAACGTAAATTTAACTTGTAAAAAAGGTATCTTTAACTTGTCTAAATGTAACTTTAAAATTTCAAAATGTAACTTTAACTTGTCAAAACGTAACTTTAATTTGTAAATAATGTAACTTTAACTTGTAAAAAAACTAAATTTAATTTGTCAAACGTAACTTTAACTTGTTAAACCGTAACTCTACCTTTTGAAAAACGTAAGTTTTACTTGTCAAAATATAACTTTAACTTGTTAAAACGTACCTTTAACTTGTAAAAAATGTATCTTTAAATTGTCAAAATGTAACTTTATCTTGTCGAAACGTAAATTTAACTTGTAAAAAGCGTATCTTTAACTTGTCTAAATGTCACATTAAAATGTCAAAATGTAACTTTAACTTGTCAAAACTTAACTTTAACTTGTAAAAAAACGAAACTTTTAACTTTTACACAAAGGAACTTTAATTTGTCAAACGTAACTCTAACTTGTTACAACGTAACTTTACCTTGTAAAAAACATAACTTTAAACTGTCAAAATGTATCTTTATCTTGTAAAAACGTAACTTTAATTTGTAAATAACGTATCTTTAACTTGTCAAAATGTAACTTTAACTTGTTAAAAAGTAACTTTAACTTGTGAAAAAAGTATCTTTAACTTGTCAAAATTTAACTTTAAAATGTCAATATGTAACATTAACTTGTAAAAATGTAAATTTAACTTGTAAAAAACGTATCTTTAACTTGTCTAAATGTAACGTTAAAATGTCAAAGTGTAACTTTAACATGTCAAAATGTAACTTTAAAATGTCAAAATGTAACTTTACCTTGTCAAAACGTTACTTTAACTAGTAAAAACCGTATCTTTAACTTGTCAAAACGCAACTTAAAAACGTTAAAATTTATCTTTAACTTGTCAAATTGTAATTTTAACTTGTAAAAACGTAACTATAACTTGTAAAAATGTATCTTTAAATTGTCAAAATATAACTTCTAAATGTCAAAATGTAACATTAACTTGTCAAAACGTAAATTTAACTTGTAAAAATGGTATCTTTAACTTGTCTAAATCTAACTTTAAAATGTCAAAATGTAACTTTAACTTGTCAAACCTTAACTTTACCTTGAAAAAAAACGAAACTTTAACTTGTAAAATACGTAGCTTTAATTTTAAAAAAGTAACTCTAACTTGTTACAACGTAACTTTACCTTGTAATAAAATTAACTTCAAATTGTCAAAATGTATCTTTATCATGTCAAAACATAACTTTAACTTGTAAATAACGAAACTTTAACTTATCAAAACGTATCTTTAAATTGTCAAAAACGTAACTTTAACTTCTAAAAAACGTATCTGTAACTTATCAAAATTTAACTTTAAAATGTCAATATGTAACATTAACTTGTCAAAATGTAATTTAACTTGTAAAAAACGTATATTTAACTTGTCTAAATGTAACTTTAAAATGTCAAAGTGTAACTTTAACTTGTCAAAACGTAAATTTAATTTGTAAAAACCGTAACTAAAACTTTTAAAAAAAGTAAATTTAATTTGTCAAACATAACTTTAACTTGTTTAAACGTAACTTTACCTTGTAAAAAACGTAACTTTCACTTGTCAAAATGTATCTTTAACTTGTCAAAACATACCTTTAATTTATATAAAAAGTAACTTTAAATTGTCAAAATGAAACTTTAAAATGTCAAAATATAACTTTATCTTGTCAAAACGTAAATTTAACTTGTAAAAATCGTATCTTTAACTTGTCAAAATGTAACATTAAAATGTCGAAATGTAACTTTAACTTATCGAAATGTAACTTTAAAATGATAAAATTTAAAATTAACTTGTCAAAATGTAACTTTAACTTGTCAAAACGTTACTTTAACTTGTAAAAAACGTATCTTTAACTTGTCAAAATATAACTTTTAAATATCAAAATGTAACACTAACTTTTCAAAACGTAAATTTAACTTCTAAAAAAGGTATCTTTAACTTGTCTAAATGTAACTTTAAAATGTCAAAATGTAACTTTAACTTGTAAAAACATTACTTTAATTTGAAAAAAACGTAAATATAACTTTTAAAAAAAGTAAATTTAATTTGTCAAACGTAACTTTAACTTGTTAAAACGTAACTTTACCTTGTAAAAAACATAACTTTCACTTGTCAAAATGTAACTTTAACTTGTCAAAACGCACCTTTAACTTGTATAAAACGTATCTTTAAATTGTCAAAATGAAACTTTAAAATGTCAAAATATAACTTTAACTTGTCAAAATATAACTTTAACTTGTAAAAAACGTATCTTTAACTAGTCAAAATGTAACTTTAAAATGTCAAAATATAACATTAACTTGTCAAAACGTATATTTAACTTGTAAAAAACGTATCTTAAACTTGTCTAAATGTAACTTTAAAATGTCAAAGTGTAAATTTAACTTGTCAAAACGTAACTTTAATTTGTAAAAAACGTAACTATAACATGTAAAGAAAGAAAATTTAAGTTGTCAAACGTAACTTTAACTTGTTAAAACGTAACTTTACCTTGTAAAAAACGTAACTTTCACTTGTAAAGATATAACTTTAACTTGTCAAAACGTACCTTTAACATGTAAAAAACGTATCTTTAAATTGTCAAAATGTAAATTTAAAATATCAAAATATAACTTTATCTTGTCAAAACGTAAGTTTAACTTATAAAAAACGTATCTTTAACTTGTCTAAATGTAACTCTAAAATGTCAAAATGTAACTTTAACTTGTCAAAACGTAACTTTAATTTGTAAATAATGTAACTTTAACTTGTATCAAAGATAACTTTAACTTGTAAAAAACGTAAGTTTAACTTGTCAAAATATAACTTTAACTTGTCAAAACGTATCTTTAACTTGTTAAAAATGTATCTTTAAATTGTCAAATTGTAACTTTAAAATGTCAAAATGTAACTTTATCTTGTCAAAACGTAAATTTAACTTGTAAAATGCGTATCTTTAACTTGTCTAAATGTATCTTTAACTTGTCAAAACATAACTTTAAGTTGTAAAAAAACGTAACTTTAACTTGTACAAAAAGTAACTTTAATTTGTCAAACGTAACTCTAACTTGGTACAACGTAACTTTACCTTGTAAAAAACGTAACTTTAAATTGTCAAAATGTATCTTTATCTTGTCAAAATGTAACTTTAATTTGTAAATAACGTAATTGTAACTTGTCAAAATATAACTTTAACTTGTCAAAACGTAACTTTAACTTGTAAAAAACGTATCTTTAACTTGTCAAAATTTAACTTTAAAATGTCAATATGTAATATTAACACGTCAAAATGTAAATTTAACTTGTAAAAAACGTATCTTAATCTTGTCTAAATGTAAGTTTAAAATGTCAGAGTGTAACTTTAACTTGTCAAAACGTAACTTTACCTTGTAAAAAACGTAACTTTCACTCGTCAAAATGTAACTTTAACTTGTCAAAACGTACCTTTAACTTGTATAAAACGTATCTTTAAATTGTCAAAATGAAACTTTAAAATGTCAAAATATAACTTTAACTTGTCAAAATATAACTTTAACTTGTAAAAAACTTATCTTTAACTAGTCAAAATGTAACTTTAAAATGTCAAAATGTAACATTAACTTGTCAAAACGTAAATTTAACTTGTAAAAAACGTATCTTAAACTTGTCTCAATGTAACTTTAAAATGTCAAAGTGTAAATTTAACTTGTCAAAACGTAACTTTAATTTGTAAAAAACGTAACTATAACTTGTAAATAAAGTAAATTAAATTTGTTAAACGTAACTTTACCTTGTAAATTACGTTACTTTCACTTGTCAAGATATAACTTTAACTTGTCAAAACATACCTTTAACATGTAAAAAACGTATCTTTAAATTGTCAAAATGTAACTTTAAAATGTCAAAATATAACTTTATCTTGTCAAAACGTAAGTTTAACTTGTAAAAAACGTATCTTTAACTTGTCAAAACGTAACATAAAAATGTTAAAATGTAACTTTAACTTGTCAAATTGTAATTTTAACTTGTGAAAACGTAACTATAACTTGTAAAAAATGTATCTCTAAATTGTCAAAATAGAACTTTTAAATGACAAAATGTAACATTAACTTACAAAACGTAAATTTAACTTGTAAAAAATGTATCTTTAACTTGTCTAAATGTAACTTTAAAATGTCAAAATGTAACTTTAACTTGTCAAAACGTAACTTTAATTCGTAAATAATATAACTTTAACTTGTAAAAAAACTAAATTTAATTGGTCAAAGATAACTTTAACTTGTTAAAACGTAACTTTACCTTTTAAAAAACGTAAGTTTTACTTGTCAAAATATAACTTTAACTTGTCAAAACGTACCTTTAACTTGTAAAAAATGTATCGTTAAATTGTCAAAATGTAACTTTAAAAGGTCAAAATAAAACTTTATCTTGTCAAAACGTAAATTTAACTATAACTTGTAAAAACGTATCTTTAAATTGTCAAAATATAACTTTTAAATGACAAAATGTAACATTAACTTACAAAACGTAAGTTTAATTTGTAAAAAACGTATCTTTAACTTGTCAAAACGTAACATAAAAATGTTAAAATGTAACTTTAACTTGTCAAATTGTAATTTTAACTTGTAAAAACGTAACTATAACTTGTAAAAAACGTATCTTTAAATTTTCAAAATATAACTTTGAAATGACAAAATGTAACATTAACTTACAAAACTTAAATTGAACTTGTAAAAAATGTATCTTTAACTTGTCTAAATGTAACTTTAAAATGTCAAAGTATAACTTTAACTTGTCAAAACGTAAATTTAACTTGAAAAAAACGTATCTTAAACTTGTCTAAACGTAACATAAAAATGTTAAAATGTAACTTTAACTTGTCAAATTGTAATTTTAACTTGTAAAAACGTAACTATAACTTGTAAAAAACGTATCTTTAAATTATCAAAATATAACTTTTAAATGTCAAAATGTAATATTAACATGTCAAAATGTAAATTTAACTTGTAAAAAACGTATCTTTAACTTGTCTAAATGTAAGGTTAAAATGTCAAAGTGTAACTTGAACTGGTCAAAACGTAACTTTACCTTGTAAAAAACGTAACTATAACTTGTAATTAAAGTAAATTTAATTTGTCAAACGTAACTTTAACTTGTTAAAACTTAACTTTATCTTGTAAAAAACGTAACTTTAACTTGTCAAAATATAACTTTAACCTGTCAAAACGTACCTTTGACATGTAAAAAACGTATCTTTAAATTGTCAAAATGTAACTTTAAAATGTCAAAATATAACTTTATCTTGTCAA
>CATQIS010000031.1:0-163340 GCA_958296335.1 Urtica urens
TAAGTTTTTAAAACGTAACTTTAACTTGTAAAAAACGTACTTCAACTTGTAAAAAACGTACTTCAACTTGTAAAACACTTGTTTTAACTTGTAAAAAACGTACTTTAACTTGTAAAAAACCTATTTTAATGTGTCAAAATGTAACTTTAACTTGTCAAAACGTAACTTTAACTTGTAAAAAACGTACTTTAACTTGTAAAAAACCTACTATAACTTGTCAAAACGTAACTTTAAATTGTCAAAACGTAAGTTTAACTTGTTAAAAACATACATTAACTTGTAAAAAACGTACTTTAACTTGTCAAAAATGAGGTTTAACTTGTAACAAATTCACTTCAACTTGTAAAAACATACATCAACTTGTAAAAAACGTACTTTAAGTTGGAAAAAACGTAGTTTAACTTGTCAAAATATAATTTTAATGTGTCAAAACGTACCTTTAAGTTGTTAAAACGTAACTTTAACTTGAAAAAACGTAGTTCAACATGTAAACACGTACTTTAAATTGTAAAAAACGTAGTTCAACTTGTAAAAAACGTACTTTAACTTGTAAAAAACATAATTCAACTTGTCAAAACGTAACTTTAACTTGTAAAAAACGTACTTTAACTTGTCAAAATATTATTTTAATGTGTCAAAACGTACCTTTAAGTTGTTAAAACGTAACTTTAACTTGAAAAAACGTACTTCAACATGTAAAACACGTACTTTAAATTGTAAAAAACGTAGTTCAACTTGTAAAAAACGTACTTTAACTTGTAAAAAATGTATTTTAACGTGTCAAAATGTAACATTAACTTGTCAAAACATTAAAATTTAACTTGTTAAAAACGTACTTTAACTTATAAAAAACGTAAGTTAACTTATCAAAATGTAACTTTAACTTGTCAAAACGTAACTTTAACTTGTCAATACGTAACTTTAACTTGTTAAAAACGTACTTTAACTTTTAAAAAACGTACTTCGACTTGTAAAAAATGTACTTTAACTTGTGAAAATGTAACTTTAATGTGTCAAAACGTAACTTTAAGTTGTTAAAACGTAAGTTTAACTTGTACAAAATGTACTTTAACTTGTACAAAACGTACTTTAACTTGTCAAAACATAACTTTAACTTGTTAAAAAGGTACTTTAACTTGTAAAAAACGTAATTTAACTTGTAAAAATGCAACCTTAACGTGTTAAAATATAACTTTAACTTGTCAAAAGATAACTTTAACTTATTAAAAACGTACTTTAACTTGTAAAAAATGTGGTTTAACTTGTCAAAATGTAACTTTAACTTGTCAAAACATAACTTTAACTTGTTAAAAACGTACTTTAACTTGTAAAAAACGTAATTTAACTTGTAAAAATGCAACCTTAACGTGTTAAAATATAAATTTAACTTGTCAAAACGTAACTTTAATTTGTTAAAAACGTACTTTAACTAGTAAAAAACTTAATTTAACTTGTCAAAACCAAAGTTTAACTTGTCTAAATGTAACTTTAACTTTTAAAAGACGTACTTTAATATGTAAAAACGTAACGTTAAATTGTTAAAACGTAACTTTAACTTGTTAAAAACGTATTTTAAGTTTTATAGAACGTAATTTAACTTTTCAAAATGTAACTTTAAGTTGTCAAAACGTAACAATAACTTGTCAAAACGAAACTCTAACTTGTCTAAATGTAACTTTAACTTGTAAAAAATGTACTTTAACTTGTAAAAGAAGTATGTTAACTTGTCATAACGTAAATTTAACTTGGTAAAACGTAACTTTAACTTGTAAAAAACATACATTAACTAGTAAACAACTTACTTTAACTTGTCAAAAATGTGGTTCAACTTGTAAAAAATGTACTTTGACTTGTAAAAAACGTACTTCAAGTTGTAACAAACGTACAATAACTTGTAAAAAACCTACTTTAACATGTAAAAACGTAACTTTAACTATTCAAAACGTAAGTTTAACTTGTTAAAAATTTACTTTAGCTTTTAAAAAACGTAATTTTGCGTGTCACATCGAAACTTTATCTTGTAAAAAACGTAGTTTAACTTGTAAAAAATATAATTAAAATTGTCAAAACGTATCTTTAACTTGTAAAAAACGTACTTTAACTTGTCAAAATGTAATTTTAATGTGTCAAAACGTAACTTTAAGTTGTTAAAACCTAACTTTAACTTGTAAAAAACGTAATTTAACTTGTCAAAACGTAACTGTAACTTGTAACAAATGTACTGTAACTTGTCAAAATTACGTACTTTAAATAACGTTTTGACAAGTTGTAGGACGTTTTTTACAAGTTAAAGTTATGCTTTGACAATTTAAATAACGTTTTTTACAAATTGAAGTACGTTTTTAACAAGTTAAAGATACGTTTTGACAAGTTAAAGTTACATTTTGACATGTTAAAATACGTTTTGACAACCTAAAGTTACATTTTGACAAGTTAAATTACGTTTTTAACAAGTTAAAGATATGTTTTGACAAGTTAAATTACGTTTTTTATAAGTTAAAGCACGTTTTTAACAAGTTAAAGTTACGTTTTGACAAATTAGAGTTTAATTTATACAAGTTAAATTAATTTTTTTTACAAGTTAAAATTCGTTTTTTACAAGTTAAAGTTACGTTTAGACAAATTAAAGTTTCTTTTTGACAAGTTATTGTTCCGTTTTGACAACTTAAAGTTACATTTTAACAAGTTAAATTACGTTTTTAACAACTTAAAATACGTTTTTAACAAGTTAAAGTTACATTTTGACAAATTAGAGTTACATTTTGGACAAGTTAAAGTAAGTTTTTTACAAGTTAAAGTATGCTTTTTACAAGTCAAAGTTACATTTGGACAAGTTACAGTTTTGTTTTATCAAGTTATTGTTTCGTTTTGACAACTTGAAAGTACATTTTGAC
Organism: Urtica urens; assembly: GCA_958296335.1. Taxonomy (NCBI): domain Eukaryota; kingdom Viridiplantae; phylum Streptophyta; class Magnoliopsida; order Rosales; family Urticaceae; genus Urtica; species Urtica urens. Next base: position 2,895 of record CATQIS010000031.1, read on the forward strand.
AAGTTAAATTACGTTTTTTACAAGTTTAAGTATGTTTTTAACAAGTTAAAGTTACGTTTTTGACAAGTTTAAGTACGTTTTTAACAAGTTGAAGTTACGTTTTGACAAGTTAAAGTTACGTTTTGACATGTTAAAGTAAGTTTTTTACAAGTTAAATTATATTTTCTACAACTTGAAGTTTCCTTTTAAAAATTTAAAGTTACGTTCTAACACATTAAAAAAACATTTAGACAAGTTAAAGTACGTTTTTTACAAGTTAAAAACGTTTTTTACAAGATAAAGTTTCGTTGTGACAAGTTAAATTACGTTTTTTAAAAGTGAAAGTACTTTTTAACAAGTTAAACTTACGTTTTGACAAGTTCAAGTTACGTCTTGATAAGTTAAAGTACGTTTTTAAGAAGTTAAAGTTACATTTTGACATGTTAAGTTACGTTTTGACTCGTTAAAGTACGTTTCTTACAAGTTAAAGTACGTTTTTTACATGTTAAAGAATGGTTTTTACTAGTTAAAGTTACGTTTTGACACGTTAAATTTACGTTTTTACAAATTAAAGTACGTTTTGACAACCTAAAGTTACGTTTTGACAAGTTAAAGTACGTTTTGACAAGTTAAATTACGTTTTTAACAATTTAAAGTTATGTTTTGAGTAGTTAAAGTAAGTTTTTTACAAGTTAAAGTTACGGGCAGACAAGTTAAAGTTTCGTTTTGAAAAGTTATTGTTACGTTTTGACAACTTAAAGTTACATTTTGACAAGTTAAATTACGTTTTTTACAACTTAAATACGTTTTTAACAAGTTAAAGTTACGTTTTGACAAGTTAGAGTTACATTTTAACAAGGTAAAGTAAGTTTTTTACAAGTTAAAGTATGCTTTTTACAAGTTAAAATTATGTTTGGAAAAGTTAAAGTTTTGTTTTACCAAGTTATTGTTTCGTTTTGACAACTTAAAAGTACATTTTGACAAGTTAAATTACATTTTTGACAAGTTTAAGTACGTTTTTAACAAGTTGAAGTTACGTTTTGACAACTTAAAGTTAAGTTTTGACATGTTAAAGTACGTTTTTTACAAGTTAAATTATATTTTCTACAACTTAAAGTTTCGCTTTAATAACTTAAAGGTACGTTCTAACACATTAAAACAAGTTGAAGTACGTTTTTTACTAGTTAAAGTACATTTGTTACAAGTTCAACCACTTTTTTGATAAGTTAAAGTATGTTTTTTACAAGTTAATGTATGTTTGTAACAAGTTAAAGTTACGTTTTGACAAGTTAAAGTTACGTTTTGACAAGTTAAAGTACTTTTTTTACAAGTTAAAGTACGTTTTTTTACAAGTTAAAGTTACGTTTTGACAAGTTAAATTATGTTTTTTACTAGTTAAAGTACGTTTTTTACAATATAAAGTTTCGTTGTGACAAGTTAAATTACGTTTTTTAAAAGTGAAAGTACTTTTTAACAAGTTAAACTTATGTTTTGACAAGTTCAAGTTACGTCTTGACAAGTTAAAGTACGTCTTTTACAAGTTAAACTTATGTTTTGACACGTTCCAGTTACGTTTTGACAAGTTAAAGTAATTTTTTTACAACTTAAAGTTACATTTTGACAAGTTAAATTCCATTTTTTACAACTTAACTTACGTGCATAAGAAGTTAAAGTTACGTTTTGACATGTTAAAGTTACCTTTAGACACGTTAAAATACGTTTTTTTACAAGTTACAGTATGTTTTTTACAGGTTAAAGTAAGTTTTTTACTAGTTAAATTTATGTTTTAACCAGTTAAAGATACGTTTTGACACATTAAATTTACATTTTGACAAGTTAAAGTACGTTTTGACAACTTAAAGTTACATCTTGACAAGTTAAATTATGTTTTTTACAAGTTAAAGTACGTTTATTATATGATAAAGCTACATTTTTTACAAGTTAAACTACGTGTTTTACAAGTTAAAGATACATTTTGACATATTAGAGTTACATTTTGACAAGTTAAAGTAAGTTTTTGACAATTTAAAGTACGTTTTTTACAAGTTAAAGGTACGTTTAGACAAGTTAAAGTTTTGTTTTGACAAGTTATTATTACATGTTGACAACATAAAGTTACATTTTGACAAGTTAAATTACCTTTTTTACAAGTTCAAGTTCGTTTTTAACAAGTTAAAGTTACATTCAGACAAGTTAAAGTTACATTTTGACATGTTAAAGTACGTTTTTTACAAGTTAAATTACGTTTTCTACAAGTTAAAGTAACGTTTTAACAACTTAAAGTTACGTTTTGAAACGTTAAAGTTATATTTTGACAAGTTAAACTACGTTTTTAACAAGTTAAAGTTATGTTTTGAGAAGTTAAATTACGTGTTTTACAAGTTAAAGTACGTTTTTAAGAAATTAAAGTTACGTTTTGACAAGTTAGAGTTACATTTTTAGAAGTTAAAGTTACGTTTAGACAAGATAGAGTTTCGTTTTGACAAGTTATTGTTACGTTTTGACAAATTAAAGTTATATTTTGTCAATTTAAAGTTACATTTTCACAAGTTAAAGTTCATTTTTTACAAGTTAAAGTACGTTTTTTACAAGTTAAAGTGCGTATTTAACAAGTTGAAGTTACGTTTTGACAAGTTAGAGTTAGATTTTTACAAGTTAAAGTAAGTTTTATACAAGTTAAAATACGGTTTTTACAAGTTAAAGTTATGTTTGGAAAAGTTAATGATTTGTTTTACCAAGTAATTGTTACATTTTGACAACTTAAAGTTACATTTTGACAAGTTAAATTACGTTTTTTACAAGTTTAGGTACGTTTTTAACAAGTTGAAGTTACGTTTTGACAAGTGAAACTTACGTTTTGACATGTTAAATTATGTTTTTTACAAATTAATATATATTTTCTACAACTTAAAGTTATGTTCTGACACATTAAAATTCATTTAGACAAGTTAAAGTACGTTTTTTACAAGTTAAAGTACGCTTTTTTGAAATTAAAGTTTCGTAGTGACAAGTTAAATTACGGTTTTTTAAAAAAGAAAGTACTTTTTAACCAGTTAAACTGACGTTTTGACATGTTCAAGTTACGTCTTAAGTTAAAGTACGTTTTTACAAGTTGAAGTACGTTTTTTACAAGTTAAAGTTCGTTTTTTACAAGTTGAAGTACAATTTTTACAAGTTGAAGTACGTTTTTTACAAGTTGAAGTACGTTTTTTACAAGTTAAATTACATTTTTTAGAAGTTAAAGTACGTCTTTTTACAAGTTAAACTTACGTTTTGACGCGTTCAAGTTACGTTTGGAAAAGTTAAAGTAATTTTTTTACAAGTTAAAGTTACATTTTGACAAGTTAAATTACATTTTTTACAATTTCAATTACGTGTATAAGAATTTTAAGTTACGTTTTGACATGTTAAAGTTACGTTTTGACATGTCAAAGTACGTTTTTGACAAGTTAAAGAACGTGTTGTCGCTCGTTTTCGGACAACGATTTAGGAACCCAGAACGGTTCGACCCAAGGCCGGACCAAGTGATCGCGTTCGGGTTCTAGCGTATCAAGCTCGGTATCCCGAGTCGTGCCTTAGCTGTTAATGGAGATTGTACCACGCGAGTATCTGAAACACAAAGGAATCAAATTAACTACCAAAGAGAAACAGAGTGGGTGCCTCTGTTTACCTCTCCGACGCTCAACATTAGTTGGATTGAGGTGGATAAAAGGGTTTAGAGTTTGAAAGTTTAAGGTCTGAGTGAAACGAGCGAAGTCCGAGTTCAGCAGCGTTTCAGTGCTCAATTGTTCGTTACCTCTTCTTGGGAATTGTGTCCCTTATTTATAGGACCTCAGACAGCCTTCAACCTGCCCTTGGCCGACCCAAATCATCTAGACCTCCCCTTGGCCGGTGGAGCCTCCCTGAACCTCCCCTTGGCCGAGCGAAGAGAGGTAGAGATTTGGTCCTCCCCTTGGCCGGGTGAAGGGAACCTTTGGGCCTCCACTTGGCCGAGTGAAGGGATCCTTTGGGTCTCCCCTTGGCCGGGTGAAGGGAGGCAAAGGCTTGGCCCTCCCCTTGGCCGCATGAAGGGATCCTTTGGGCCTCCCCTTGGCCGGGTGAAGGGAGGCAAAGGCTTGGTCCTCCCCTTGGCCGGGTGAAGGGAACCTTTGAGCCTCCCCTTGGCCGGGTGAAGGGAGGCAAAGGCTTGGCCCTCCCCTTGGCCGGGTGAAGGGAACCTTTGAGCCTCCCCTTGGCCGGGTGAAGGGAGGCAAAGGCTTGGCCCTCCCCTTGGCCGGGTGAAAGGATCCTTTGGGCCTCCCCTTGGCCGGGTGAAGGGAGGCAAAGGCTTGGCCCTCCCCTTGGCCGGGTGAAGGGAACCTTTGAGCCTCCCCTTGGCCGGGTGAAGGGAGGCAAAGGCTTGGCCCTCCCCTTGGCCGGGTGAAGGGAGGCAAAGGCTTTGGCCCTCCCTTTGGCCGAGGGAAACCTTGGGCCGGCCCTTGGACGGGCCTAGGGAAGGTTTGAGCCTCCCTTTGGCCGGGGGAACCCCTGGGCCGGCCCTTGGATGGGCCTAGGGATGGCTTGAGCCTCCCTTTGGCCGAGGGAAGGCTTTACTCGGCCTTTGGCCGAACGAGCATGCCCTAGACGCTGGTTAGGGCAAGCTTCCGCCCTTCTCGGTGTTTCCGTCCAGCCGTCCCACCTTTTAGTGCCCACAACACTAGCCCCCCGAGTCCATCATTCGATCGGAGATTGTGTGGTGGACTCAAGCTTATCCGTCCCCGATTACCACGCCCCTTTTTGTCTTGGTAAGCCTTTTCAACACGTTTTATTATTTTCTTTGACGTCATTCCCAGCCACGTGCACATGGATCCGGCCGACCACGCGTCAGGAAGTGGGTCCATCGAGGACGAACTTTTTCCCTTTCTTGGGGACCAAAACATCGACTTAGCGCAATTTTGGAACCAATTTTCTTCTCCTCCGAAACCTCTCCCCTTCCCCTCTTCTTCACCGTGCACGGGTGTCTTCGCCATGGGAGAAGGAAACTTTTCTTCGATCGAGACGTGGCTGACTGACGGGGAAGAGGCTGAACGAGGGTGCCTAGACACTCCGAAAACCGGGGAGGTCGGCGACCCATCCTCCGTGAACCCGAGCGACGGGACTGGTGGAGGCTCGGGCGGTGATTTCCGCGTGGATCTGGGTGGCAGGCCCCGTGCGAGCCCGAGCGGTGAACCTCGCAAAGTCTTGGGCGGCGATGTGGCCCACACGGATCTGGGCGGAGGAGCTTGCGTGAGTCGGGCCAGCAACACGCCAGGTGCGGGATCGAGCGAGGTTCCCGGCGCGGATCTCAGCGGCGATATGACCCGCGCGGGTCTGGGCGACGCGATGACCACCGCGGGACTGGGCAGAGGCGTGACTCGCGCATATCGGGGCAGCCTCGCGATCTCCGCAGGTCAGGGCGGAGACGCGACCTCCGCGGTGACCACCGCGGGACTGGGCAGAGGCGCGACCCGCGCGGATCTGGGTAGCCACGCGACCCCCGCAAGTCTGGGCGGAGACGCGACCTCCGCGGTGACCACCGCGGGACTGGGCAGAGGCGCGACCCGCGCGGATCTGGGTAGCCTCGCGACCCCCGCAAGCCTGGGCGGAGACACGATCTCCGCGGGCCTGGGCAGCTTTGCAACCACCGCGGATCTGTGCGGAAATGACGCGGGTCTAGGCCACCTCGCGACCATCGCGGATCTGGGCGGAGATGACACCTCCGCGGGCCTGGGCAACCTCGCGACCTCCGCGGGTCCAGGCGGTGACGTGTTTGGCGCGGGATCGGTCGGCGATTCCCGTGTGGGGCTGAACAATGACGTGCCCTGCGTCGATCCCGGTGGCGATCCCCACACAAGTTTGAGTATCGAACCCCAAGTGGGTGCTAGCTTCGAGGAAAACACCGGCGAGCGTGGCGTGGGCGATGATCACGCGATACCCGGAGGTTCTCTCGCGAGAGCGAGAGCGGTTATCATCGAAGATAAGGCCGGTGATGACGACGCGAATGATGTCGAGAATCTGCGGGATTCCACCTCGTTGACAACGCATGTGGTGTCCCAAAATTATGCGGGATTGCCGAGTCCCCACCTCGAAGTGCCCCCCGGAATCGAGGGCTCTGGTGAATCACCCGACCGCGACCTTGACTTGGTTACACCTGTAACCTTGACTGCGCAAGAAGAGAAACGTGCGCTGTCGTTTCCGGTCGGGGAGTCAATGTCCCGAGAGGGGTTTGATTGTTCCGGGGTCGATTTCCCGAGCTCTCTCTCTCTCGCGAGCTTCACAAGTTTGAGGCGACGGTTCCATATACCGACTTCCATCTCGCTACTGCGGCCCCTGCCAGATGATCTCCCGAGTCGCCCACGATTAGGATACGCGGCCATTCACGAGGCTAGTCTTCGGGGAGGTCTACGGTTACCCTTCCAGCCAGTGATCCGAGAATTACTAATCCGATTGGGCGTCCACGCGTCTCAGATGTCACCACTGTTTTATCGTATGGTAGCCGCCTGTCACATGATGCTATACCGAGCGCGGGGTCGGGGTGTGACAGCCGACGAGATCCGAGACGTTATGTCAGTCCACGGTGTGTCGGGGAAACCGGGTTTTTACAAAGTTCAACATCGCAAGAAATCTCCCCTTCTTACGACGTTGTCGACCAAGCATCGTTATCCCTGGGTATGGGTATCTGAATCTGCTTTTGGAACGGCACCACTGACTTTTGGCCCCGTTGCCGATTTCTCGGCGGATCGCAACACTGAGGATTCAGAGCTTGCTCAAGTGATCGGAGCTATTCCAGATTCACGGAGGCAAGGTGTGCTTTTTGAATCCGCCGATCTCATGGCAACCACCGGGTGGTTCATCCCTAATCAGGAGGTAACTTCAGATCTCACATCGAACGAAGGGCCCGTCGAGGTTTGCGACCTTGAGGCGGCGATCGAGCCTCCCTTGCCTCCCGATCTGGGGGGTATTATCCGTCTCTTTTCTTTCAAGGGAGTCAATACTCTAAACTCGCATTATTTGTTGTTGTTTTTCCTCTAACGAACGACTATGTTTATTATCTCAGATACGATGGCTCGCAACCGTTCTCGCGCCTGTCTGCCGAGGGGAGAACCTACCGCCGAGGCTGTGGCTGCGGCACGATCTCGCATCGAGGCCCGCCGCAGAAGATCCCCGACCCACGCTCGGGGCGAGATGCTTTCGTCGAACAAACGACCAGCCTCGTCCGTCGACGAACCGTCTGGTGGGAAACGTATCCATACTTCGAGTGTATCGGGCGGTGCAGAGTCCAACCTGATGAGAGAAGCCGAGGCGTTACGGGCTCAATGTTCTCGGGGAATCCTTGACTCTTCTTTGCGGGAGTTCAAGGGTCTTCTGACTACAGGTGACCTTGACTACTTCCAGAATGGGATTAGCGACGCTCGCAAGGTACATCTATTTCCACCTAGCCTCATGTTGTTCATTAGTCATTCTTTTTCTTTACTTGCTAACGCATAAGCGCCTTCATCGTTGTTTTGACAGATGCTGGCCCAGCAAGAACGGGGTGATGCGATCCTCCGAGACCTGTTGCGAAGGATGTCGGTCATGAGGAAAGATGCCGAGAAAATGACAGCTGATCATGCTGCCGCCTTGACGGAGGTCCGGCCTGTCCGGGAGTTCCACATCCTAGAAGGGGAGCTGCGAAGACTCCGCGCGGAGTTGGAGGCCGAAAGAAAGTTGCGAGCAGAGGATCGCACATCCCAAGAGAAGGCGGAGCAGGCGGCCGACACCTTTTTGGGCGAGACGAAGAAACTCCAGACGGCGCTATTGGGCCGAGATGAGGAGTTGAAGATCGTCCATGCTCAGCTGATGACCAGCGAGATCTCCCGTGTCCAAGCCGAGAGGGAGAGAGATTCCCTACTCCTCGAGATGCAGGCCCTCATCGAGGAGAAAGATGATGCTGTGAAGTCAAAGGCCGACCTGGAAGATGATTGGGATCTAGCTTTGGAGTAGGCTCGTCACGCGGCTGCCGTGCGCGTTCGTGATGCTGTTGCGAGGGAGAATGTGACCAGGGGGGTAACCTTTTCCTTCTTTGAAGCGATGTTTCCTTCGCTGGATGACGCTCCTCGATTGAGCGGTGCGCCATTTGGGGCTCCTTCAGAGGTCGCCCAGTCCACGAACCGTCCCCCTGATGGGGAAACCACTGATGGATCCGGCGCTCCGGCGGACGAGGAACAAGTAGATTTTGGATCCGAGTGATTACGTTTCTTTTTTACCCATTCCGCGCATGTGTTTAGCGCTTGCTTTCTTTTGCATGTCTTCATGAACATCTTCATTTGGTGATTTTTATTCGTCATGAGAACCTTCCTTTGGTATTTATTTTTGTCATAATGTGAGAATGTTTTGGGCTCTTGCCTTTCGGTGGGCGAGTCATAACCTGTTTGGCATACGCCATATGGCAGGCGAAATTTGCGAGACTCACTGCCTGTCGGTGTGCGAGTACGCGGTTTTATGTCATCCGGTGCGCGGATGCTGACCCTTTAACGGGTATTGCGAGTACGCGGTCGCTAGGCGCGAGTCCGCGGTTTTATGTCATCCGGTGCGCGGATGCTGACCCTTTAACGGGTATTGCGAGTACGGGTTATGCGAGGATATGAACTACGTCGTAGCCCCTCGAGTTTATTTAGAAACTTGCAAAGATTGTAAATAAATTGTTATGAAGCGTATTTCGTATTCATTACCAAGAAAAATGTTACACTTCGCGGGTCAAAGACCATGCATACAATGAATTTAAACTAAAAGAAAATAAAACGGGTCATCCCTTAATTGATGCCTACTGATAATATTGTCTCAAATGCTCGGCATTCCATGGGTGGGTGAAGATGAGACCTTCGAGATTTTCCAGCTCTTAAGTGCCGTTATGAGTTGCTTGACGTATCCGATACGGACCTTCCCAGGTGGGTCCCAGAACTCCAGCTCCCGGGACTTGTGTGTTTTGGAAAACCCTTCTGAGAACAAGGCTTCCGTTTGCGAATTTCCTTATTTTGATTCTTGAATTATAGTACTTTTCCACTTTCCTTTTTTGTTCAATGAAGCGTGACAACGCGCCCATCCTCTTTTCGTCGATGAGATCTAGTTCCATCCTCATTGCCTCGTCGTTTTGGTCGTCGTCGTAATCGATAACCCGACAAGTGGGGATACTTGTCTCTATAGGTATCACGGCCTCAACGCCAAATGCTAACGCAAATGGAGTTTCGCCGGTAGCGTTACGCGCCGTGGTTCTATATGCCCATAAGACTGTTGGTAACTCTTCCGCCCAAGCCCCTTTTTTCGCTTCTAGCCTTTTCTTCAAGTTTTCTTTGATCGTCTTGTTGACTGCTTCGACTTGACCATTGGCTTGAGGGTGTCGAGGCAACGAATAAGTCTTACGAATCCCCAATTGTTCACACAGCTCCCGAAGGCGTACGTTGTCAAATTGTTTCCCATTGTCGGTGACGATTGACTCTGGAACCCCAAAGCGACATATTATATTTTTCCATATGAAACTTGTTGTGTTCGCCTCTGTGATCTTGGCGAGTGGTTCTGCTTCTACCCACTTTGTGAAGTAATCTACTGCCACGATCGCGAATTTGTATTGTCTTGGGGCTGCAGGTAATTCCCCAATGAGGTCGACCCCCCATTTGGCGAAAGGTCGGGGGACGATGACCGGGCATAAAGGTGCCGGAGGCTGTCTTGGCACGTGTGCAAATCTCTGGCACTTGTCGCATTTCTTGGCCCACAAGTGAGCGTCCCTTTTCATGGTTGGCCAAAAATACCCCGCTCGGAGTAATTTCAAGGCCAATGACTGTCCGGCCGAATGGTTACCGCAAACCCCTTCGTGGACTTCATGCAATGCTTTTTTCGCTTCATCTTCGGATAAGCACCGGAGCAGCGGCATGGAGTATCCTCGTTTGTAGAGTGTCTGCTCCCTCAGTACGTATTTGGATGCCAAATTCTTCAACCTTCGGGTCTCTTCTCTCCCTTCGGGGGTCTCCCCCTCTTGTAGGTACTTTAGAAGCGGCGTCATCCACGTCGTTTGTGGTGCCTGTTCGATCGTTCCCACGTCATTTCTTGAGATACATGGCCTTGTCAGTTTTTCTATGGGAACATCGTCAATCCCCCCTTCAGCGATCCCAGATGCCAAACGGGCTAGAGCATCGGCGTGGACGTTTTTTGCTCTGGGAAACTGAATTATCTCGAACCATAGGAATGATTCTAATAGTTTTATAACCTTGGCGCGGTATGCCATCATGCTTGGCTCCTTAGCACCATATTCCCCTTTGACTTGGTTGACCACCAATTATGAGTCGCAATGGATACGCAGTTTTTTAGCGCCGAGTTTTTTCGCTAACTCCAAACCTATGATCAGGGCCTCGTATTCGGCCTCGTTGTTCGAGGCATTGAACTCGAATCGCATGGCATACTTGATTTCTTCCCTATCGGGGTTCGTAAGTATAATGCCAGCGCCAGCGCCTTGGGCGTTCGACGCACCATCGACGTGTAGTTCCCATAACAGGCCTTCCGGGATCATTGGCCTTTTCGCGGTCGTGTCGTTTCTCTTTTTCCCTAGAACATCTACATCGTCCCCTATCGAGGAGGACCCTGTAAATTCAGCCACAAAATTGGCCAAAGCTTGACCCTTGATGGCGGTTCTTGGTTGGAAATCTATTCCGTATTCCCCTAGCTCTTGAGACCATATGGCCATCCGGGAGGATGTGGCTTTCTGTAACGCCCTTTCTATGGGGTACTTTGTACGTACGATGATGGGGTGAGATTGGAAGTAGGGCCGAAGCTTCCTCGCGCCTGTGACTAAGGCCAAAGCCATCTTTTCGATCTCCGGATATCTGGTTTCGGCGTCGAGGAGGGCCTTGCTCGAATAGTAAATTGGCCATTGAACCTTATTTTCCTCACGCACCAACACCGTGCTTACTGCCCTTTCGGTCACTGCGAGATATACGAACAATTTTTCCCCTTCGTTGGACTTCGCCAAGAACGGCGCAGAACTGAAATAGGCTTTCAGTTCGCGGAAGGCAAGTTCGCATTCCTCTGTCCAAACAGATCCATCGACCTCTTTCAAGGCCTTGAAGAACGGTTGGCAACGATCCGTTGCCTTCGACACGAATCGTGACAATGCTGCAACCCTACCTGTTAAGCTTTGTACGTCTTTGATTTTGGTAGGGGACTTCATATTCAGGATTGCTTCGATCTTTTCGGGGTTGGCCTCTATCCCCCTGCTGCTCACCATATAACCCAGAAATTTTCCGGATTCGACCCCGAAGGCGCACTTATTTGGGTTAAGCTTCATTCTATAACGTCGCAGGATGGAAAACATATTCCTGAGATCTCCGATATGATCGTCGGCCTTTAAACTTTTGACCAACATATCGTCGACGTAGACTTCCATTGTTTTCCCAATTTGGTCGGCAAACATGCGGTTCACCAATCGTTGGTACGTAGCCCCTGCATTCTTGAGGCAAAAAGGCATGACCTTATAGCAATATAGCCCCCGGTCGGTGACGAAAGTGGTTTTTATCTGATCTGGACCATGCATGCGAATCTGATTGTAACCAGAATAGGCGTCCATGAAGCTTAACAAGTCATGACCAGCGGTGGCGTTAACACGTTGTTCGATTCTGGGCAATGGAAAACTGTCTTTCGGACAAGCCTTGTTGAGATCCTTGTAATCGATGCAAATCCGCCATTTGCCGTTCGCTTTTTTCACTATAACCACGTTAGAAACCCATCTGGGATATTCTGCCTCCCTTATGAATCCTGCTGCGAGGAGTTTATCAACTTCCTCGCCTATGGCTTGGTATTTTTCCCCACTGAACGCTCTCCTGGGCTGTATTCACCCGATTATCCTTTGATCGTCATTCAAACGGTGAACCATGATCTCGGGGTCGATTCCGGGCATGTCCGCATGGGTCCATGCGAAAATGTCTTTGTACTCTTGGAGGAATGTCGTTAGTAGGAGTTGCCTCTCAGATGAGAGTTGTGCACCTATTTTGACGACTTGATCGGGTTTGGATTGATCCAATACAACAGTCACGAGGTCGCTCGTTGTTCCCATCTTTCGTCTTTCGACTTCGTTTCTCTGATCCAACTCTCCGAAAGTGCCTTCAGCTTCTCCATCGCTTGACAAATCCTGGGAGATGGTATTGACCATTTTCCCTTTTCCTTTCCCGTCTACCCCCTGAATGTAACACATTCTTGCCATGGATTGATCCCCGGCCATAACGGCTATCCCCTTATCTGTCGGGAACTTTAACATCAGATGATAGGTTGAGGTTATGGCCTTTAGTCTGTTGAGAGTTGGACGGCCAATTATGATGTTGTAAGCCGATGGCTGGTTGACCACAAGGAATGACACAATGTGAGTGGCCTCGAGCCCTCCCAGCGTCCCAAAAGTGACGGGGAGGTAGATCATACCCTCAGTCATCACTCTCTCGCCAGAGAATCCAAAGAGCGGGGTCGCCACCGGAGTTGGCTTTAATCCGGTCAACTTCATTATGTCCAAAGCTGACTTGAAAATGATGTCGGCGGAACTTCCGTTATCGATGAGAATTCGACGGACAAGATTGTTCGCTATCGGGGCCGAAACCACTATTGCGTCGTTATGGGGGTGCATGATCCTTGTCGCTTCCTGACCTGTGAAGAACATGGATTCGAACTCGTTCGGAGGTGGAGTCACATAAGTGTGGTTTATGTGATGCACCGCTGTTGACTGGGATGTTTCGCGGGCGTATCGTTTCCTTTGGGCGCACGAGTCCCCACATTCCGGACCGCCCAAAATGGAGCCCACAATATGTAATTGCGAATTATCTGGTTCTCGGGCTGTCACTTGATCGGGACATTTCCTTTCTTGATGTCCTCGCTCACCCCCCGATGCCGTCGCCCCCAAGGTTCGGAGCACGTACTCTTTCAACTTCCCATCTTGTATGAGAGCCTCAATTTGCCTTTTGAGTTGATAGCATTACGAAGTTAGGTGACCGTGATCCTGGTGGTATTCACAGAACTTGCTACGATCTCGCTTTGCCGGATCCTTCGTCAGCGGAGCTGGGCTACCCAATTTGTCGCGATGTAACGCCAAAATTCGCTCTTGGGGGGTGTTTAGCGGAGTGAAGGTCGAAAACTTTCGGAACCTGTCCGGACGTGGTGGTCTGACCCCTGAGAAGGGTCGATCGTCGAGACCTTGTTGTCCCCTATTCCTCCTCTTTCGAGGATCGGAATATTCCTTCTCATGGTCCCCTAGCCGGCGACCAGGCTGCCCATTGGTCTTCCGACCGTCTCGGCCTTCCAGGTAATCTTCCACTCCCTTGAACGTGCGAGCGCGCGTCATTAGCTCCGCCATGTCCCTTGGGACCTTTCCGACGATTGACTTCAGGAAGTCTCTCGTGCGTATTCCTTCAGTGATTGCCGTGATCGCATCCCTATCATCGAAGCCTTCCACCTTATGCGACTCTTCAGTGAAGCGGGCAAGATACTGCCTCAAGGTTTCATCCCTGCCCTGCCTGATTGACAAGAGATGAGTTTTGGATTTCTTCTGCATCACGAGAGTAGCGAAGCGAGCGAGGAAAGTTTCTTTCAAAATCTTGAAAGAAAGAATGCTCCCTGGCTTCAAGCTTCTGAACCACTCAAATCCTGTTCCGGAAAGGGTCAAACTAAATGCCTGACACAACGTTGCATCTGACTGCCCTTGCATTGACATCCATGTTTCATAATGTAGGATATGAAAATGAGGGTCCGTGCGTCCATCGTATGGAGGAATGGAGGGCAACTTGAAATTTCCTCCACAGGATTGTGCCAAAATCTGAGCGGAGAAAGGGGAGTATGATTCTTCGGCCCCTCCGTAGGGTCGTGGCTTTCCCGACTCTCTCATCTCGATTATCTGGTTTTGGAGGCTTTGTATCATTGTTACCATATCGAGCCCGTCTGCGGGGTTGGCCGTTGGAGCCAAAGGAGTCACGTGGTGCCGCTCGTTAGATGCCTGATCGGCCGCATTAGTCCTTGGACGGCCAAGCGTAACGGCTGGCAACACCTCTCTCTGGGAATTCAACCTCTGTCGGAGGTCTTCCCCCCGGGAGTTCCTCTAAGCCGTGAGATGTTCTCTAAGATCCACGTCGGGAATTCGACAAGACAAATCCGGCCGGCGCCGAAATGTCTTTCGAGTCCCTCGACTGTCTGCCCCTTCATCCCGCCGTGCACTCCTATGTTCGAGCCGCAATCGCGACCGACCGCCCCAAGAGTTTGCAGATGGAGTGCCTCTGAATTGCGGACCTGATGGTCGAATCGGCGGGGGTTGATGTGAGGGTGGTCTTATATCCGCTTCTCGATCAGGGAGAGGAGTTACCTTGCCAGTCCGAGATTCCCCCACATATTCGGGATCGGAACCATCTCGGAACGAACTCCTGTCAATGTCGTATCCGAGGAGATCGGCTATGAGTGTATTGTCCACTCCCGGCCGATCCAGAATCTCTGCAAGTCGTCTAGCTGTATCCTCTCGGAGAGCAACGTCAGGATCAGCCCTCGAGCCATGGGACCCGTTCTCGTTCTCACGAGGCTGACCACCGAGTCGATGGGAAAGGCTTCGAAGGCCATATCTGGCGTTCGTCGCCCGAGTGCCGGTAGATGCAATAGGAATCTGACTCATCCTCTCGGAGATTGTTTGATGGGGAAACAAAAGCTGGCTTTGTCAAATCACCCCCTTCTTCTAGCGCCAAAATGTTGTCGCTCGTTTTCGGACAACGATTTAGGAACCAAGAACGGTTCGACCCAAGGCCGGACCAAGTGATCGCGTTCGGGTTCTAGCGTATCAAGCTCGGTATCCCGAGTCGTGCCTTAGCTGTTAATGGAGATTGTACCACGCGAGTATCTGAAACACAAAGGAATTAAATGAACTACCAAAGAGAAACAGAGGGGGTGCCTCTGTTTACCTCTCCGACGCTCAACATTAGTTGGATTGAGGTGGATAAAAGGGTTTAGAGTTTGAAAGTTTAAGGTCTGAGTGAAACGAGCGAAGTCCGAGTTCAGCAGCGTTTCAGTGCTCAATTGTTCGTTACCTCTTCTTGGGAATTGTGTCCCTTATTTATAGGACCTCAGACAGCCTTCAACCTGCCCTTGGCCGACCCAAATCATCTAGACCTCCCCTTGGCCGGTGGAGCCTCCCTGAACCTCCCCTTGGCCGAGCGAAGAGAGGTAGAGATTTGGTCCTCCCCTTGGCCGGGTGAAGGGAACCTTTGGGCCTCCCCTTGGCCGAGTGAAGGGATCCTTTGGGTCTCCCCTTGGACGGGTGAAGGGAGGCAAAGGCTTGGCCCTCCCATTGGCCGGATGAAGGGATCCTATGGGCCTCCACTTGGCCGGGTGAAGGGAGGCAAAGGCTTGGCCCTCCCCTTGGCCGGGTGAAGGGAACCTTTGAGCCTCCCCTTGGCCGGGTGAAGGGAGGCAAAGGCTTGGCCCTCCCCTTGGCCGGGTGAAGGGAACCTTTGAGCCTCCCCTTGGCCAGGTGAAGGGAGGCAAAGGCTTGGCCCTCCCCTTGGCCAGGTGAAGGGATCCTTTGGGCCTCCCCTTGGCCGGGTGAAGGGAGGCAAAGGCTTGGCCCTCCCCTTGGCCGGGTGAAGGGAACCTTTGAGCCTCCCCTTGGCCGGGTGAAGGGAGGCAAAGGCTTGGCCCTCCCCTTGGCCGGGTGAAGGGAGGCAAAGGCTTTGGCCCTCTCTTTGGCCGAGGGAAACCTTCGGCCGGCCCTTGGACGGGCCTAGGGAAGGTTTGAGCCTCCCTTTGGCCGGGGGAACCCCTGGGCCGGCCCTTGGATGGGCCTAGGGATGGCTTGACCCTCCCTTTGGCCGAGGGAAGGCTTTACTCGGCCTTTGGCCGAACGAGCATGCCCTAGACGCTGGTTAGGGCAAGCTTCCGCCCTTCTCGGTGTTTCCGTCGAGCCGTCCCACCTTTTAGTGCCCACAACAGAACGTTTTTTACTAGTTAATGTTATGTTTTAACAAGTTAAAGATACGTTTTGACACATTTACGTATTGACAAATTAAAGTAACTTTTGAAAACTTAAAGTTACATCTTGACAAGTTAAATTATGTTTTTTACAAGTTAAAGTACGTTTATTATATGATAAAGCTACATTTTTTACAAGTTAAACTACGTGTTTTACAAGTTAAAGTTACATTTTGACATGTTAGAGTTACATTTTGACAAGTTAAAGTAAGTTTTTGACAATTTAAAGTACGTTTTTTACAAGTTAAAGGTACGTTTAGACAAGTTAAAGTTTTGTTTTGACAAGTTATTATTACATGTTGACAACATAAAGTTACATTTTGACAAGTTAAATTACCTTTTTTACAAGTTCAAGTTCGTTTTTAACAAGTTAAAGTTACATTCAGACAAGTTAAAGTTACATTTTGACATGTTAAAGTGCGTTTTTTACAAGTTAAATTACGTTTTCTACAGGTTAAAATAACGTTTTAACAACTTAAAGTTACGTTTTGAAACGTTAAAGTTATATTTTGACAAGTTAAACTACGTTTTTAACAAGTTAAAGTTATGTTTTGAGAAGTTAAATTACGTGTTTTACAAGTTAAAGTACGTTTTTAAGAAATTAAAGTTACGTTTTGACAAGTTAGAGTTACATTTTTAGAAGTTAAAGTTAAGTTTAGACAAGATAGAGTTTCGTTTTGACAAGTTATTGTTACGTATTGACAACTTAAAGTTATATTTTGTCAATTTAAAGTTACATTTTCACAAGTTAAAGTTCATTTTTTACAAGTTAAAGTACGTTTTTTACAAGTTAAAGTGCGTATTTAACAAGTTGAAGTTACGTTTTGACAAGTTAGAGTTAGATTTTTACAAGTTAAAGTAAGTTTTATACAAGTTAAAATACGGTTTTTACAAGTTAAAGTTATGTTTGGAAAAGTTAAAGATTTGTTTTACCAAGTAATAGTTACATTTTGACAACTTAAAGTTACATTTTGACAAGTTAAATTACGTTTTTTACAAGTTTAGGTACGTTTTTACCAAGTTGAAGTTACGTTTTGACAAGTGAAACTTACGTTTTGACATGTTAAATTATGTTTTTTACAAGTTAAATTATATTTTCTACAACTTAAAGTTATGTTCTGACACATTAAAATTACATTTAGACAAGTTAAAGTACGTTTTTTACAAGTTAAAGTACGCTTTTTAGAAATTAAAGTTTCGTAGTGACAAGTTAAATTACGGTTTTTTAAAAGTGAAAGCACTTTTTAACCAGTGAAACTGACGTTTTGACATGTTCAAGTTACATCTTAAGTTAAAGTACGTTTTTACAAGTTGAAGTACGTTTTTTACAAGTTAAAGTTAGTTTTTTACAAGTTGAAGTACAATTTTTACAAGTTGAAGTACGTTTTTTACAAGTTGAAGTACGTTTTTTACAAGTTAAATTACATTTTTTAGACGTTAAAGTACGTCTTTTACAAGTTAAACTTACGTTTTGACGCGTTCAAGTTACGTTTGGAAAAGTTAAAGTAATTTTTTTACAAGTTAAAGTTACATTTTGACAAGTTAAATTACATTTTTTACAATTTCAATTACGTGTATAAGAATTTTAAGTTACGTTTTGACATGTTAAAGTTACGTTTTGACATGTTAAAGTTACGTTTTGACATGTCAAAGTACGTTATTTACAAGTTAAAGAACGTTTTTTACTAGTTAATGTTATGTTTTAACAAGTTAAAGATACGTTTTGACACATTTACGTATTGACAAATTAAAGTAACTTTTGAAAACTTAAAGTTACATCTTGACAAGTTCAATTATGTTTTTTACAAGTTAAAGTACGTTTTTTATAATATAAAGTTACGTTTTGACACGTTAAAGTATGTTTTTTACAAGTTGAAGTATGTTTTTTTACAAGTTAAAGTACATCTTTTACAAGTTAAACCACATATTTGACAAGTTAAACTATGTTTTTTACAAGTTAAAGTTACGTTTTGATATGTTAGAGTTACATTTTAACAAGTTATAGTAACTTTTTAACAAGTTAAAGTACGTTTTTACTACTTACAGGTACGTTTAGACAAGTTAAAGTTTCGTTTTTGACAAGTTCTTGTTACGTTTTGACAACCTAAAGTTACATTTTGACAAGTTAAATTACGTTTTTTACAAGTTAAAGTACATTTTTAACAAGTTAAAGTTACGTTTTCACAAGTTAAAGTTATGTTTTGACATGTTAAAGTACGTTTTTTACAAGTTAAATTACGTTTTCTACAAGTTAAAGTTACGTTTTAACAACTTCAAGTTACGCTTTGACACGTTAAAGTTACATTTCGACAAGTTAAATTACGTTTTTAACAAATTAAACTTATGTTTTTACAAATTAAATTACGTTTTGTACAAGTTAAAGTACGTTTTTAACAAGTTAAAGTTACATTTTGACAAGTTAGAGTTACATTTTTAGAAGTTAAAGTTCATTTTTTACAAGTTAAAGTATGTTTTTACAAGTTAAATTACGTTTTTAACAAGTTAAAGTTACTTTTTGACAAGTTAAATTACATTTGTTACAAGTTAAAGTAGTTTTTAACAAGTTGAAGTTACGTTTTGATAAGTTAGAGTTACGTTTTGACATGTTAAATTATTTTTTTTACAAGTTAAATTATATTTTCTACAACTTAAAGTTTCGTTTTAACAACTTAAAGTTATGTTATGACACATTAAAATTACATTTAGACAAGTTAAAGTACGTTTTTTACAAGTTAAAGTTTCGTAGTGACAAGTTAAATTACGGTTTTTTAAACGTGAAAGTACTTTTTAACAAGTTAAACTTACGTTTTGACAAGTTCAAGTTAAGTCTTAAGTTAAAGTACGTTTTTACAAGTTGAAGTACGATTTTTAAAAGTTAAAGTTCGTTTTTTACAAGTTGAAGTACAATTTTTACAAGTTGAAGTACGTTTTGTACAAGTTGAAGTACGTTTTTTACAAGTTAAAATACATTTTTTACAAGTTAAAGTACGTTTTTTACAAGTTGAAGTACGTTTTTTTCAAGTTAAAGTACATTTTTTACAAGTTAAACCACATATTTGACAAGTTAAACTACGTTTTTTACAAGTTAAACTACATTTTTTACAAGTTAAAGTTACGTTTTGACATGTTAGAGTTACATTTTGACAAGTTAAAGTAAGTTTTTGACAAGATAAAGTACGTTTTTTTACAATTTAAAGGTACGTTTAGACAACTTAAAGTTTGGTTTTGACAAGTTATTGTTACTGTTTTGACAACCTAAAGTTACATTTTGACAAGTTAAATTACGTTTTTTACAAGTTAAAGTACATTTTTAACAAGTTAAAGTTACGTTTTGACAAGTTAAAGTTACGTTTTGACATGTTAAAGTACGTTTTTTACAACTTAAATTACGTTTTTTACAAGTTAAAGTACGTTTTTAACAAGTTAAAGTTACGTTTTGACAAGTTAGAGTTACATTTTTAGAAGTTAAAGTAAATTTTTCACAAGTTAAATAGTTTTTTTACAATTTAAAGTTACGTTTCGACAAGATAAAGTTTCATTTTGACAAGTTATTCTTACGTTTTGACAACTTAAAGTTATATTTTGACAATTTAGGGTTACGTTTTCACAAGTTAAAGTTCATTTTTTACAAGTTAAAATACGTTTTTTACAAGTTAAAGTACGTTTTTAACAAGTTAAAGTTATGTTTTGACAAGTTAGAGTTACGTTTTGACAAGTTAAAGTAAGTTTGTTACAAGTTAAAGTACGATTTTTTACAAGTTAAAGTTACGTTTGGACAAGTTAAAGTTTTGTTTTACCAAGTACTTGTTACGTTTTGACAACTAAAACTTATATTTTGACAAGTTAAATTACGTTTTTTACAATTTAAGTACGTTTTTAACAAGTTGAAGTTACTTTTTGACAATTTAAAGTTACGTTTTGACATGTTAAGTTATGGTTTTTACAAGTTAAATTATATTTTCTACAACATAAACTTACATTCTGACTCATTAAAATTACATTTAGACAAGTTAAAGTACATTTTTTACAAGTTAAAGTTACGTTTTAACAAGTTAAATTACGTTTTTACAAGTTAAAGTACGTTTTTTACAAGATATATTTTCATTGTGACAAGTTAAATTACGTTTTATAGAAGTGAAAGTACTTTTTAAAAAGTTAAACTTACGATTTGACAAGTTCAAGTTACGACTTGACAAGTTAAAGTACATTTTTTACAAGTTGAAGTACGTTTTTTACAAGTGAAAGTACATTTTTGACAAATTAAACCACATATTTGACAAGTTAAAGTATGTTTTTTACAAGTTAAACTACGTTTTATACAAATTAAATTTACGTTTTGACATGTTAGAGTTAGATTTTGACAAGTTAAAGTAAGTTTTTGAAAGTACGTTTTTTACAAGTTAAAGGACCTTTTTTACAAGTTGAAGTACTTTTTTTTACAAGTTAAAGTACATTTTTGACAAGTTAAACCACATATTTTACAAGTTAAACTACGAGTTTTAGAAGTTAAAGTTACGTTTTGACATGTAAGAGTTATATTTTGACAAGTTAAAGTATGTTTTTGAAAAGTTAAAGTACATTTTTTACAAGTTAAAGGTACGTTTAGACAAGTTAAAATTTCGTTTTGACAAGTTATTGTTATGTTTTGACAACCTAAAGTTATATTTTGACAACTTAAATTACGTTTTTTACAAGTTAAAGTACGTTTTTTACAAGTTAAAGTTACGTTTTGACATGTTAGAGTTATATTTTGACAAGTTAAAGTAAGTTTTTCAAAATTTAAAGTACGTTTTTTACAAGTTAAAGGTACGTTTAGACAAGTTAAAATTTCGTTTTGACAAGTTATTGGTACATTTGGACAACCTAAAGTTACATTTTGACAAGTTAAATTACGTTTTTTACAAGTAAAAGTATGTTTTTAACAAGTTAAAGTTACGTTTTGATAAGTTAAAGTTACGTTTTGACATGTTAAAGTACGTTTATTACCAGTTAAATTACGATTTCTACAAGTTAAAGTTACATTTTAACAACTTAACGTTACGTTTTGACACGTTAAAGTCACATTTTGACAAGTTAAATTACGTTCTTAACAAGTTAAAGTTTTGTTTTAACAAGTTAAATTACGTTTTTTACAACTTAAAGTACGTTTTAAAAAAGTTAAAGTTAGAGTTACATTTTGAGAAGTTAAAGTAAGTTTTTTACAAGGTAAGATACTTCTTTTACAAGTTAAAGATACGTTTAGACAAGATAAAGTTTCATTTTGACAAGTTATCGTTACGTTTTGACATCTTAAAGTTATATTTTGACAATTTAAAGTTACGTTTTCACAAGTTAAAGTTCGTTTTTTACAAGTCAAAGTACGTTTTTTACAAGTTCAAGTACGTTTTTTACAAGTTAAATTACGTTTTTCACAAGTTAAATTATGTTTTTTACAAGATAAAGTTACGTTTGGACAGGTTAAAGTTATATTTTGACATGTTAAAGTACGTTATTTACAAGATAAAGTTTCGTTGTGACAAGTTAAATTACGTTTTTTACAAGTTAAAGTTACATTTCAACAAGTTAAAGTACGGTTTTTACAAGTTAAAGTTACGTTTTGATAACTTAAATTACATATTTTACAAGATAAATAACGTTTTCTACAAATTAAAGTTACATTTTATAAAGTTAAAGTTACGTTTTGAAACGTTAAAGTTACGTTATGACAATTTAAAGTACACTTTTTACAAGTTAAAGTTACGTTTTGACAACTTAAATTACGGTTTTTACAAGTTAAAATACGTTTTTTACAAGTTAAAGGACCTTTTTTACAAGTTGAAGTACGTTTTTTTTACAAGTTAAAGTACATTTTTTACAAGTTAAACTACGGGTTTTACAAGTTAAAGTTACGTTTTGACATGTAAGAGTTATATTTTGACAAGTTAAAGTAAGTTTTTGAAAAGTTAAAGTACATTTTTTACAAGTTAAAGGTAGGTTTAGACAAGTTAAAATTTCGTTTTGACAAGTTATTGTTATGTTTTTTAGAATTTAAAGTACGTTTTTAACAAGTTAAAGTTACGTTTTGACAAGTTAAAGTTACGTTTTTACATGTTAAAGTGCGTTTTTTACAAGTTAAATTACGTTTTCTACAAGTTAAAGTTACGTTTTAACAACTCAAAGTTACGTTTTGACACGTTAAAGTTACATTTTGACAAGTTAAATTACGTTCTTAACAAGTTAAAGTTATGTTTTAACAAGTTAAATTACGTTTTTTACAAGTTAAAGTACGTTTTTAACAAGTTAAAGTTACGTTTTGACAAGTGAGGGTTACATTTTGAGAAGTTAAAGTAAGTCTTTTACAAGTTAAATTACTTCTTTTAAAAGTTAAAGATACGTTTAGGCAAGATAAAGTTTCGTTTTGACCAGTTATCGTTACGTTTGGACAACTTTAAGTTATATTTTGGCAATTTAAGGTTACGTCTTCACAAGTTAAAGTTCGTTTTTTATAAGTTAAAGTACGTTTTTTACAAGTTGATGTATGTTTTTTACAAGTTATAGTACATTTTTTACAAATTGAAGTGCGTTTATTACAAGTTAGAGTACATTTTTTAAAGTTAAACCACATTTTTGACAAGTTAAAGTACGTTTTTTACAAGTTAAAGTTTCATTTTTTACAAGTTAAAGTACGTTTTTTACAATTTAAAGTATGGTTTATTATAGTTAAAGTACATTTTTAGAAAGTTAAAATACATATTTGACAAATTAAAGTACGTTTTTTACAAGTTAAATTAGCTTTTTTACAAGTTAAAGTACGTTTTTCACAAGATAAAGTTACGTTTGGACAAGTTAAAGCTATATTTTGACATGTTAAAGTACGTTATTTACAAGATAAAGTTTTGTTGTGACAAGTTAAATTACGTATTTTAAAAGGGAAACTAATTTTTAACAAGTTAAACTTACGTTTTGACAAGTTGAAGTTACGTCTTGACAAGTTAAAGTACGTTTTTTACAAGTTAAAGTTACGTTATGACAATATAATTTACGTTTTTTACAAGTTAAAGTACGTTTTTTAAAAGTTAAAGTTACGTTTTGACAAGTTAAAGTATGTTTTTTACAAGTTAAAGGACCTTTCTAACAAGTTGAAGTACGTTTTTTTACAAGTGAAAGTACCTTTTTTACAAGTTAAACTACATATTTGACAAGTTAAACTACGTTATTTACAAGTTAAAGTTACGTTTTGACATTTTAGAGTTATATTTTGACAAGTTAAAGTAAGTTTTTGAAAACTTAAAATACGTTTTTAACAAGTTAAAGGTACGTTTAGATAAGTTAAAATTTCGTTTTGACAAGTTATTGTTACGTTTTGACAACCTAAAGTTACATTTTGACAAGTTAAATTACGTTTTTTACAAATAAAAGTACGTTTTTAACTAGTTAAAGTTACGTTTTGACAAGTTGAAGTTACGTTTTGACATGTTAAAGTACGTTTATTACAAGTTAAATTACGTTTTCTACAAGTTAAAGTTACGTTTTAACAACTTAACGTTACGTTTTGACACGTTAAAGTGACATTTTGATTAGTTAAATTACGTTCTTAACAAGTTAAAGTTATATTTTAACAAGTTAAATTACGTTTTTTAGAACTTAAAGTACGTTTTTAACAAGTTAAAGTTACGTTTTGACAAGTTAGAGTTACATTTTGAGAAGTTAAAGTAAGTTTTTTACAAGTTAAAATACTTCTTTTACAAGTTAAAGATACGTTTAGACAAGATAAAGTTTCGTTTTGACAAGTTATCGTTACGTTTTGAAAACTTAAAGTTATATTTTGACAATTTAAAGTTACGTTTTCACAAGTTAAAGTTCGTTTTTTACAAGTTAAAGTACGTTTTTTACAAGTTGATGTACGTTTTTTACAAGCTATAGTTCATTTTTTACAAATTGAAGTGCGTTTTTTACATGTTAAAGTACATTTTTAACAAGTTAAAACACATTTTTGACAAGTTAAATATCGTTTTTTACAAGTTAAAGTTTCGTTTTTTTAAAGTTAAAGTACGTTTTTTACAATTTAAAATATGGTTTATTCTAGTTAAAGTACATTTTTTACAAGTTAAACCACATATTTGACAAGGTCAAGTACTTTTTTTACTAGTTAAATTACGTTTTTTACAAGTTAAAGTACATTTTTTACAAGATAAAGTTACGTTTGGACAAGTTAAAGTTATATTTTGACATGTTAAAGTACGTTATTTTTAAAAGGGAAAGTACTTTTTAACAAGTTAAACTTACGTTTTTACAAGTTCAAGTTACGTCTTGACAAGTTAAAGTACGTTTTTTAGAAGTTAAATTACATTCTCTAAAAATTAGAGTTACGTTTTAACAAGTTAAAGTTACATTTTGAAACGTTATAGTTACGCTATGACAAGTTAAAGTATGTTTTTTACAAGTTAAAGTTACGTTTTGACAAGTTAAACTTACGTTTTGAAACGTTAAACTTACGTTTTGACAGGTTAAAATAAGTTTTTTACAAGTTAAAGTTACGTTTTGACAAGTTAAATTACGATTTTTACAAGTTAAAGTACGTTTTTTAAAAGTTAAAGTTACGTTTTGACAAGTTAAAGTACGTTTTTTACAAGTTAACGGACCTTTTTAACAAGTTGAAGTGCGTTTTTTTACAAGTGAAAGTACATTTTTTACAAGTTAAACTACATATTTGACAAGTTAAACTACGTTTTTTACAAGTTAAAGTTACGTTTTGACATGTTAGAGTTATATTTTGACAAGTTAAAGTAAGTTTTTGAAAAGTTAAAATACGTTTTTAACAAGTTAAAGTTACGTTTAGACAAGTTAAAATTTCGTTTTGACAAGTTATTGTTACGTTTTGACAACCTAACGTTACATTTTGACAAGTTAAATTACGTTTTTTATAAATAAAAGTACGTTTTTAACAAGTTAAAGTTACGTTTTGACAAGTTGAAGTTACGTTTTGACATGTTAAAGTACGTTTATTACAAGTTAAATTACGTTTTCTACAAGTCAAAGTTACGTTTTAACAACTTAACGTTACATTTTGACACGTTAAAGTGACATTTTGATTTGTTAAATTACGTTCTTAACAAGTTAAAGTTATGTTTTAACAAGTTAAATTACGTTTTTTACAACTTAAAGTACATTTTTAAAAGTTAAAGTTACGTTTTGACAAGTTATAGTTACATTTTGAGAAGTTAAAGTAAGTTTTTTACAAGTTAAAATACTTCTTTTACAAGTTAAAGATACGTTTAGACAAGATAAAGTTTCGTTTTGACAAGTTATCGTTACGTTTTCACAACTTAAAGTTATATTTTGACAATTTAAAGTAACGTTTTCACAAGTTAAAGTTCGTTTTTTACAAGTTAAAGCACGTTTTTTACAAGTTGATGTACGTTTTTTACAAGCTATAGTTCATTTTTTACAAATTGAAGTGCGTTTTTTACATGTTAAAGTACATTTTTAACAAGTTAAACCACATTTTTGACAAGTTAAAGTACGTTTTTACAAGTTAAAGATTCGTTTTTTACAAGTTAAAGTACGTTTTTTATAATTTAAAAATATGGTTTATCCTAGTTAAAGTACATTTTTTACAAGTTAAACCACATATTTGACAAGGTCAAGTACTTTTTTTACTAGTTAAATTACGTTTTTTACAAGTTAAAGTACATTTTTCACAAGTTAAATTACGGTTTTTACAAGTTAAAGTACGTTTTTTACAAGATAAAGTTACGTTTGGACAAGTTAAAGCTATATTTTGACATGTTAAAGTACGTTATTTACAAGATAAAGTTTTGTTTTGACAAGTTAAATTACGTATTTTAAAAGGGAAACTAATTTTTAACAAGTTAAACTTACGTTTTGACAAGTTGAAGTTACGTCAAGACAAGTTAAAGTACTTTTTTTACAAGTTAAAGTTACGTTATGACAATATAAATTACGTTTTTTACAAGTTAAAGTACGTTTTTCAAAAGTTAAAGTTACGTTTTGACAAGTTAAAGTACGTTTTTTACAAGTTAAAGGACCTTTCTAACAAGTTGAAGTACGTTTTTTTACAAGTGAAAGTACCTTTTTTACAAGTTAATCTACATATTTGACAAGTTAAACTACGTTTTTTACAAGTTAAAGTTACGTTTTGACATTTTAGAGTTATATTTTGACAAGTTAAAGTAAGTTTTTGAAAACTTAAAATACGTTTTTAACAAGTTAAAGGTACGTTTAGATAAGTTAAAATTTCGTTTTGACAAGTTATTGTTACGTTTTGACAACCTAAAGTTACATTTTGACAAGTTAAATTACGTTTTTTACAAATAAAAGTACGTTTTTAACAAGTTAAAGTTACGTTTTGACAAGTTGAAGTTACGTTTTGACATGTTAAAGTACGTTTATTACAAGTTAAATTACGTTTTCTACAAGTTAAAGTTACGTTTTAACAACTTAACGTTACGTTTTGACACGTTAAAGTGACATTTTGATTAGTTAAATTACGTTCTTAACAAGTTAAAGTTATATTTTAACAAGTTAAATTACGTTTTTTACAACTTAAAGTACGTTTTTAAAAGTTAAAGTTACGTTTTGACAAGTTATAGTTACATTTTGAGAAGTTAAAGTAAGTTTTTTACAAGTTAAAATACTTCTTTTACAAGTTAAAGATACGTTTAGACAAGATAAAGTTTCGTTTTGACAAGTTATCGTTACGTTTTCACAACTTAAAGTTATATTTTGACAATTTAAAGTTACGTTTTCACAAGTTAAAGTTCGTTTTATACAAGTTAAAGTACGTTTTTTACAAGTTGATGTACGTTTTTTACAAGCTATAGTTC
Source organism: Urtica urens (assembly GCA_958296335.1). NCBI lineage: Eukaryota > Viridiplantae > Streptophyta > Magnoliopsida > Rosales > Urticaceae > Urtica > Urtica urens. The sequence goes on from CATQIS010000031.1 coordinate 29,726, forward strand.
ATTTTTTACAAATTGAAGTGCGTTTTTTACATGTTAAAGTACATTTTTAACAAGTTAAAACACATTTTTGACAAGTTAAATATCGTTTTTTACAAGTTAAAGTTTCGTTTTTTACAGGTTAAAGTACGTTTTTTATAATTTAAAATATGGTTTATTCTAGTTAAAGTACATTTTTTACAAGTTAAACCACATATTTGACAAGGTCAAGTACTTTTTTTACTAGTTAAATTACGTTTTTTACAAGTTAAAGTACATTTTTTACAAGATAAAGTTACGTTTGGACAAGTTAAAGTTATATTTTGACATGTTAAAGTACGTTATTTACAAGATAAAGTTTCGTTGTGACAAGTTAAATTACGTTTTTTAAAAGGGAAAGTACTTTTTAACAAGTTAAACTTACGTTTTTACAAGTTCAAGTTACGTCTTGACAAGTTAAAGTACGTTTTTTAGAAGTTAAATTACGTTCTCTAAAAATTAGAGTTACGTTTTAACAAGTTAAAGTTACATTTTGAAACGTTATAGTTACGCTATGACAAGTTAAAGTATGTTTTTTACAAGTTAAAGTTACGTTTTGACAAGTTAAACTTACGTTTTGACATTTTAAAGGTACATTTTGACATGTTAAAGTAAATTTTCTACAAGTTCAAATTACGTTTTGACAAGATGAAGTTACGTTTTGACAAGCTAAAGATACGGTTTTTACAAGTTAAATTTATGTGTTGACAAGTGACTGTTACATTTTGACATTTTAAAGTTACATTTTGTCAAGTTAAAGATACGCATATTACAAGTTAAAGTTACGTTTTGACAAGTTAAAGTTACATTTTGACAAGTTACATTCAGACAAGTTAAAGATACGCTTTTTACAAGTTAAATTTACGTTTTGACAAGATAAAGTTACATTTTGACATTTTAAAGTTACATTTTTACAATTTAAAGATACATTTTTTACAAGTTAAAGAAACGTTTTGACAAGTTAAAGTTATATTTTGACAAGTAAAGCTTACGTTTTTTACAATGTAAAATTACGTTTTAACAAGTTAAAGTTATCTTTGACAAATTAAATTTAGTTTTTTTACAAGTTAAAGTTACATTATTTACAAATTAAAGTTACGTTTTGACAAGTTAAAGTTACATTTTGACATTTTAAAGTTACATTTAGACAAGTTAAAGATACGTTTTTTACAAGTTAAATTTACGTTTCGTAACTTAATGTTACATTTTGACATTTAAAAGTTAATTTTTGACAATTTAAAGATACGTTTTTTACAATTTATTGTTACGTTTTTATAAGTTAAAATTACAATTTGACAAGTTAAAGTTACATTTTAACATTTTTATGTTACGTTTTGACAAGTTAAAGATACGTTTTTTACAAGTTAAACTTACGTTTTGACAAGATAAAGTTATATTTTGACATTTAAAAGTTACTTTTTTTACAAGGTAAAGTTACGTTTTAACAAGTTAAAGTTACGTTTGACAAATTAAATTTACTTTAATTACAAGTTATATTTACGTTTTTTTCAAATTAAAGTAACGTTTTACAAGTTAAAGTTACATTTTGACATTTTAAAGTTACATTTAAACAAGTTAAAGATACCTTTTTTACAAGTTAAATTTACTTTTTGACTAGATAAAGTTACATTTTAACATCTTAAAGTTATTTTGACAATTTAAAGATACGTTTTTTATAAGTTATAGTTACGTTTTTACAAGTTAAAATTACAATTTGACGAGTTAAACTTACATTTTAACATTTTTAAGTTACATTTTGACAAGTTAAAGATACGTTTTTTACAAGTTAAAGTTACGTTTTGACAAGATAAAGTTATATTTTGACATTTTAAAGTTACATTTTGACAATTTAAAGATACGTTTTTTACGAGTTAAAGGTACGTTTTGACAAGTTAAAGTTTCATTTTGAAAAGTTAAACATAAATTTTTTACAAGGTAAATTTACGTTTTAACAAGTTAAAGTTACTTTTTTTACAAGTTATATTTACGTTTTTTTCAAATTAAAGTAACGTTTTTACAAGTTAAAGTTACACTTAGACATTTTAAAGTTACATTTAAACAAGTTAAAAATACGTTTATTACAAGTTAAATTTACATTTTGAATGGTTTAAGTTACGTTTTTTACAAGGTAAAGTAACGTTTTGACAAGGTAAAGTTACACTTTGACATTTTAAAGTTACATTTTGACAAGTTAAAGATACGATTCTTACAAGTTAAATTTACGTTATGACAAGATAAAGTTTTATTTTGACATTTTAAAGTTTCATTTTGACAATTTAAAGATATGTTTTATACAAGTTAAATGTACGTTTCGACAAGTTATAGTTACATTTTGACAAGTGAATGTTACGTTTTTTACATGGTAAAGTTACTTTTTAAGAAGTTAAAGTTACGTTTGACAAGATATATTTACTTTTTTTATAAGTTAAAGTTATGTTTTTAACAAATTAAAGTTACGTTTTGAAAAGTTAAAGTTACACTTCGACATTTTAACGTTACACTTCGACATTTTGACAAGTTCATATTACATATTGACATTTTAAAGTTATATTTGACAAGTTGAAGATACATTTTTTAAAAGTTATTGACAAGTTAATGTTACATTTTGACAAGTTAAAGTTACGTTATTTACAAATTAAAGTTACGTTTTGACAAGATAAATATACATTTTGACAATTTAAAGTTACGTTTTTGACAAGGTAGAGTTAAGTTGTAACAAGTTAGAGTTATGTTTGACAAATTCAAGTTACGTTTTGTACAAGTTAAAGTTTCTTTTTTTTTACAAGTTAAAGTTAAGTTTTGACAAGTTAAAGTTACATTTTGACATTTTAAAGTTACATTTAGACAAGTTAAAGATACTTTTTTTACAAGTTAAATTTACGTTTTGACAAGATAAAGTTACTTTTTTTCATTTTAAAGTTTCATTTTGACAATTTAAAGATACGTTTTATACAAGTTAAAGGTACGTTTTGACAAGTTAAATTTACATTTTGACAAGTGAAACTTACGTTTTTTACAAGGTAAAGTTACGTTTTAACAAGTTAAAGTTACGTTTGACAAATTAAATTTAGTTTTTTTACAAGTTAAACTTACATGTTTTTCAAATTAAAGTTACGTTTTGACAAGTTAAAGTTACATTTTGACATTTTAAAGTTACATTTTAACATTTTTTAGTTACGTTTTGACAAGTTAAAGATACGTTTTTTACAGGTTAAAGTAACGTTTTGACAAGTTAAAGTTACATTTTGACATTTTAAAGGTACATTTTGACATGTTAAAGTAAATTTTTTACAAGTTCAAATTACGTTTTGACAAGATGAAGTTACGTTTTGACAAGCTAAAGATACGGTTTTTACAAGTTAAATTTATGTGTTGACAAGTGACTGTTACATTTTGACATTTTAAAGTTACATTTTGTCAAGTTAAAGATACGCATATTACAAGTTAAAGTTACGTTTTGACAAGTTAAAGTTACATTTTGACAAGTTAATTTTATATTTTTACATTTTAAAGTTACATTTCGATAAGTTAAAGATACATTTTGGCAAATTAAAGTTACATTTCGACATTTTAAAGTTACATTTTGACAAGTTAAATATACGATTTTTACAAGTTAAATTTACGTTTTGACAAGATAAAGTTATATTTTGACATTTTAAAGTTTCATTTTGACAATTTAAAGATACGCTTTATATAAGTTAAAGGTAGGTTTTGACAAGTTAAAGTTACATTTTGACAAGTGAAAGTTACGTTTTTTACAAGGTAAAGTTACGTTTTAACAAGTTAAAGTTATTTTTGACAAATTAAATTTACTTTTTTTAAAAGTTATAGTTACGTTTTTTACAAATTAAAGTTACGTTTTGACAAGTTAAAGTTACACATTGACATTTTAACGTTACATTTAGACAAGTTAAATATACGTTTTTTAGAAGTTAAATTTACATTTTGACATGTTAATATTACATATTGACATTTTAAAGTTAAATTTTGACATATTAAAGATACATTTTTTACAAATTAAAGTTACGTTTTGACAAGTTAAAGTTACATTTTGACAAGTTAAAGTTACGTTATTTACAAATTAAAGTTACGTTTTGACAAGATAAAGATACATTTTGACAATTTAAAGTTACGTTTTTTACAAGGTAAAGTTACGTTGTTACAAGTTAGAGTTACGTGTGACAAATTAAAGTTACTTTTTGTACAAGTTAAAGTTTCGTTAATTTACAAGTTAAAGTTATGTTTTGACAAGTTAAAGTTACATTTTGACATTTTAGAGATACATTTAGACAAGTTAAAGATACGCTTTTTACAAGTTAAATTTACGTTTTGACAAGATAAATTTACATTTTGACATTTTAAAGTTACATTTTGACAATTAAAAGATACATTTTTTACAAGTTAAAGGTACGTTTTGACAAGTTAAAGTTTCATTTTGACAATTTAAAGATACGCTTTATATAAGTTAAAGGTAGGTTTTGACAAGTTAAAGTTACATTTTGACAAGTGAAAGTTACGTTTTTTACAAGGTAAAGTTACGTTTTAACAAGTTAAAGTTATTTTTGACAAATTAAATTTACTTTTTTTAAAAGTTATAGTTACGTTTTTTACAAATTAAAGTTACGTTTTGACAAGTTAAAGTTACACATTGACATTTTAACGTTACATTTAGACAAGTTAAAGATACGTTTTTTAGAAGTTAAATTTACATTTTGACATGTTAATATTACATATTGACATTTTAAAGTTAAATTTTGACATATTAAAGATACATTTTTTACAAATTAAAGTTACGTTTTGACAAGTTAAAGTTACATGTTGACAAGTTAAAGTTACGTTATTTACAAATTAAAGTTACGTTTTGACAAGATAAAGATACAATTTAAAGTTACGTTTTTTACAAGGTAAAGTTACGTTGTTACAAGTTACGTGTGACAAATTAAAGTTACTTTTTGTACAAGTTAAAGTTTCGTTAATTTACAAGTTAAAGTTATGTTTTGACAAGTTAAAGTTACATTTTGACATTTTAGAGATACATTTAGACAAGTTAAAGATACGCTTTTTACAAGTTAAATTTACGTTTTGACAAGATAAAGTTACATTTTGACATTTTAAAGTTACATTTTGACAATTAAAAGATACATTTTTTACAAGTTAAAGGTACGTTTTGACAAGTTAAAGTTATATTTTGACAAGTAAAACTTACGTTTTTTACAAGGTAAAGTTACATTTTAACAAGTTAAAGTTATATTTGAAAAATTAAATTTAGTTTTTTTACAAGTTAAAGTTACATTATTTACAAATTAAAGTTACGTTTTGACAAGTTAAAGTTACATTTTGACATTTTAAAGTTACATTTAGACAAGTTAAAGATACGTTTTTTACAAGTTAAATTTACGTTTTGTAAGTTAATGTTACATTTTGACATTTAAAAGTTATATTTTGACAATTTAAAGATACGTTTTTTACAAGATATAGTTACGTTTTTATAAGTTAAAATTACAATTTGACAAGTTAAAGTTACATTTTAACACTTTTATGTTACATTTTGACAAGTTAAAGATACGTTTTTTACAAGTTAAACTTACGTTTTGACAAGATAAAGTTATATTTTGACATTTTAAAGTTACATTTTGACAATTTAAAGATACGTTTTTTACATGTTAAAGGTACGTTTTGACAAGTTAAAGTTGAATTTTGACAAGTTAAAATTACGTTTTTTACAACGTAAAATTTACGTTTAAACAAGTTAAAGTTATGTTTGACAAATTAAATTTACTTTTTTTAAAGTTATAGTTACGTTTTTTACAAATTAAAGTTACGATTTGACAAGTTAAAGTTACACTTTGACATTTTAACGTTACATTTAGACAAGTTAAAGATACGTTTGTTACAAGTTCAATTTACATTTTGACAAGTTAATGTTACATATTAACATTTTAAAGTTAAATTTTGACAAGTTAAAGATACGTTTTTTACAAGTTAAACTGACGTTTTTGACAATTTAAAAATACGTTTTGATAAGTTAAAGTTTCGTTATTTACAAGTTAAAGTTATGTTTTGACAAGATAAATATACATTTTGACAATTTGAAGTTACGTTTTTTAAAAGGTAAATTTATGTTGTATCAAGTAAGAGTTATTTTTTTGAAAATTAAAGGTACGTATTTTACAAGTTAAAGTTTCGTTTTTTTACAAGGTAAGGTTATGGTTTGACAAGCTAAAGTTACATTTTTACATTTTAAATTACATTTAGACAAGTTAAAGATACCTTTTTTACAAGTTAAATTTACGTTTTGACAAGTTAATGTCACATTTTGACATTTAAAAGTTATATTTTGACAATTTAAAGATACATTATTTACAAGTTATAGTTATGTTTTTACAAGTTAAAATTACAATTTGACAAGTTAAAGATACATTTTAACATTTTTCAGTTACGTTTTGACAAGTTAAAGATACGGTTTTTACAAGTTAAAGTAACGTTTTGACAAGGTAAAGTTACATTTTCACATGTTAAAGTTAATTTTTTACTAATTCAAATTACGTTTTGACAAGATAAAGTTACGTTTTGACAAGCTAAAGATACGGTTTTTACAAGTTAAATTTACGTGTTGACAAGAGAATGTTACATTTTTACATTTTAAAGTTACATTTTGACAAGTTCAAGATACGCATATTACTAGTAAAAGTTACGTTTTGACAAGTTAAAGTTACATTTTGACAAGTTAATTTTAAATTTTGACATTTTAAAGTTACATTTTGAAAATTTAAAGATACATTTAAGCAAATTAAAGTTTTGACATTTGAAAGTTACATTTTGATAAGTTAAAGATACGATTTTACAAGTTAAATTTATTTCTGGACAAGATAAAGTTATATTTTAACATTTTAAGTTTCATTATGAAAATTTAAAGATACGTTTTATACAAGTTAAAGGTACGTTTTGACAAATTAATGTTATATTTTGACAAGTGAAAGTTACGTTTTTTACAAGGTAAAGTTACTTTTTAACAATTTAAAGATACGTTTGACAAATTATATTTACTATTTTTAAAAGTAATAGTTACGTTTTTTATAAACTAAAGTTACGTTTTGACAAGTTAAAGTTACACTTTGACATTTTAACGGTACATTTAGATAAGTAAAAGATACGTTTTTTACAAGTTAAAGTTACGTTTTGACAAGATAAAGTTATATTTTGACATTTTAAAGTTACATTTTGACAATTTAAAGATACGTTTTTTACAAGTTAATGTTACGTTTTAACAAGTTAAAGTTACATTTTGACAAGTTAAAGTTACGTTATTTACAAATGAAAGTTACGTTTTTACAAGATAAATATACATTTTGAGTATTTAAAATTACGTTTTTTACAAGGTAAAGTTACGTTGTAACAAGTTCGAGTTAGGTTTGACAAATTAAAGTTACTTTTTGTAAAAGTTAAAGTTTCGTTTTCTTACAAGTTAAAGTTAAGTTTTGACAATTTAAAGTTACATTTTGACAATTTAAAATTACATTTAGACAAGTTAAAGATACGCTTTTTACAAGTTAAATTTATGCTTTCACAAGATAAAGTTACATTTTGACAATTTAAAGTTACATTTTGATAATTTAAAATTTATATTTCGACAATTTAAAGATACGTTTTTTACAAGTTATAGTTACGTTTTTACAAGTTAAAATTACAATTTGACAAGTTAAAGTTACATTTTAACATTTATGTTACGTTTTGACAAGTTAAAGATACGTTTTTTACAAGTTAAACTTACGTTTTGACAAGATTAAGTTATATTTTGACATTTTAAAGTTACATTTTAACAATTTAAAGATACGTTTTTTACATCTTAAAGGTACGTTTTGACAAGTTAAAGTTATATTTTCACAAGTTAAAGTTACGTTTTAAACAAGGTAAATTTACGTTTTACCAAGTTAAAGTTATGTTTGACAAATTAAATTTACTTTTATTACAAATCATATTTACGTTTTTTTTCAAATTAAAGTAACGTTTTACAAGTTAAAGTTACATTTTGACATTTTAAAGTTACATTTAAACAAGTTAAGGATACATTTTTTACAAGTTAAATTTACGTTTTGACAAGTTAATGTTACATTTTAACATTTAAACGTTATATTTTGACAATTTAAAGATACGTTTTTTACAAGTTATAGTTACTTTTTTACAAGTTAAAATTACAATTTGACAAGTTAAAGTTACGTTTTAACATTTTTAAGTTACCATTTGACAAGTTAAAGATACGTTTTTTACAAGTTAAAGTAACGTTTTGACAAGTTAAAGTTACATTTTGACATTTTAAAGTTACATTTTGACTTCTTAAAGTTAACTTTTTACAAGTTCAAATTCTGTTTTGACAAGATATAGTTACGTTTTGACAAACCAAAGATACGGTTTTTACAAGTTAAATTTACGTATTGACAAGTGAATGTTACATTTTGACATTTTAAAGTTACATTTCGACAAGTTAAAGGTACGCATATTACAAGTTAAAGTTACGTTTTGACAAGTTAAAAGTTACATTTTGTCAAGTTAATTTTAAATTTTGACATTTTAAAGTTACATTTTGATAAGTTAAAGATACATTTTGGCAAATTAAAGTTACATTTTAACATTTGAAAGTTACATTTTGACAAGTTAAAGATACGATTTTTACAGGTTAAATTTACGGTTTGACAAGATAGAGTTATATTTTCACATTTTGAAGTTTTATTTTAACAATTTAAAGATACGTTTTATACAAGTTAAAGATACGTTTTGACAAATTAATGTTACATTTTGACAAGTGAAAGTTACGTTTTTTACAAGGTAAAGTTACGTTTTAACAATTTAAAGATACGTTTGACAAATTAAATTTACTATTTTTAAAAGTAATAGTTACGTTTTTTATAAATTAAAGTTACGTTTTGACAAGTTAAAGTTACACTTTGACATTTTAACGTTACATTTAGAAAAGTAAAAGATACGTTTTTTACAAGTTAAAGTTACATTTTGACAAGATAAAGTTATATTTTGACATTTTAAAGTTACATTTTGACAATTTAAAGATACGTTTTTTACAAGTTAATGTTACGTTTTAACAAGTTAAAGTTACATTTTGACAAGTTAAAGTTACGTTATTTCCAAATGAAAGTTACGTTTTTGCAAGATAAAGATACATTTTGACTATTTAAAGTTACGTTTTTTACAAGGTAAAGTTACGTTGTAACAAGTTCGAGTTAGGTTTGACAAATTAAAGTTACTTTTTGTAAAAGTTAAAGTTTCATTTTCTTACAAGTTAAAGTTAAGTTTTGACAATTTAAAGTTACATTTAGACAAGTTAAAGATACGCTTTTTACAAGTTAAATTTACGTTTTCACAAGATAAAGTTACATTTTGACAATTTAAAGTTACATTTTGATAATTAAAAATTTATATTTTGACAATTTAAAGATACGTTTTTTACAAGTTATAGTTACGTTTTTACAAGTTAAAATTATAATTTGACAAGTTAAAGTTACATTTTAACATTTTATGTTACGTTTTGACAAGTTAAAGATACGTTTTTTACAAGTTAAACTTACGTTTTGACAAGATTAAGTTATATTTTGACATTTTAAAGTTACATTTTAACAATTTAAAGATACGTTTTTTACATCTTAAAGGTACGTTTTGACAAGTTAAAGTTATATTTTCACAAGTTAAAGTTACGTTTTAAACAAGGTAAATTTACGTTTTACCAAGTTAAAGTTATGTTTGACAAATTAAAATTACTTTTATTACAAGTTATATTTACGTTTTTTTTCAAATTAAAGTAACGTTTTTACAAGTTAAAGTTACATTTTGACATTTTAAAGTTACATTTAAACAAGTTAAGGATACATTTTTTACAAGTTAAATTTACGTTTTGACAAGTTAATGTTACATTTTAACATTTAAACGTTATATTTTGACAATTTAAAGATACTTTTTTACAAGTTAAAATTACAATTTGACAAGTTAAAGTTACGTTTTAACATTTTTAAGTTACCATTTGACAAGTTAAAGATACGTTTTTTACAAGTTAAAGTAACGTTTTGACAAGTTAAAGTTACATTTTGACATTTTAAAGTTACATTTTGACTTCTTAAAGTTAACTTTTTACAAGTTCAAATTCTGTTTTGACAAGGTATAGTTACGTTTTGACAAACCAAAGATACGGTTTTTACAAGTTAAATTTACGTATTGACAAGTGAATGTTACATTTTGACATTTTAAAGTTACATTTGGACAAGTTAAAGGTACGCATATTACAAGTTAAAGTTACGTTTTGACAAGTTAAAAGTTACATTTTGACAAGTTAATTTTAAATTTTGACATTTTAAAGTTACATTTTGATAAGTTAAAGATACATTTTGGCAAATTAAAGTTACATTTTAACATTTGAAAGTTACATTTCGACAAGTTAAAGATACGATTTTTACAAGTTAAATTTACGGTTTGACAAGATAGAGTTATATTTTGACATTTTGAAGTTTTATTTCAACAATTTAAAGATACGTTTTATACAAGTTAAAGGTACGTTTTGACAAATTAATGTTACATTTTGACAAGTGAAAGTTACGTTTTTTACAAGGTAAAGTTACGTTTTAACAATTTAAAGATACGTTTGACAAATTAAATTTACTATTTTCAAAAGTAATAGTTACGTCTTTTATAAATTAAAGTTACGTTTTGACAAGTTAAAGTTACACTTTGAAATTTTAACGTTACATTTAGAAAAGTAAAAGATACATTTTTTACAAGTTAAAGTTACGTTTTGACAAGATAAAGTTATATTTTGACATTTTAAAGTTACATTTTGACAATTTAAAGATACGTTTTTTACAAGTTAATGTTACGTTTTAACAAGTTAAAGTTACATTTTGACAAGTTAAAGTTACGTTATTTACAAATGAAAGTTACGGTTTTACAAGATAAAGATACATTTTGAAAAGTTAAAGTTAATTTTTTACATGTTCAAATTACGTTTTGACAAGATATAGTTACGTTTTGACAAGCTAAAGATACGGTTTTTACAAGTTAAATTTACATGTTGACAAGGGAATGTTACATTTTGACATTTTAAAGTTACATTTTGACAACTTAAATATACGCATATTGCAAGTTAAAGTTACGTTTTGACAAGTTAAAGTTATATTTTGACAAGTTAATTTTAAATTTTGACATTTTAAAGTTACATTTTGACAAGTTAAAGATACATTTTGGTAAATTAAAGTTACATTTTGACATTTAAAGTTACATGTTGACAAGTTAAAGATACGATTTTTACAAGTTAAATTTCCGTTTTGACAAGATAAAGTTATATTTTGACATTTTAAAGTTTCATTTTGACAATTTAAAAATACGTTTAATACAAATAAAAGGTACGTTTTAACAAGTTAAAGACATTTTGACTAGCGAAAGTTACATTCTTTACAACGTAAAGTTACGTTTTAACAAGTTAAAGTTACGTTTGACAAATTAAATTTACTTTTTTTAAAAGTTATAGTTACGTTTTTACAAGTTAAAATTACATTTTGACATTTTAACGTTTTATTTAGACCAGTTAAAGATACGTTTTTTAAAAGTTAAATTTACATATTGACATTTTGAAGTTACATTTTGACAAGTTAAAGATACGTTTTTTACAAGTTAAAGTCACGTTTTTGGCAATTTAAAGATACGTTTTTTAAAAAGTTAAAGTTACGTTTTGACAAGTTAAAGTTACATTTTGACAAGTTAAAGTTACGTTTGACAAATTAAATCTACTTTTTTTACAAGTTATACTTACATTTTTATGAAAATTAAAGTTATGTTTTGACAAGTTAAAGTTACACTTTGACATTTTAAAGTTACATTTAAATGAAATTCAGATAAGTTATTTACAAGTTAAATTTACGTTTTGACAAGTTAATGTTACATTTTGACATTTTAAAGTTACATTTTGACTAGTTAAAGATACATTTTTTACAAGTTAAAGATACGTCTTGACAAGTTAAAGTTAGATTTTGACAAGTTAAAGTTACGTTATTTACAAGGTAAAGTTACGTTTTGACAATATAAAGATACATTTTGACAATTTAAAGTTACGTTTTTTACAAGGTAACGTTACGTTGTAACAAGTTAGAGTTATGTTTGACAAATTAAAGTTACTTTTTTTACAAGTTAAAGTTTCGTTTTTTTACGATTTAAAGTTACGTTTTGACAAGTTCAAGTTACATTTTGACATCTTAAAGTTACATTTAGAAAAGTTAAAGATACGTTTTTTACAAGTTAAATTTACGTTTTGAAAGTTAATGTTACATTTTGACATTTAAAAGTTATATTTTGACAATTTAAAGATACGTTTTTTACAAGTTATAGTTACGTTTTTACAAGTTAAAATTACAATTTGACAAGTTAAAGTTACAATTTAACATTTTAATGTTACGTTATGACATGTTAAAGTTACGTTTTTTACAAGTTAAAGTTACGTTTTGACAAGATAAAGTAATATATTGACATTTTAAAGTTACATTTTGACAATTTAAAAATACGTTTTTTACATGTTAAAGGTACGTTTTGACAAGTTAACGTTATACTTTGACATGTTAAAGTTACGTTTTTTACAAGGTAAATTTACGTTTTAACAAGTTAAAATTACGTGCGACAAATCAAATTTACTTTTTTTACAAGTTAGAATTATGTTTTTTTCAAATTAAAGTAACGTTTTTACAAGTTAAAGTTACACTTTGAAATTTTAAAGTTACATTAAGACAAGTTAAACATACGTTTTTTACATATTAAATTTACGTTTTGACAAGCTAATGTTACATTTTGACATTTTAAAGTTACATTTTGACAAGCTAAAGATACATTTTTTACAAGTTATAACTATGTTTTGACAAATTAAAGTTACATTTTCACAGGTTAAAGTTTCGTTTTTTACAAGTTAAAGTTATGTTTTGACAAGTTAAAGTTACATTTTGACAAGTTAAAGTTACGTTATTTACAAGTTAAAGTTACATTTTGACAAGATAATGATACATTTTGACAGTTAAAAGTTACGTTTTTTACAAGGTAATGTTACGTTGTAACAAGTTAGAGTTATTGTTTACAAATTAAAGCTACTTTTTTTACAAGTTAAATTTTCGTTTTTTTACAAGTTAAAGTTAAGTTTTTACAAGTTAAAGTTACATTTTGACATTTTAAAGTTACATTTAGACAAGTTAAAGATACTTTTTTTACAAGTTAAATTTACGTATTGACAAGTTAATGTTACTTTTTGACATTTAAAAGTTATATTTTGAAAATTTTAAGATACATTTTTTACAAGTTATAGTTACGTTTTTCTAAGTTAAAATTACAATTTGACAAGTTAAAGGTACGTATTAAAAAAATTAAAGTTACGTTTTGACAAGTTCAAGTTACACTTTGACATTTTAAGTTATATTTAGACAAGTTAAAGATACGTTTTTTACAAGTTAAAGTTACGTTTTGAAAAGATAAATTTATATTTTGACATTTTAAAGTTACATTTTGACAATTTAAAGATACGTTTTTTACAAGTTAAAGGTACGTTTTGACAAGTTAAAGTTACATTTTGACAAGTTAAACTTACATTTTTTTACAAGGTAAATTTATGTTTTAACAAGTTAAAGTTACTTTTTTTACAAATTATATTTCCGTTTTTTTCAAATTAAAGTAATTTTTTTACAAGTTAAAGTTACACTTAGACATTTTAATGTTACATTTAGGCAAGTTAAAGATAAGTTTATTACAAGTTAAATTTACGTTTTGACAAGTTAATGTTATATTTTGACATTTTAAAGTTACATTTTGACAAGTTCAAAATGCGTTTTTATCATGTTAAAGGTACGTTTTGACAAATTAAAGTTATATTTTGACTAGAGAAAGTTACGTTTTTTATAAGGTAAATTTACTTTTTTTACAAGTTTTAGTTACATTTTGACAAGTTAAAGTTACACTTTGACATTTTAACGTTACATTTAGACAAGTTAAAGATACGTTTTTTACAAGTTAAATTTACATTTTGACAAGTTAATGTTACATATTGACATTTTAAAGTTACATTTTGACAAGTTAAAGATACGTTTTTTACAAGTTAAATTTACGTTTTGACAACTTAAAGTTACATTTTGACCAGTTAAAGTTACGTTATTTTCAAATTAAAGTTACGTTTTGACAAGATAAAGATACATTTTGACAATTTAAAGTTACATTTATTACAAGGTAAAGTTACGTTGTAACAAGTTAGAGTTATGTTTGACAAATTAAAGTTACTTTTTGTACAAGTTACAGTTTCCTTTTTTTACAAGTTAAAGTTAAGTTTTGAAAAGTTAGAGTTACATTTTGACATTTTAAAGTTACATTTAAACAACTTAAAGATACTTTTTTTCCTAGTTAAATTTACATTTTGACAAGATAAAGTTACATTTTGACATTTTAAAGTTACATTTTGACAACTTAAAGATACATTTTTTACAATTTAAAGGTAGGTTTTGACAAGTTAAAGTTATATTTTGAAAAGTATAAGTTACGTTTTTTACAAGGTAAAGTTATGTTTTAACAAGTTAAAGTTACATTTGAAAATTAAATCTAGTTTTTTTACAAGTTAAATTACATTTTTTAGAAATTAAAGTTACGTTTTGACAAATTAAAGTTACATTTTGACATTTTGAAGTTACATTTAGACAAGTTAAAGATATGTTTTTACCAAGTTAAAGTATATTTTTTACAAGTTAATGTATGTTTTGTACAAGTTAAAGTTATGTTCTGACTAGTTAAAGTTACGTTTTGACAAGTTAAAGTACATTTTTTACAAGTTAAATTACGTTTTTCACAAGTTAAAGTACGTTTTTAACAAGTTAAAGTTACGTTTTGACAAGTTAAAATAAGTTTTTTACAAGTTAAAGTACGTGATTTACAAGTTAAAGTACGTTTTTAACAAGTTAAAGTTACTTTTTAACAAGTTGAAGTTACATTTTGACAAGTT
This sequence comes from Urtica urens, assembly GCA_958296335.1. NCBI lineage: Eukaryota > Viridiplantae > Streptophyta > Magnoliopsida > Rosales > Urticaceae > Urtica > Urtica urens. The sequence continues at coordinate 44,751 of CATQIS010000031.1, forward strand.
AAAGGTACGTTATTTACAAGTTAAATTTACATTTTAACTAGTTATAGATACGAATATTACAAGTTTAAGTTAATTATGATAAGTTAATTTTAAAATTTGACATTTTAAAGTTACATTTGACAGTTTAAAGTTACATTTTAACAAATTAAAGTTACATTTTGACAGTTTAAAGTTACATTTTAACAAATTAAAGTTACAATTTGACAAGTTAAAGTTACGTTTTGACAAGAAAAAGTTATATTTTTTCATTTTAAAGTTAAATTTTGCCAATTAAAAGATACTTTTTTTACAAGTTAAAGTTTCGGTTTTTTACAAGTTAAAGTTAAGGTTTTAAAAGTTAAAGTTACATTTAGACAAGTTAAAGATACTTTTTTTACAAGTTAAATTTACGTATTGACAAGTAAATGTTACATTTTGACATTTAAAAGTTATATTTTGAAAATTTAAAGATACGTTTTTTACAAGTTATAGTTACGTTTTTATAACTTAAAATTATAATTTGACTAGTTAAAGTTACATTTTTTAAGTTATGTTTTGACAAGTTAAAGATACGTTTTTTACAAGTTAAAGTAACGTTTTCACAAGTTAAAGTTAAATTTTGACAATTTAAAGTTACATTTTGACAAGTTAAAGATACGTTTTTAACATGTTAAAGGTACGTTTTGACAAGTTAATGTTACATTTTGACATTTAAAAGTTATATTTTGACAGTTTAAATATACGTTTTTCACAACTTATAATTAATGTTTTTACAAGTTAAAGTTACACTTAGACATTTTAAAGTTACATTTAGATAAGTTAAAGATACGTTTATTATAAGTTAAATTTATTTTTTGACAAGTTAATGTTAAATTTTGACATTTTAAAGTTACATTTTTACAAGTTAAAGATAGTTTTTAACATGTTAAAGGTACGTTTTGACAAGTTAATGTTACATTTTGACATTTAAAAGTTATATTTTGACAGTTTAAAGATACGTTTTTCACAACTTATAATTACTTTTTTTACAAGTTGAAGTACGTTTTTAACTAGTTAAAGTACGTTTTTAACAAGTTAAAGTTACGTTTTGACAAGTTGAAGTTACATTTTGACAATTAAAATTACGTTTTTTACAAGTTAAAGTACGTTTTTAACAAGTTAAAGTTACGTTTTGACAAGTTAAAATAAGTTTTTTACAAGTTAAAGTACGTGATTTACAAGTTAAAGTACGTTTTTTACAAGTTAAAGTTAAGTTTTGACAAGTTAAAGTTACATTTTGACAAGTTAAAGATACGTTTTTAACATATTAAAGGTACGTTTTGACAAGATAATGTTACTTTTTGACATTTAAAAGTTATATTTTGACAGTTTAAAGATACGTTTTTCACAACTTATAATTAATGTTTTTACAAGTTAAAGTTACACTTAGACATTTTAAAGTTACATTTAGATAAGTTAAAGATACGTTTATTATAAGTTAAATTTATTTTTTGACAAGTTAATGTTAAATTTTGACGTTTTAAAGTTACATTTTTACAAGTTAAAGATAGTTTTTAACATGTTAAAGGTACGTTTTGACAAGTTAATGTTACATTTTGACATTTAAAAGTTATATTTTGACAGTTTAAAGATACGTTTTTCACAACTTATAATTACTTTTTTTACAAGTTGAAGTACGTTTTTAACTAGTTAAAGTACGTTTTTAACAAGTTAAAGTTACGTTTTGACAAGTTGAAGTTACATTTTGACAATTGAAATTACGTTTTTTACAAGTTAAAGTACGTTTTTAACAAGTTAAAGTTACGTTTTGACAAGTTAAAATAAGTTTTTTACAAGTTAAAGTACGTGATTTACAAGTTAAAGTACGTTTTTTACAAGTTAAAGTTAAGTTTTGACAAGTTAAAGTTACATTTTGACATTTTAAAGTTACATTTAAACAAGTTAAAAATACATTTTTTACAAGTTAAATTTACGTTTTGACAAGTTAATGTTACATTTTGACATTTAAAAGTTATATTTTGACAGTTTAAAGATACGTTTTTTACAAGTTATAATTACTTTTTTACAAGTTAAAATTACAATTTGACAAGTTAAAGTTACATTGTAACATTTTTAAGTTACGTTTTGACTAGTTAAACATATGTTTTTTACAAGTTAAACTTAGATTTTGATATTTTAAAGTTACATTTTTACAAGTTATAGTTACATTGTTACAAGTTAAAATTACAATTTGAATAGTTAGAGATACTTTTTTAACAAGTTAAAGGTACGTTTTGACAATTTAAAATTACATTTGACAAATCAAATTCACTGTTTTTACAAGTTAAAGTTACGTTTTTTTTAAAATAAAAGTTACGTTTTGACAAGTTAAAGTTACACTTTTACATTTTAAAATTACATTTAGACAAGTTAAAGATACATTTTTTACAAGATAAAGTTACGTTTTGAAAAGATAAAGTTATGTTTTGACAAGATAAAGTTATGTTTTGACAAGTTAAAGATACATTTTTTACAAGTTAAATTTACAAGTTGACAAGTGAATGATACATTTTGACATTTTAAAGTTACATTTTCAAAAGTTAAAGATTCATTTTGTCAAGTTAAAGTTATATTTTGTCAAGTTAAAGTTACATTTTGACAAGTTAATTTTAAATTTTGACATTTTAAAGTTCCATTTTGACAAGTTAAAGATACAGTTTTTCAAATTAAAGTTACATTTTGACATTTTAAAGTTATATTTTGACAAGTTAAAGATACGATTTTTACAAGCTAACGTTACGTTTTGACAAGATAAAGTTATATTTTGACATTTTAAAGTTACATTTTGACAATTTAAAGATACGTTTTTTACAAGTTAAAGGTACGTTTTGACAACTTAAAGTTACACTTTGACAAGTTAAAGTTACGTATTTTACAAGCTAAAGTTACGTTTTAACAAGTTAAAGTTACGTTTGACAAATAAAATATACTATTTTTACAAGTTAAAGTTACGTTTTTAAAAAATTAAAGTTACGTTTTTAACAAGTTCAAGTTACACTTTGACATTTAAAGTTACATTTAGACAAGTTAAAGATACGTTTTTTACAAGTTAAAGTTACGTTTTGACAAGATAAAGTTATATTTTGACATTTTAAAGTTACATTTTGAAAATTTAAAGATACGTTTTTTACAAGTTAAAGGTACGTTTTGACAAGTTAAAGTTACATTTTGACAAGTTAAACTTACATTTTTTTACAAGGTAAATTTATGTTTTAACAAGTTAAAGTTACTTTTTTTACAAATTATATTTCCGTTTTTTTCAAATTAAAGTAATGTTTTTACAAGTTAAAGTTACACTTAGACATTTTAATGTTACATTTAGGCAAGTTAAAGATACGTTTTTTACAAGTTAAATTTACATTTTGACAAGTTAATGTTACATATTGACATTTTAAAGTTACATTTTGACAAGTTAATGATACGTTTTATACAAGCTAAATTTACGTTTTGAGAAGTTAAAGTTACATTTTGACAAGTTAAAGTTACGTTATTTTCAAATTAAAGTTATGCTTTGACACGATAAAGATACATTTTGACAATTTAAAGTTACATTTATTACAAGGTAAAGTTACGTTGTAACAAGTTAGAGTTACGTTTGACAAATTAAAGTTACTTGTGGTACAAGTTAAAGTTTCCTTTTTTTACAAGTTAAAGTTAAGTTTTGACAAGTTAAAGTTACATTTTGACATTTTAAAGTTACATTTAGACAAGTTAAAGATACTTTTTTTCCTAGTTAAATTTACATTTTGACATTTTAAAGTTATATTTTGACAATTTAAAGATACATTTTTTATAATTTAAAGGTAGGTTTTGACAAGTTAAAGTTATATTTTGATAAGTAAAAGTTACGTTTTGACATTTTAAAGTTACATTTTGACAATTTAAAGATACATTTTTTACAATTTCAAGGTAGGTTTTGACAAGTTAAAGTTATATTTTGATAAGTAAAAGTTACGTTTTTTACAAGGTAAAGTTATGTTTTAACAAGTTAAAGTTACATTTGAAAATTAAATCTAGTTTTTTTACAAGTTAAATTAGATTTTTTAGAAATTAAAGTTACGTTTTGACAAATTAAAGTTACATTTTGACATTTTGAAGTTACATTTAGACAAGTTAAAGATATGTTTTTACCAAGTTAAATTTACGTATTCAAAGTTAATGTTATATTTTCACATTTAAAAGTTTATATTTTGACAATTTAAAAATACGTTTTTTACAAGTTATAGTTACGTTTTTAAAAGTTAAGATTACAATTTGACAAGTTAAAGTTACGTATTAACATTTTTAAGTTACGTTTTGACAAGTTTAAGATACTTTTTTTACAAGTTAAAGTTACATTTAACAAGTTGAAGTACATTTTTACAAGTTAAAGTACATTTGTTACAAGTAAAACCACATTTTTAACAAGTTAAAGTATGCTTTTTACAAGTTAATGTATGTTTTTTACAAGTTAAAGTTATGTTTGACAAGTTACAGTTACGTTTTGACAAGTCAAAGTACGTTTTTTACAAATTAAAGTACGTTTTTTACAAGTTAAAGTACGTTTTTAACAAGTTAAAGTTCCATTTTTACAAGTTAAAGTCACATATTGACAAGTTAAAATACGTTTTTTACAAGTTAAAGTACGTTTTTTACAAGTTAAAGTACGTTTTTTACAAGTTAAAGTACGTTTTTAACAAGTTAAAGTTACGTTTTGACAGGTTAAAGTACATTTTTTACAAGTTAAAGTACTTTTTTTACAAGTTAAAGTACGTTTTTAACAAGTTAAAGTTCCGTTTTGACAAGTTAAAGTTACATATTGACAAGTTAAAATACGGTTTTTTACAAGTTAAAGTTCGTTTTTTACAAGTTGAAGTACGTTTTTAAAAAGTTAAAGTTCGTTTTTCACAAGTTAAAGTTACGTTTTGACAAGTTAAAGTTACATTTTGACAATTGAAGTTACGTTTTTTCCAAGTTAAAGTACATTTTTAACAAGTTAAACTTACGTTTTGACAAGTAAAAATAAGTTTTTTACAAGTTAAAGTACGTGATTTACAAGTTAAAGTACGTTTTTAACAAGTTAAAGTTACGTTTTGACAAGTTGAAGTTACATTTTGACAAGTTAAAGTTACGTTATTTACAAGTTAAAGTTACGTTTTGACAAGATAAAGTTATTTTTTTTCATTTTAAAGTTAAATTTTTCCAATTAAAAGATACTTTTTTTACAAGTTAAAAGTTACGTTTTTTACAAGGTAATGTTACGTTGTAACAAGTTAGAGTTATTTTTTACAAATTAAAGGTACTTTTTTTACAAGTTAAAGTTTCGTTTTTTTACAAGTTAAAGTTAAGGTTTTACAAGTTAAAGTTACATTTTGACATTTTAAAGTTACATTTAGACAAGTTAAAGATACTTTTTTACAAGTTAAATTTACGTATTGACAAGTTAATGTTACATTTTGACATTTTAAAGTTATATTTTGAAAATATAAAGATACGTTTTTTACAAGTTATAGTTACGTTTTTATAAGTTAAAATTACAATTTGACAAGTTAAAGTTACATTTTTTAATTTATGTTTTGACAAGTTAAAGATACGTTTTTTACAAGTTAAAGTAACGTTTTCACAAGTTAAAGTTACATTTTGACATTTTAAAGTTACATTTTGACAAGTTAAAGTTACTTTTTTACAAGTTCAAATTACCTTATGACAAGTTAAAGTTACGTTTTGACAAGTTAAAGTTACGTTTTGACAAGTTAAAGTTACATTTTGACAAGTTAAAGTTATGTTATTTACAAATTAAAGTTACGTTTTGACAAGATAAAGATACATTTTGACAATTTAAAGTTACGTTTATTACAAGGTAAAATTAATTTGTAACAAGTTAGAGTTACGTTTGACAAATTAAAGTTACTTTTTGTACAGGTTAAAGTTTCGTTTTTTAACAAGTTAAAGTTATGTTTTGACAAGTTAAAGTTACATTTTGAAATTTTAAAGTTACATTTAGACAAGTTAAAGATACGTTTCTTACTAGTTAAATTTACATTTTGACAGGATAAAGTTACATTTTGTCATTTTAAAGTTACATTTTGACAATTTAAATATACATTTTTTACAATTTAAAGGTACGTTTTGACAAGTTAAAGTTATATTTTGACAAGTTAAACTTACATTTTTTACAAGGTAAATTAACGTTTTAACAAGTTAAAGTTACTTTTTTTAAAAATTATATTTCTGTTCTTTTCAAATTAAAGTTACGTTTTTACAATTGAAATTAAAGTTACATTTTGACATTTTAAATTTACATTTTGACAAGTTAAAGTTACTTTTTTACAAGTTCAAATTACCTTTTGACAAGTTAAAGTTACGTTTTGACAAATTAAAGTTACGTTTTGACAAGTTAAAGTTACATTTTGACAATTTAAAGTTACGTTATTTACAATTAAAGTTACATTTAGACAAGTTAAAGATACTTTTTTTACAAGTTAAATTTACTTATTGACAAGTTAATGTTACATTTTGACATTTAAAAGTTATATTTTAAAAATTTAAAGATACGTTTTTTACAAGTTATAGTTACGTTTTTATAAGTTAAAATTACAATTTTACAAGTTAAAGTTACATTTTTTAAGTTATGTTAAACAAGTTAAAATTACAATTTGACAAGTTAAAGTTACATTTTTTAAGTTATGTTTTGACAAGTTAAAGATACGTTTTTTACAAGTTAAAGTAACGTTTTCACAAGTTAAAGTTACATTTTGACATTTTAAAGTTACATTTTGACAAGTTAAAGTTACCTTTTTACAAGTTCAAATTACAGTTTGACAAGTTAAAGTTACGTTTTGACAAGTTAAAGTTACATTTTGACAAATTAAATATACATTTTTTACAATTTAAAGGTACGTTTTGACAAGTTAAAGTTATATTTTGACAAGTTAAACTTACATTTTTTAAAAGGTAAATTAACGTTTTAACAAGTTAAAGTTACTTTTTTTACAAATTATATTTATGTTTTTTTCAAATTAAAGTAATGTTTTTACAAGTTAAAGTTACACTTAGACATTTTAAAGTTACATTTAGATAAGTTAAAGATACGTTTATTACAAGTTAAATTTATTTTTTGACAAGTTAATGTTAAATTTTGACATTTTAAAGTTACATTTTGACAAGTTAAAGATACGTTTTTAACATGTTAAAGGTACGTTTTGACAAGTCAATGTTACATTTTGACATTTAAAAGTTATATTTTGACAGTTTAAAGATACGTTTTTTACAAGTTATAATTACTTTTTTACAAGTTAAAATTACAATTTGACAAGTTAAAGTTACATTGTAACATTTTTAAGTTACGTTTTGACAAGTTAAACATATGTTTTTTACAAGTTCAAGTAATGTTTTGACAACTTAAACTTAGATTTTGATATTTTAAAGTTACATTTTTACAAGTTATAGTTACATTTTTAGAAGTTAAAATTACAATTTGAATAGTTAGAGATACTTTTTTAACAAGTTAAAAGTACGTTTTGACAATTTAAAATTACGTTTGACAAATCAAATTCACTTTTTTTACAAGTTAAAGATACATTTTTTAAAAATTAAAGTTACGTTTTGACAAGTTAAAGTTACACTTTTACATTTTAAAATTACATTTAGACAAGTTAAAGATACGTTTTTTACAAGATACAGTTATGTTTTGACAAGATAAAGTTATGTTTGACAAGTTAAAATTACGTGTTGACAAGTGAATGTTACATTTTGATATTTTAAAGTTACATTTTGTCAAGTTAAAGATACGCATATTACAAGTTAAAGTTACGTTTTGACAAGTTAAAGTTACATTTTGACAAGTTAATTTTAAATTTTGACATTTTAAAGTTCCATTTTGACAAGTTAAAGATACAGTTTGGCAAATTAAAGATACATTTTGACATTTTAAAGTTATATTTTGACAAGTTAAAGATACGATTTTTACAAGCTAAAATTACGTTTTGACAAGATAAAGTTATATTTTGACATTTTAAAGTTATATTTTGACAATTTAAAGATACGTTTTTACAAGTTAAAGGTACGTTTTGACAACTTAAACTTACATTTTGACAAGTTAAAGTTACGTATCTTACAAGGTAAAGTTACGTTTTGACAAGTTAAAGTTACGTTTGACAAATTAAATTTACTATTTTTACAAGTTAAAGTTACGTTTTTAAAAAATTATAGTTACGTTTTGACAAGTTCAAGTTACACTTTGACATTTAAAGTTACATTTAGACAAGTTAAAGATACGTTTTTTACAAGTTAAAGTTACGTTTTGACAAGACAAAGTTATATTTTGACATTTTAAAGTTTCATTTTGAAAATTTAAAGATACATTTTTTACAAGTTAAAGGTACGTTTTGACAAGTTAAAGTTACATTTTGACAAGTTAAACTTACATTTTTTTACAAGGTAAATTTATGTTTTAACAAGTTAAAGTTACTTTTTTTACAAATTATATTTCGGTTTTTGTCAAATTAAAGTAATGTTTTTACAAGTTAAAGTTACATTTAGACATTTTAATGTTACATTTAGGCAAGTTAAAGATAAGTTTATTAGAAGTTAAATTTACGTTTTGACAAGTTAATGTTACATTTTGACATTTTTAATTTACATTTTGACTAGTTAAAAATACGTTTTTAACATGTTAAAGGTACGTTTTGACAAGTTAAAGTTATATTTTGACAAATGAAAGTGACGTTTTTTACAAGGTAAAGTTACGTTTTAACAAGTTAAAGTTACTTTTGACAAATTAAATTTACTTTTTTTACAAGTTTTAGTTACGTTTTGACAAGTTAAAGTTACACTTTGACATTTTAACGTTACATTTAGACAAGTTAAAGATACGTTTTTTACAAGTTAAATTTACGTTTTGACAAGTTAAAGTTACATTTTCACAAGTTAAAGTTACGTTATTTTCAAATTAAAGTTCCGTTTTTACAAGATAAAGATACATTTTGACAATTTAAAGTTACATTTATTACAAGGTAAAGTTACGTTGTAACAAGTTAGAGTTACGTTTGACAAATTAAAGTTACTTTATGTACAAGTTAAAGTTTCCTTTTTTTATAAGTTAAAGTTAAGTTTTGACAAGTTAAAGTTACATTTTTTTATAAAGATACGTTTTTTACAAGTTATAGTTACGTTTTTATAAGTTAAAATTACAATTTGACAAGTTAAAGTTACATTTTTTAATTTATGTTTTGACAAGTTAAAATACGTTTTTTACAAGTTAAAGATACGTTTTTACTAGTTAAATTTACATTTTCACAAGATAAAGTTACATTTTGACATTTTAAAGTTACATTTTGACAATTTAAAGATACATTTTTTTACAATTTAAAGGTACGTTTTGACAAGTTAAAGTTATATTTTGACAAGTAAAAGGTACGTTTTTTACAAGGTAAAGTTATGTTTTAACAAGTCAAAATATATCTTTATATTGTCAAAACGTAACTTTAACTTGTAAATAACGTAACTTTAACTTGTGAAAACGTAACTTTAACTTGTTAAAAACGTACTTTAACTTGTAAAAAACGTAATTTACCTTTTCAAAAAGTAACTTTAAATTGTCAAAACGTAACTTTAAATTGTAAAAAACGTACTGTAACTTGTAAAAAACGTACTTTAACTTGTCAAAACGTAACGTTAACTAGTCAGAACGTAACTTTAACTTGTAAAAAACGTACTTCAACTTGTAAAAAACGTACTTTAACTTGTAAAAAACGTATTTGAACGTGTAAAAAAGTAACTTTAACTTGTAAAAAAACATAATTCAATTTGTAAAAAATGTACTTTAACTTGTAAAAAACGTATTTAACGTGTCAAAATGTAACTTTAACTTGTCAAAACATAACATTAACTTGTTCAAAACGTACTTTAACTTGTAAAACACGTACTTTAACTTGTAAAAAACGTACTTTAACTTGTCAAAACGTAACTTTAACTTGTCACAACGTAAGTTGAACTTGTTAAAAACATACATTAACTTGTAAAAAACGTACTTTAACTTGTCAAAAATGTTGTTTAACTTGTAAAAACGTACTTCAACTTGTAAAAAACATACTTTAACTTGTAAAAATCTACTTTAACTTGTCAAAATGTAACTTTAATTTGTCAAAACGTAAGTTTAACTCGATAAAAAAGTAGTTTAACTTGTCAAAACGTAACTTTAACGTGTAAAAAACGTACTTTAACTTGTCAAAATGTAAGTTTAATGTGTCAAAACGTAACTCTAAGTTGTTAAAACGTTAATTTAACTTGTAAAAAATGTACTTTAAATTGTAAAGAAGATACTTCAACTTGTAAAACACGTACTTTAACTTGTAAAAAACGTACTTCAACTTGTAAAAAACAAAGTTTAATTTGTAAAAAACGTATTTTAACGTGTCAAAATGTAACTTTAACTTGTCAAACCGTAAATTTAACTTGTTAAAAACGTAGTTTAACTTGTAAAAAACCTACGTTAACTTGTCAAAACGTAACTTTAACTTGTCGAAACGTAACTTTAACTTCTTAAAAACGTACTTTAACTTGTAAAAAACGTACTTTAACTTGTAAAAAACGTACTTTAACTTGTCAAAACGTAACATTAAGTTGTAAAAAACCTACATTAACTTGTCAAAACGTAACTTTAACTTGTCAAAACGTTAGTTTAACTTGTTAAAAACACACATTAATTTGTCAAAAATGTGGTTTAACTTAAAACAAATGTACTTTAACTTGTAAAAACGTACTTCAACTTGTAAAAAATGTACTTTAACTTGTAAAAAACATACTTTAATATGTCAAAACGTAACTTTAATTTGTCAAAACGTAAGTTTAACTTGTCAAAACGTAACTTTAAATTGTAAAAAGGATACTTTAACTTGTCAAAATGTAATTTTAATGTGTCAAATGTAACTTTAAGTTGTTAAAACTTAACTTAACTGGTAAAAAATGTACTTTAACTTGTAAAAAACGTACTTCAACTTGTAAAACACTTACTTTAACTTGTAAAAAACGTACTTCAACTAGTAAAAAACGTACTTTAACTTGTAAAAAACGTATTTTAACGTGTCAAAATGTAACTTTAACTTATGAAAACGTAACTTTAACTTGCTAAAAACGTACTTTAACTTGTAAAAACGTACTTTAACTTGTAAAAAACGTACTTTAACTTGTCAAAACGTAACTTTAACTTGTAAAAAACCTACATTTACTTGTCAAAACGTAACTTTAACTTTTCAAAACGTTAGTTTAACTTGTTAAAAACACACATTAATTGGTAAAAAAACGTACTTTAACTCGTCAAAATGTGGTTTAACTTGTAACAAATAAACTTTAACTTGTAAAAAGGTACTTCAACTTGTAACAAACGTACTTTAACTTGTTAAAAACCTACTTTAACTTGTCAAAACGTAACTTTAATTTCGCAAAACGTAACTTTAACTTGTTAAAAATGTAATTTAACTTGTCAAAACGTAACTTTAACTTATAAAAAACGTACTTTAACTTGTCAAAATATAATTTTAATGTGTCAAAACGTAACTTTAAGTTGTTAAAACGTAACTTTAACTTCTAAAAAACGTACTTTAACTTGTAAAAAACGTATTTTAACGTGTTAAAATGTAACTTTAACTTGTCAAAACGTACCTTTAACTTGTTAAAAACGTAATTTAACTTGTCAAAACGTAACTTTAACTTGTCAAAACGTTAGTTTAACTTGTTAAAAACATATATTAACTTGTAAAAAACGTACTTTAACTTGTCAAAAATGTGGTTTAACTTGTAACAAATGTACTTTAATTTGTAAAAAGGTACTTCAACTTGTAAAAAACGTACTTTAAGTTGTTAAAAACCTACTTTAACTTGTCAGAACGTAACTTTAATTTGTCAAAACGTAACTTTAACTTGTTAAAAACGTAATTTAACTTGTCGAAACATAACTTTAACTTCTAAAAAACGTACTTTAACTTGTCAAAATATAATTTTAATGTGTCAAAACGTAACTTTAAGTTGTTAAAACGTAACTTTAACTTTTAAAAAACGTACTTTAACTTGTAAAAAACGTACTTCAACTTGTAAAACACTTACTTTAACTTGTAAAAAACCTACTTTATCTTGTCAAATCGTAACTTTAACTTGTTAAAAATATATATGCACTTGTAAAAAATGTACTTTAACTTGTCTAAAATGTGGTTTAACTTGTAACAAATGTACTTTAACTTGTAAAAACGTACTTCAACTTGTACAAAACGTACTTTAACTTATAAAAAACCTAATTTAACTTGTCAAAACGTAACTTTAATTTGTCAAAACGAAAGTTTAACTTGTTAAAAACGTAATTTAACTTGTCAAAACGTACTTCAACTTGTAAAAAAACGTACTTTAACTTGTAAAAAACGTATTTTAACGTGTTAAAATGTAACTTTAACTTGTCAAAATGTACCTTTAACTTGTTAAAAACGTAATTTAACTTGTCAAAACGTAACTTTAACTTGTCAAAACGTTAGTTTAACTTGTTAAAAACATATATTAACTTGTAAAAAACGTACTTTAAGTTGTTAAAAACCTATTTTAACTTGTCAAAACGTAACTTTAATTTGTCAAAACGTAACTTTAACTTTTTAAAAAAGTAATTTAACTTGTCAAAACGTAACTTTTACTTATAAAAAACGTACTTTAACTTGTCAAAATGTAATTTTAATGTGTCAAAACGTAACTTTAAGTTGTTAAAACGTAACTTTAACTTGTAAAAAACGTACTTTAACTTGTAAAAAACGTACTTCAACTTGTAAAACACTTACTTTAACTTTTAAAAAACCTACTTTAACTTCTCAAAACGTAACTTTAACTTGTCAAAAATATATATTCACTTGTAAAAAATGTACTTTAACTTGTCAAAAATGTGGTTTAACTTGTAACAAATGTACTTTAACTTCTAAAAACGTACTTTAACTTGTAAAAAACCTACTTTAACTTGTCAAAACGTAACTTTAATTTGTCAAAACGTAAGTTTAACTTGTTAAAAACGTAATTTAACTTGTTAAAACGTACTTCAACTTGTAAAAAACGTACTTTAACTTGTAAAAAAAGTATTTTAACGTGTCAAAATGTAACTTTAACTTGTCAAAACGTACCTTTAACTTGTTAAAAACGTAATTTAACTTGTCAAAACGTAACTTTAACTTGTCAAAACGTTAGTTTAACTTGTTAAAAACATATATTAACTTGTAAAAAACGTACTTTAACTTGTCAAAAATGTGGTTTAACTTGTAACAAATGTACTTTAATTTGTAAAAAGGTACCTCAACTTGTAAAAAACGTACTTTAACTTGTTAAAAACCTATTTTAACTTGTCAAAATGTAACTTTAATTTGTCAAAACGTAACTATAACTTGTTAAAAACGTAATTTAACTTGTCAAAACGTAACTTTAACTTATAAAAAACGTACTTTAACTTGTCAAAATATAATTTTAATGTGTCAAAACGTAACTTTAAGTTGTTAAAACGTAACTTTAACTTGTAAAAAACGTACTTTAACTTGTAAAAAACGTACTTCAACTTGTAAAACACTTACTTTAACTTGTAAAAAACCTACTTTAACTTGTCAAAACGTAACTTTAACTTGTTAAGAGTATATATTCACTTGTAAAAAATGTACTTTAACTTGTCTAAAAGCTGGTTTAACTTGTAACAAATGTACTTTAACTTGTAAAAACGTACTTTAACTTGTAAAAACCCTACTTTAACTTGTCAAAACGTAACTTTAATTTGTCAAAACGAAAGTTTAACTTGTTAAAAACGTAATTTAACTTGTTAAAACGTACTTCAACTTGTAAAAAACGTATTTTAACGTGTTAAAATGTAACTTTAACTTGTCAAAACGTACCTTTAACTTGTCAAAACGTAACTTTAACTTGTCAAAACGTAACTTTAACTTGTCAAAACGTTAGTTTAACTTGTTAAAAACATATATTAACTTATAAAAAACGTACTTTAACTTGTCAAAAATGTGGTTTAACTTGTAACAAATGTACTTTAATTTGTAAAAAGGTACTTCAACTTGTAAAAAACGTACTTTAACTTGTTAAAAACCTACTTTAACTTGTCAAAACGTAACTTTAATTTGTCAAAACGTAACTTTAACTTGTTAAAAACGTAATTTAACTTGTCATAACGTAACTTTAACTTATAAAAAACGTATTTTAACTTGTCAATACGTAACTTTAACTTGTAAAAACCTACATTAACTTGTCAAAATATAACTTTAACTTGTCAAAAAGTAAGTTTAACTTGTTAATAACATACATTAACTTGTAAAAAACGTACTTTAACTTGTCAAAAATGTGGTTTAACTTGTAACAAATGTACTTTAACTTGTAAAAACGTAACTTTAACTTTTAAAAAACCTACATTAACTTGTCAAAACGTAACTTTAACTTGTCAAAACGTAACTTTAACTTGTTAAAAACATACATTAACTGGTAAAAAACGTACTTTAAATTGTCAAAATGTGGTTTAACTTGTAACAAATGAACTTTAACTTGTAAAAAGGTACTTCAACTTGTAAAAAACGTAATTTAACTTGTCAAAACGTAACTTTAACTTGTCAAAACGTAATTTTAACTTGTTAAAAACGTATTTTAACTTGTAAAAAACGTACTTTAACTTGTTAAAAATCTACTTTAACTTGTCAAAACGTAACTTTAATTTGTCAAAACGTAACTTTAACTTGTTTAAAACGTAATTTAACTTGTCAAAACGTAACTTTTACTTATAAAAAACGTACTTTAACTTGTCAAAATGTAATTTTAATGTGTCAAAACGTAACTTTAAGTTGTTAAAACGTAACTTTAACTTGTAAAAAATGTACTTTAACTTGTAAAAAACGTACTTCAACTTGTAAAACACTTACTTTAACTTTTAAAAAACCTACTTTAACTTGTCAAAACGTAACTTTAACTTGTTAAAAATATATATTCACTTGTAAAAAATGTACTTTAACTTGTCTAAAATGTGGTTTAACTTGTAACAAATGTACTTTATCTTGTAAAAACGTACTTTAACTTGTAAAAAACCTACTTTAACTTGTCAAAACGTAACTTTAATTTGTCAAAACGTAAGTTTAACTTGTTAAAAACGTAATTTAACTTGTTAAAACGTACTTCAACTTGTAAAAAACATACTTTAACTTGTAAAAAACGGATTTTAACGTGTTAAAATGTAACTTTAACTTGTCAAAACGTACCTTTAACTTGTTAAAAACGTAATTTAACTTGTCAAAACGTAACTTTAACTTGTCAAAACGTTAGTTTAACTTGTTAAAAACATATATTAACTTGTAAAAAACGTACTTTAACTTGTCAAAAATGTGGTTTAACTTGTAACAAATGTACTTTAATTTGTAAAAAGGTACTTGAACTTGTAAAAAACGTACTTTAAGTTGTTAAAAACCTATTTTAACTTGTCAAAACTTAACTTTAATTTGTCAAAACGTAACTTTAACTTGCTAAAAACGTAATTTAACTTGTCAAAACGTAACTTTTACTTATAAAAAACGTACGTTAACTTGTCAAAATATAATTTTAATGTGTCAAAACGTAACTTTAAGTTGTTAAAACGTAACTTTAACTTGTAAAAAATGTACTTTAACTTGTAAAAAACGTACTTCAACTTGTAAAACACTTACTTTAAGTTGTAAAAAACCTACTTTAACTTGTCAAAAACGTACTTCAACTTGTAAAACACTTACTTTAACTTGTAAAAAACCTACTTTAACTTGTCAAAACGTAACTTTAACTTGTCAAAAAATATATTAACTTTTAAAAAACGTACTTTAACTTGTCAAAAATGTGGTTTAACTTGTAACAAATGTACTTTAATTTGTAAAAAGGTACTTCAACTTGTAAAAAACGTACTTTAAGTTGTTAAAAACCTACTTTAACTTGTCAGAACGTAACTTTAATTTGTCAAAACGTAACTTTAACTTGTTAAAAACGTAATTTAACTTGTCAAAACGTAACTTTAACTTATAAAAAACGTACTTTAACTTGTCAAAATATAATTTTAATGTGTCAAAACGTAACTTTAAGTTGTTAAAACGTAACTTTAACTTGTAAAAAACGTACTTTAACTTGTAAAAAACGTACTTCAACTTGTAAAACACTTACTTTAACTTGTAAAAAACCTACTTTAACTTGTCAAAACGTAACTTTAACTTTTCAAAACGTAAGTTTAACTTGTAAAAAACGTACTTTAACTTCTCAAAAATGTGGTTTAACTTGTAACAAATGTACTTTAATTTGTAAAAAGGTACTTCAACTTGTAAAAAACGTACTTTAAGTTGTTAAAAACCTACTTTAACTTGTCAGAACGTAACTTTAATTTGTCAAAACGTAACTTTAACTTGTTAAAAACGTAATTTAACTTGTCGAAACGTAACTTTAACTTCTAAAAAACGTACTTTAACTTGTCAAAATATAATTTTAATGTTTCAAAACGTAACTTTAAGTTGTTAAAACGTAACTTTAACTTGTAAAAAACGTACTTTAACTTGTAAAAAACGTACTTCAACTTGTAAAACACTTACTTTAACTTGTAAAAAACCTTCTGTAACTTGTCAAAACGTAACTTTAACTTGTTAAAAATATATATTCACTTGTAAAAAATGTACTTTAACTTGTCAAAGATGTGGTTTAACTTGTAACAAATGTACTTTAACTTGTAAAAACTTACTTCAACTTGTACAAAACGTACTTTAACTTGTAAAAAACCTACTTTAACTTGTCAAAACGTAACTTTAATTTGTCAAAACGAAAATTTAACTTGTTAAAAACGTAATTTAACTTGTCAAAACGTACTTCAACTTGTAAAAAAACGTACTTTAACTTGTAAAAAACGTATTTTAACGTGTTAAAATGTAACTTTAACTTGTCAAAATGTACCTTTAACTTGTTAAAAACGTAATTTAACTTGTCAAAACGTAACTTTAACTTGTCAAAACGTTAGTTTAACTTGTTAAAAACATATATTAACTTGTAAAAAACGTACTTTAAGTTGTTAAAAACCTATTTTAACTTGTCAAAACGTAACTTTAATTTGTCAAAACGTAACTTTAACTTGTTAAAAACGTAATTTAACTTGTCAAAACGTAACTTTAACTTCTAAAAAACGTACTTTAACTTGTCAAAATATAATTTTAATGTGTCAAAACGTAACTTTAAGTTGTTAAAACGTAACTTTAACTTGTAAAAAATGTATTTTAACTTGTAAAAAACGTACTTCAACTTGTAAAACACTTACTTTAACTTGTAAAAAACCTACTTTAACTTGTCAAAACGTAACTTTAACTTGTTAAAAATATATATTCACTTGTAAAAAATGTACTTTAACTTGTCTAAAATGTGGTTTAACTTGTAACAAATGTACTTTATCTTGTAAAAACGTACTTTAACTTGTAAAAAACCTACTTTAACTTGTCAAAACGTAACTTTAATTTGTCAAAACGAAAGTTTAACTTGTTAAAAACGTAATTTAACTTGTTAAAACGTACTTCAACTTGTAAAAAACGTACTTTAACTTGTAAAAAACGTATTTTAACGTGTTAAAATGTAACTTTAACTTGTCAAAACGTACCTTTAACTTGTTAAAAACGTAATTTAACTTGTCAAAACGTAACTTTAACTTGTCAAAACGTTAGTTTAACTTGTTAAAAACATATATTAACTTGTAAAAAACGTACTTTAACTTGTCAAAAATGTGGTTTAACTTGTAACAAATGTACTTTAATTTGTAAAAAGGTACTTCAACTTGTAAAAAACGTACTTTAAGTTGTTAAAAACCTACTTTAACTTGTCAGAACGTAACTTTAATTTGTCAAAACGTAACTTTAACTTGTTAAAAACGTAATTTAACTTGTCAAAACGTAACTTTAACTTATAAAAAACGTACTTTAACTTGTCAAAATATAATTTTAATGTGTCAAAACGTAACTTTAAGTTGTTAAAACGTAACTTTAACTTGTAAGAAACGTACTTTAACTTGTAAAAAACGTACTTCAACTTGTAAAACACTTACTTTAACTTGTAAAAAACCTACTTTAACTTGTCAAAACGTAACTTTAACTTGTTAAAACGTAAGTTTAACTTGTAAAAAACGTACTTTAACTTGTCAAAAATGTGGTTTAACTTGTAACAAATGTACTTTAATTTGTAAAAAGGTACTTCAACTTGTAAAAAACGTACTTTAAGTTGTTAAAAACCTACTTTAACTTGTCAGAACGTAACTTTAATTTGTCAAAACGTAACTTTAACTTGTTAAAAACGTAATTTAACTTGTCGAAACGTAACTTTAACTTCTAAAAAACGTACTTTAACTTGTCAAAATATAATTTTAATGTGTCAAAACGTAACTTTAAGTTGTTAAAACGTAACTTTAACTTGTAAAAAACGTACTTTAACTTGTAAAAAACGTACTTCAACTTGTAAAACACTTACTTTAACTTGTAAAAAACCTACTTTATCTTGTCAAAACGTAACTTTAACTTGTTAAAAATATATATTCACTTGTAAAAAATGTACTTTAACTTGTCTAAAATGTGGTTTAACTTGTAACAAATGTACTTTAACTTGTAAAAACTTACTTCAACTTGTACAAAACGTACTTTAACTTGTAAAAAACCTACTTTAACTTGTCAAAACGTAACTTTAATTTGTCAAAACGTAAGTTTAACTTGTTAAAAACGTAATTTAACTTGTCAAAACGTACTTCAACTTGTAAAAAAACGTACTTTAACTTGTAAAAAACGTATTTTAACGTGTTAAAATGTAACTTTAACTTGTCAAAATGTACCTTTAACTTGTTAAAAACGTAATTTAACTTGTCAAAACGTAACTTTAACTTGTCAAAACGTTAGTTTAACTTGTTAAAAACATATATTAACTTGTAAAAAACGTACTTTAAGTTGTTAAAAACCTATTTTAACTTGTCAAAACGTAACTTTAATTTGTCAAAACGTAACTTTAACTTGTTAAAAACGTAATTTAACTTGTCAAAACGTAACTTTAACTTCTAAAAAACGTACTTTAACTTGTCAAAATATAATTTTAATGTGTCAAAACGTAACTTTAAGTTGTTAAAACGTAACTTTAACTTGTAAAAAACGTACTTTAACTTGTAAAAAACGTACTTCAACTTGTAAAACACTTACTTTAACTTGTAAAAAACCTACTTTAACTTGTCAAAACGTAACTTTAACTTGTTAAAAATATATATTCACTTGTAAAAAATGTACTTTAACTTGTCTAAAATGTGGTTTAACTTGTAACAAATGTACTTTATCTTGTAAAAACGTACTTTAACTTGTAAAAAACCTACTTTAACTTGTAAAAACGTAACTTTAACTTGTCAAAACGTAACTTTAACTTGTTAAAAACGTAATTTAACTTGTTAAAACGTACTTCAACTTGTAAAAAACGTACTTTAACTTGTAAAAAACGTATTTTAACGTGTTAAAATGTAACTTTAACTTGTCAAAACGTACCTTTAACTTGTTAAAAACGTAATTTAACTTGTCAAAACGTAACTTTAACTTGTCAAAACGTTAGTTTAACTTGTTAAAAACATATATTAACTTGTAAAAAACGTACTTTAACTTGTCAAAAATGTGGTTTAACTTGTAACAAATGTACTTTAATTTGTAAAAAGGTACTTCAACTTGTAAAAAACGTACTTTAAGTTGTTAAAAACCTATTTTAACTTGTCAAAACTTAACTTTAATTTGTCAAAACGTAACTTTAACTTGCTAAAAACGTAATTTAACTTGTCAAAACGTAACTTTTACTTATAAAAAACGTACTTTAACTTGTCAAAATATAATTTTAATGTGTCAAAACGTAACTTTAAGTTGTTAAAACGTAACTTTAACTTGTAAAAAATGTACTTTAACTTGTAAAAAACGTACTTCAACTTGTAAAACACTTACTTTAACTTGTAAAAAACCTACTTTAACTTGTCAAAACGTAACTTTAACTTGTTAAGAGTATATATTCACTTGTAAAAAATGTACTTTAACTTGTCTAAAAGCTGGTTTAACTTGTAACAAATGTACTTTAACTTGTAAAAACGTACTTTAACTTGTAAAAACCCTACTTTAACTTGTCAAAACGTAACTTTAATTTGTCAAAACGAAAGTTTAACTTGTTAAAAACGTAATTTAACTTGTTAAAACGTACTTCAACTTGTAAAAAACGTATTTTAACGTGTTAAAATGTAACTTTAACTTGTCAAAACGTACCTTTAACTTGTCAAAACGTAACTTTAACTTGTCAAAACGTAACTTTAACTTGTCAAAACGTAAGTTTAACTTGTTAAAAACATATATTAACTTATAAAAAACGTACTTTAACTTGTCAAAAATGTGGTTTAACTTGTAACAAATGTACTTTAATTTGTAAAAAGGTACTTCAACTTGTAAAAAACGTACTTTAACTTGTTAAAAACCTACTTTAACTTGTCAAAACGTAACTTTAATTTGTCAAAACGTAACTTTAACTTGTTAAAAACGTAATTTAACTTGTCATAACGTAACTTTAACTTATAAAAAACGTACTTTAACTTGTCAATACGTAACTTTAACTTGTAAAAACCTACATTAACTTGTCAAAATATAACTTTAACTTGTCAAAACGTAAGTTTAACTTGTTAATAACATACATTAACTTGTAAAAAACGTACTTTAACTTGTCAAAAATGTGGTTTAACTTGTAACAAATGTACTTTAACTTGTCAATACGTAACTTTAACTTTTAAAAAACCTACATTAACTTGTCAAAACGTAACTTTAACTTGTCAAAACGTTAGTTTAACTTGTTAAAAACATACATTAACTGGTAAAAAACGTACTTTAAATTGTCAAAATGTGGTTTAACTTGTAACAAATGAACTTTAACTTGTAAAAAGGTACTTCAACTTGTAAAAAACGTAATTTAACTTGTCAAAACGTAACTTTAACTTGTCAAAACGTTAGTTTAACTTGTTAAAAACATATATTAACTTGTAAAAAACGTACTTTAAGTTGTTAAAAACCTATTTTAACTTGTCAAAACGTAACTTTAATTTGTCAAAACGTAACTTTAACTTGTTAAAAACGTAATTTAACTTGTCAAAACGTAACTTTTACTTATAAAAAACGTACTTTAACTTGTCAAAATGTAATTTTAATGTGTCAAAACGTAACTTTAAGTTGTTAAAACGTAACTTTAACTTGTAAAAAATGTACTTTAACTTGTAAAAAACGTACTTCAACTTGTAAAACACTTACTTTAACTTTTAAAAAACCTACTTTAACTTCTCAAAACGTAACTTTAACTTGTTAAAAATATATATTCACTTGTAAAAAATGTACTTTAACTTGTCTAAAATGTGGTTTAACTTGTAACAAATGTACTTTATCTTGTAAAAACGTACTTTAACTTGTAAAAAACCTACTTTAACTTGTCAAAACGTAACTTTAATTTGTCAAAACGAAAGTTTAACTTGTTAAAAACGTAATTTAACTTGTTAAAACGTACTTCAACTTGTAAAAAACGTACTTTAACTTGTAAAAAACGTATTTTAACGTGTTAAAATGTAACTTTAACTTGTCAAAACGTACCTTTAACTTGTTAAAAACGTAATTTAACTTGTCAAAACGTAACTTTAACTTGTCAAAACGTTAGTTTAACTTGTTAAAAACATATATTAACTTGTAAAAAACGTACTTTAACTTGTCAAAAATGTGGTTTAACTTGTAACAAATGTACTTTAATTTGTAAAAAGGTACTTGAACTTGTAAAAAACGTACTTTAAGTTGTTAAAAACCTATTTTAACTTGTCAAAACTTAACTTTAATTTGTCAAAACGTAACTTTAACTTGCTAAAAACGTAATTTAACTTGTCAAAACGTAACTTTTACTTATAAAAAACGTACTTTAACTTGTCAAAATATAATTTTAATGTGTCAAAACGTAACTTTAAGTTGTTAAAACGTAACTTTAACTTGTAAAAAATGTACTTAAACTTGTAAAAAACGTACTTCAACTTGTAAAACACTTACTTTAACTTGTCAAAAACGTACTTCAACTTGTAAAACACTTACTTTAACTCTTAAAAACCTACTTTAACTTCTCAAAACGTAACTTTAACTTGTCAAAAAATATATTAACTTTTAAAAAACGTACTTTAACTTGTCAAAAATGTGGTTTAACTTGTAACAAATGTACTTTAATTTGTAAAAAGGTACTTCAACTTGTAAAAAACGTACTTTAAGTTGTTAAAAACCTACTTTAACTTGTCAGAACGTAACTTTAATTTGTCAAAACGTAACTTTAACTTGTTAAAAACGTAATTTAACTTGTCAAAACGTAACTTTAACTTATAAAAAACGTACTTTAACTTGTCAAAATATAATTTTAATGTGTCAAAACGTAACTTTAAGTTGTTAAAACGTAACTTTAACTTGTAAGAAACGTACTTTAACTTGTAAAAAACGTACTTCAACTTGTAAAACACTTACTTTAACTTGTAAAAAACCTACTTTAACTTGTCAAAACGTAACTTTAACTTGTTAAAACGTAACTTTAACTTGTAAAAAACGTACTTTAACTTGTCAAAAATGTGGTTTAACTTGTAACAAATGTACTTTAACTTGTAAAAAGGTACTTCAACTTGTAAAAAACGTACTTTAAGTTGTTAAAAACCTACTTTAACTTGTCAGAACGTAACTTTAATTTGTCAAAACGTAACTTTAACTTGTTAAAAACGTAATTTAACTTGTCGAAACGTAACTTTAACTTCTAAAAAACGTACTTTAACTTGTCAAAATATAATTTTAATGTGTCAAAACGTAACTTTAAGTTGTTAAAACGTAACTTTAACTTGTAAAAAACGTACTTTAACTTGTAAAAAACGTACTTCAACTTGTAAAACACTTACTTTAACTTGTAAAAAACCTACTTTATCTTGTCAAAACGTAACTTTAACTTGTTAAAAATATATATTCACTTGTAAAAAATGTACTTTAACTTGTCTAAAATGTGGTTTAACTTGTAACAAATGTACTTTAACTTGTAAAAACTTACTTCAACTTGTACAAAACGTACTTTAACTTGTAAAAAACCTACTTTAACTTGTCAAAACGTAACTTTAATTTGTCAAAACATAAGTTTAACTTGTTAAAAACGTAATTTAACTTGTCAAAACGTACTTCAACTTGTAAAAAAACGTACTTTAACTTGTAAAAAACTTATTTTAACGTGTTAAAATGTAACTTTAACTTGTCAAAATGTAACTTTAACTTGTTAAAAACGTAATTTAACTTGTCAAAACGTAACTTTAACTTGTCAAAACGTTAGTTTAACTTGTTAAAAACATATATTAACTTGTAAAAACCGTACTTTAACTTGTAAAAAACGTATTTTAACTTGTCAAAATGTAACTTTAATTTGTCAAAACGTAACTTTAACTTGTTAAAAACGTAATTTAACTTGTCAAAACGTAACTTTAACTTCTAAAAAACGTACTTTAACTTGTCAAAATATAATTTTAATGTTTCAAAACGTAACTTTAAGTTGTTAAAACGTAACTTTAACTTGTAAAAAACGTACTTTAACTTGTAAAAAACGTACTTCAACTTGTAAAACACTTACTTTAACTTGTAAAAAACCTACTTTAACTTGTCAAAACGTAACTTTAACTTGTTAAAAATATATATTCACTTGTAAAAAATGTACTTTAACTTGTCTAAAATGTGGTTTAACTTGTAACAAATGTACTTTATCTTGTAAAAACGTACTTTAACTTGTAAAAAACCTACTTTAACCTGTCAAAACGTAACTTTAATTTGTCAAAACGAAAGTTTAACTTGTTAAAAACGTAATTTAACTTGTTAAAACGTACTTCAACTTGTAAAAAACGTACTTTAATGTGTAAAAAACGTATTTTAACGTGTTAAAATGTAACTTTAACTTGTCAAAACGTACCTTTAACTTGTTAAAAACGTAATTTAACTTGTCAAAACGTAACTTTAACTTGTCAAAACGTTAGTTTAACTTGTTAAAAACATATATTAACTTGTATAAAACGTACTTTAACTTGTCAAAAATGTGGTTTAACTTGTAACAAATGTACTTTAATTTGTAAAAAGGTACTTCAACTTGTAAAAAACGTACTTTAAGATGTTAAAAACCTATTTTAACTTGTCAAAACTTAACTTTAATTTGTCAAAACGTAACTTTAACTTGCTAAAAACGTAATTTAACTTGTCAAAACGTAACTTTTACTTATAAAAAACGTACTTTAACTTGTCAAAATATAATTTTAATGTGTCAAAACGTAACTTTAAGTTGTTAAAACGTAACTTTAACTTGTAAAAAACGTACTTTAACTTGTAAAAAACGTACTTTAACTTGTAAAAAACGTACTTCAACTTGTAAAACACTTACTTTAACTTGTAAAAAACCTACTTTAACTTGTCAAAACGTAACTTTAACTTGTTAAAAGTATATATTCACTTGTAAAAAATGTACTTTAACTTGTCTAAAAGCTGGTTTAACTTGTAACAAATGTACTTTAACTTGTAAAAACGTACTTTAACTTGTAAAAACCCTACTTTAACTTGTCAAAACGTAACTTTAATTTGTCAAAACGAAAGTTTAACTTGTTAAAAACGTAATTTAACTTGTTAAAACGTACTTCAACTTGTAAAAAACGTATTTTAACGTGTTAAAATGTAACTTTAACTTGTCAAAACGTACCTTTAACTTGTCAAAACGTAACTTTAACTTGTCAAAACGTAACTTTAACTTGTCAAAACGTTAGTTTAACTTGTTAAAAACATATATTAACTTATAAAAAACGTACTTTAACTTGTCAAAAATGTGGTTTAACTTGTAACAAATGTACTTTAATTTGTAAAAAGGTACTTCAACTTGTAAAAAACGTACTTTAACTTGTTAAAAACCTACTTTAACTTGTCAAAACGTAACTTTAATTTGTCAAAACGTAACTTTAACTTGTTAAAAACGTAATTTAACTTGTCATAACGTAACTTTAACTTATAAAAAACGTATTTTAACTTGTCAATACGTAACTTTAACTTGTAAAAACCTACATTAACTTGTCAAAATATAACTTTAACTTGTCAAAACGTAAGTTTAACTTGTTAATAACATACATTAACTTGTAAAAAACGTACTTTAACTTGTCAAAAATGTGGTTTAACTTGTAACAAATGTACTTTAACTTGTCAATACGTAACTTCAACTTGTAAAAAACCTACATTAACTTGTCAAAACGTAACTTTAACTTGTCAAAACGTTAGTTTAACTTGTTAAAACCATACATTAACTGGTAAAAAACGTACTTTAACTTGTCAAAATGTGGTTTAACTTGTAACAAATGAACTTTAACTTGTAAAAAGGTACTTCAACTTGTAAAAAACGTACTTTAACTTGTTAAAAACCTACTTTAACTTGTCAAAACGTAACTTTAATTTGTCAAAACGTAACTTTAACTTGTTAAAAACGTAATTTAACTTGTCAAAACGTAACTTTAACTTATAAAAAACGTACTTTAACTTGTCAAAATATAATTTTAATGTGTCAAAACGTAACTTTAAGTTGTTAAAACGTAACTTTAACTTGTAAGAAACGTACTTTAACTTGTAAAAAACGTACTTCAACTTGTAAAACACTTACTTTAACTTGTAAAAAACCTACTTTAACTTGTCAAAACGTAACTTTAACTTGTTAAAAAAATATATTCACTTGTAAAAAATGTACTTTAACTTGTCAAAAATGTGGTTTAACTTCTAACAAATGTACTTTAACTTGTATAAACGTACTTCAACTAGTAAAAAACGTACTTTAACTTGTAAAAAACCTACTTTAACATGTCAAAACGTAACTTTAATTTGTCAAAACGAAAGTTTAACTTGTAAAAAACGTACTTTAACGTGTAAAAAACGTATTTTAACGTGTTAAAATGTAACTTTAACTTGTCAAAATGTACCTTTAACTTGTTAAAAACGTAATTTAACTTGTCAAAACGTAACTTTAACTTGTCAAAACGTTTTTTAACTTGTTAGAAACTTATATTAACTTGTAAAAAACGTACTTTAACTTGTCAAAAATGTGGTTTAACTTGTAACAAATGTACTTTAATTTGTAAAAAGGTACTTCAACTTGTAAAAAACGTACTTTAACCTGTTAAAAACCTACTTTAACTTGTCAAAACGTAACTTTAATTTGTTAAAACGTAACTTTAACTTGTTAAAAACGTAATTTAACTTGTCAAAACGTAACTTTAACTTATAAAAAACGTACTTTAACTTGTCAAAATATAATTTTAATGTGTCAAAACGTAACTTTAAGTTGTTAAAACGTAACTTTAACTTGTAAAAAACGTACTTTAACTTGTAAAAAACGTAACTTTAACTTGTAAAAAACCTACATTAACTTGTCAAAAGATAACTTTATCTTGTGAAAACGTAAGTTTAACTTGTTATAAACATACATTAACTTGTAAAAAACGTACTTTAACTTGTCAAAAATGTCATTTACCTTGTAACAAATTTACTTTAACTTGTAAAAACGTTTCTCAAGTTGTAAAAAACGTAGTTTAACTTGTAAAAAACCTACTTTAACTTGTCAACACGTAACTTTAACTTGTCAAAACGTAAGTTTAACTTGTTAAAAACACACATTAACTTGTAAAAAACGTAATTTAACTAGTCAAAAATGTGGTTTAACTTGTATCAAATGTACTTTAACTTGTAAAAACGTACTTCAACTTGTAAAACACGTACTTTAACTTGTAAAAAACCTACTTTAACTTGTCAAAACGTATCTTTAACTTGCTAAAAATATATATTCACTTGTAAAAAATGTACTTTAACTTGTCAAAAATGTGTTTTAACTTGTAACAAATGTACTTTAACTTGTAAAAACGTACTTCAACTTGTAAAAAACGTACTTTAACTTGTAAAAAACCTACATTAATATGTCAAAACGTAACTTTAATTTGTCAAAACGAAAGTTTAACTTGTTAAAAACATAATTAAACTTGTCAAAACGTACTTCAACTTGTAAAAAACGTACTTTAACTTGTAAAAAACGTATTTTAACGTGTTAAAATGTAACTTTAACTTGTCAAAACGTAACTTTAACTTGTTAAAACGTAATTTAACTTGTCAAAACGTAACTTTAACTTGTCAAAACGTTAGTTTAAATTGTTAAAAACATATATTAACTTGTAAAAAACGTACTTTAATTTGTCAAAAATGTGGTTTAACTTGTAACAAATGTACTTTAATTTGTATAAAAGGTACTTCAACTTGTAAAAAACGTACTTTAACTTGTTAACAACATACTTTAACTTGTCAAAACGTAACTTTAATTTGTCAAAACGTAACTTTAACTTGTTAAAAACGTAATTTAACTTGTTAAAACGTAACTTTAACTTGTAAAAAACGTACTTTAACTTGTCAAAATTTATTTTTAATGTGTCAAAACGTAACTTTAAGTTGTTAAAACGTAACATTAACTGGTAAAAAATGTACTTTAACTTGTAAAAAACGTACTTCAACTTGTAAAACACTTACTTTAACTTGTAAAAACGTACTTCAACTTCTAAAAAACGTTCTTTAACATGTAAAAAACGTATTTTAGCGTGTAAAAATGTAAGTTTAACTTGTCAAAACGTAACTTTAACTTGTTAAACACGTACTTTAACTTGTAAAAAACGATCTTCAACTTGTTAAAACGTAACTTTAACTTGTAAAAAACCTACATTAACTTGTCGAAACGTAACTTTAACTTTTCAAAACGTAAGTTTAACTTGTTAAAAACACACATTAACTTCTAAAAAATGTACTTTAACTTGTCAAAAATGTGGTTTAACTTGTAACAAATGTACTTTAACTTGTAAAAACGTACTTCAACTTGTAAAAACGTACTTTAACCTGTAAAAATGTAACTTGAATTTGTCAAAATGAAAGTTTATCTTGTTAAAAACGTAATTTAACTTGTCAAAACGTACTTCAACTTGTAAAAAACGTACTTTAACTTGTAAAAAACGTATTTTAACGTGTTAAAATGTAACTTTAACTTGTCAAAACGTAACTTTAACTTGTTAAAAACGTAATTTAACTTGTCAATATGTAACTTTAACTTGTCGAAACGTAACTTTAATTTATTAAAAATGTATTTTAACTTGTAAAAAACGTACTTTAACTTGTAAAAAACGCACTTCAACTTGTAAAAAACGTATTTTAACTTGTCAAAATTTAATTTTAATGTCTCAAAACGTAACTTTAAGTTGTTAAAATGTAACTTTAACTGGTGAAAAATGTACTTTAACCTGTAAAACACGTACTTCAACTTGTAAAACACTTACTTTAACTTGTAAACAACGTACTTCAACTTGTGAAAAACGTACTTTAACTTGTAAAGAACGTATTTTAACGTGTCGAAATGTAACTTTAACTTGTCAAAACGTAACTTTAACATGTTAATAATGTACTTTAACTTGTAAAAAACGCTATTTAACTTGTCAAAATGTAACTTTAACTTGTCAAAACGTAACTTTAACTTGGTAAGAACGTACTTTAACTTATAAAAAACGTACTTTAACTTGTTAGAACGTAACTTTAACTTGTTAAAAACGTACTTTAATTTGTTAAAAACGTACGTCAACTTGTTAAAAACGTACTTTAACTTTTAAAAAACGTATTTTAACTTGTTAAAACGTAACTTTAACTTGTAAAAACCTATATTAACTTGTCAAAACGTAACATTAAGTTGTCAAAATGGAACTTTAACTTGTTAAAAACATACATTAAGTTGTAAAAAACGTACTTTAACTTGTCAAAAATGCGCTTTAACTTGTAACAAATTTACTTTAACTTGTAAAAACGTACTTCAACTTGTAAAAACGTACTTTAACCTGTAAAAATGTAACTTGAATTTGTCAAAATGAAAGTTTAACTTGTTAAAAACGTAATTTAACTTGTCAAAACGTACTTCAACTTGTAAAAAACGTACTTTAACTTGTAAAAAACGTATTTTAACGTGTTAAAATGTAACTTTAACTTGTCAAAACGTAACTTTAACTTGTTAAAAACGTAATTTAACTTGTCAATATGTAACTTTAACTTGTCGAAACGTAACTTTAAGTTATTAAAAATGTATTTTAACTTGTAAAAAACGTACTTTAACTTGTAAAAAACGCACTTCAACTTGTAAAAAACGTATTTGAACTTGTCAAAATGTAATTTTAATGTCTCAAAACGTAACTTTAAGTTGTTAAAATGTAAGTTTAACTGGTAAAAAATGTACTTTAACTTGTAAAACACGTACTTCAACTTGTAAAACACTTACTTTAACTTGTAAAAAACGTACTTCAACATGTGAAAAACGTACTTTAACTTGTAAAAAACGTATTTTAACGTGTCAAAATGTAACTTTAACTTGTCAAAACGTAACTTTAACATGTTAATAATGTACTTTAACTTGTAAAAAACGCTATTTAACTTGTCAAAATGTAACTTTAACTTGTCAAAACGTAACTTTAACTTGTAAAGAACGTACTTTAACTTATAAAAAACGTACTTTAACTTGTAAAAAACGACTTTAACTTGTCAGAACGTAAGTTTAACTTGTTAAAAACGTACTTTAATTTGTTAAAAACGTACGTCAACTTGTTAAAAACGTACTTTAACTTGTTAAAAACGTACTTTAACTTTAAAAAAACGTATTTTAACTTGTCAAAACGTAACTTTAACTTGTAAAAAACCTATATTAACTTGTCTAAACGTAACATTAACTTGTCAAAATCTAACTTTAACTTGTTAAAAACATACATTAACTTGTAAAAAACGTACTTTAACTTGTCAAAAATGTGGTTTAACTTGTAACAAATTTACTTTAACTTGTAAAAACGTACTTTAACTTGGAAAAAACCTACTTAAACTTGTCAACACGTAACTTTAACTTGTCAAAACGTAAGTTTAACTTGTTAAAAACACACATTAACTTGTAAAAAACGTACTATAACTAGTCAAAAAATGTGGTTTAACTTGTAACAAATGTACTTTAACTTGTAAAAACAAACTTCAACTTGTAAAACACGTACTTTAACTTGTAAAAAACCTACTTTAACTTGTATAAACGTAACTTTAACTTGTTAAAAATATATATTCACTTGTAAAAAATGTACTTTAACTTGTCAAAAATGTGGTTTAACTTGTAACAAATGTACTTTAACTTGTAAAAACGTAGTTTAACTTGTCAAAAACCTACTTTAACTTGTAAAAAACGTACTTCAACTTGTAAAACACTTAATTTAACTTGTAAAACACGTACTTCAACTTGTAAAAAAGGTACTTTAACTTGTAAAAAATGTATTTGAACGTGTCAAAATGTAACTTTAACTTGTCAAAACATAACTTTAACTTGTTAAAAACGTACATTAACTTGTAAAAAACGTACCTTAACTTGTCAAAATGTTAGTTTAACTTGTAAAAAACCTATATTAACTTGTCAAAATTTAACTTTAACTTGTCAAAACGTAAGTTTAACTTGTTAAAAACATACATTAACTATTAAAAAACATACTTTAATTTGTCAAAAATGTGGTTTAACTTTTAACAAATTTACTTTAACTTGTAAAACCCTTACTTTAACTTGTAAAAAACGTACTTCAACTTGTAAAACACTTACTTGAACTTGTCAACACGTAACTTTAACTTGTCAAAACTTAAGTTTAACTTGTTAAAAACACACATTAACTTGTAAAAAACGTAATTTAACTAGTCAAAAATGTGGTTTAACTTGTAACAAATGTACTTTAACTTGTAAAAACGTACTTCAACTTGTAAAACACGTACTTTAACTTGTAAAAAACCTACTTTAACTTGTCAAAACGTAACTTTAACTTGTTAAAAATATATATTCACTTCTAAAAAATGTACTTTAACTTGTCAAAAATGTGGTTTAACTTGTAACAAATGTACTTCAACTTGTAAAAAACGTACTTTAACTTGTAAAAAACTTACTTTAACTTGTCAAAACGTAACTTTAATTTGTCAAAACGAAAGTTTAACTTGTTAAAAACGTAATTTAACTTGTCAAAACGTACTTCAACTTGTAAAAAATGTACTTTAACTCGTAAAAAACGTATTTTAACGTGTGAAAATGTAACTTTAACTTGTCAAAACGTAACTTTACCTTGTTAAAAACGTAATTTAACTTGTCAATATGTAACTTTAACTTGTCGAAACGTAACTTGAAGTTGTTAAAAATTTATTTTAACATGTAAAAAACGTACTTTAACTTGTAAAAAACGCACTTCAACTTGTAAAAAACGTATTTTAACTTGTTAAAATGTAATTTTAATGTCTCATAACGTAACTTTAAGTTGTTAAAATGTAACTTTAACTGGTAAAAAATGTACTTTAACTTGTAAAACACGTACTTCAACTTGTAAAACACTTACTTTAACTTGTAAAAAACGTACTTCAACTTGTAAATAACGTACTTTAACTTGTGAAAAACGTATTTTAACGTGTCTAAATGTAACTTTAACTTGTCAAAACGTAACTTTAACTTGTTAAAAATGTACTTTAACTTGTAAAAAAACGTAATTTAACTTGTCAAAATGTAATTTTAACTTGTCAAAACGTAATTTAATTTGTTAAAAACGTACTTCAACTTGTTAAAAACGTACTTTAACTTGTAAAAAACGTATTTTAACTTGTCAAAATGTAACAAGTTAAAGTTACGTTTTGACAAGTTGAAGTTACATTTTGACAAGTTAAAGTTACGTTATTACAAGTTAAAGTTACATTTTCAGTAGTTATAGATACGAATATTACAAGTTTAAGTTACATTATGACAAGTTAATTTTAAATTTTGACATTTTAAAGTTACATTTTGACAGGTTAAAGTTACATTTTGACAAATTAAAGTTACATTTTGACATTTTAAAGTTACATTTTGACAAGTTCAAGATACTATTTTTACAAGTTAAAGTTACGTTTTGACAAGATAAAGTTATATTTTTTCATTTTAAAGTTAATTTTTTCCAATTAAAAGATACTTTTTTTACAAGTTAAAAGTTACGTTTTTTACAAGGTAATGTTACTTTGTATAAAGTTAGAGTTATTTTTAACAAATTAAAGCTAATTTTTTTACAAGTTAAAGTTTCATTTTTTTACAAGTTAAAGTTAAGGTTTTACAAGTTAAAGTTACATTTTGACATTTTAAAGTTACATTTAGACAAGTTAAAGATACTTTTTTACAAGTTAAATTTACGTATGGACAAGTTAATGTTACATTTTGACATTTAAAAGTTATATTTTGAAAATATAAAGATACGTTTTTTACAAGTTATAGTTACGTTTTTATAAGTTAAAATTACAATTTGACAAGTTAAAGTTACATTTTTTAATTTATGTTTTGACAAGTTAAAGATACGTTTTTTACAAGTTAAAGTAACGTTTTCACAAGTTAAAGTTACATTTTGACATTTTAAAGTTACATTTTGACAAGTTAAAGTTACTTTTTTACAAGTTCAAATTACCGTTTGACAAGTTAAAGTTACATTTTGACAAGTTAAAGTTACATTTTGACAATTTAAATATACATTTTTTACATTTTAAAGGTACGTTTTGACAAGTTAAAGTTATATTTTGACAAGTTAAACTTACATTTTTTAAAAGGTAAATTAACGTTGTAACAAGTTAAAGTTACTTTTTTTACAAATTATATTTCTTTTTTTTTCAAATTAAAGTAATGTTTTTACAAGTTAAAGTTACACTTAGACATTTTAAAGTTACATTTAGATAAGTTAAGGATACGTTTATTACAAGTTAAATTTATTTTTTGACAAGTTAATGTTAAATTTTGACATTTTAAAGTTACATTTTGACAAGTTAAAGATACGTTTTTAACATGTTAAAGGTACATTTTGACAAGTTAATGTTACATTTTGACATTTAAAAGTTATATTTTGACAGTTTAAAGATACGTTTTTTACAAGTTATAATTACTTTTTTACAAGTTAAAATTACAATTTGACAAGTTAAAGTTACAGTGTAACATTTTTAAGTTACGTTTTGACAAGTTAAACATATGTTTTTTACAAGTTAAAGTAACGTTTTGACAACTTAAACTTAGATTTTGATATTTTAAAGTTACATTTTTACAAGTTATAGTTTCATTTTTACAAGTTAAAATTACAATTTGAATAGTTAGAGATACTTTTTTAACAAGTTAAAGGTACGTTTTGACAATTTAAAATTACGTTTGACAAATCAAATTCACTTTTTTTACAAGTTAAAGATACGTTTTTTAAAAATTAAAGTTACATTTTGACAAGTTAAAGTTACACTTTTACATTTTAAAATTACATTTAGACAAGTTAAAGATACGTTTTTTACAAGATAAAGTTATGTTTTGACAAGATAAAGTTATGTTTTGACCAGTTAAAGATACGTTTTTTACAAGTTTAATTTACGTGTTGACAAGTGAATGTTACATTTTGACATTTTTAAGTTACATTTTGTCAAGTTAAAGATACGCATATTACAAGTTAAAGTTACCTTTTGACAAGTTAAAGTTACATTTTGACAAGTTAATTTTAAATTTTGACATTTTAAAGTTCCATTTTGACAAGTTAAAGATACAGTTTGGCAAATCAAAGTTACATTTTGACATTTTAAAGTTATATTTTGACAAGTTAAAGATACGATTTTTACAAGCTAAAGTTACGTTTTGACAAGATAAAGTTATATTTTGACATTTTAAAGTTATATTTTGACAATTTAAAGATACGTTTTTACAAGTTAAAGGTACGTTTTGACAACTTAAACTTACATTTTGACAAGTTAAAGTTACGTATTTTACAAGGTAAAGTTACGTTTTAACAAGTTAAAGTTACGTTTGACAAATTAAATTTACTATTTTTACAAGTTAAAGTTACGTTTTTTAAAAATTATAGTTACGTTTTGACAAGTTCAAGTTACACTTTTACATTTAAAGTTACATTTAGACAAGTTAAAGATACGTTTTTTACAAGTTAAAGTTACGTTTTGACAAGATAAATTTATATTTTGACATTTTAAAGTTACATTTTGACAATTTAAAGATACATTTTTTACAAGGTAAAGGTACGTTTTGACAAGTTAAAGCTACATTTTGACAAGTTAAACTTACATTTTTTTACAAGGTAAATTTATGTTTTAACAAGTTAAAGTTTCTTTTTTTACAAATTATATTTCCGTTTTTTTCAAATTAAAGTAATGTTTTTACAAGTTAAAGTTACATTTAGACATTTTAATGTTACATTTATGCAAGTTAAAGATAAGTTTATTAGAAGTTAAATTTACGTTTTGACAAGTTAATGTTATATTTTGACATTTTTACATTTTGACAAGTTAAAAATACGTTTTTAACATGTTAAAGGTACGTTTTGACAAGTTAAAGTTATATTTTGACAAGGTAAAGTGACGTTTTTACAAGGTAAAGTTACGTTTTAACAAGTTAATGTTACTTTTGACAAATTAAATTTACTTTTTTTACAAGTTTTAGTTACGTTTTGACAAGTTAAAGTTACACTTTGACATTTTAACGTTACATTTAGACAAGTTAAAGATACGTTTTTTACAAGTTAAATTTACGTTTTGACAAGTTAAAGTTACATTTTCACAAGTTAAAGTTACGTTATTTTCAAATTAAAGTTACGTTTTGACAAGATAAAGATACATTTTGACAATTTAAAGTTACATTTATTACAAGGTAAAGTTAAGTTGTAACAAGTTAGAGTTACGTTTGACAAATTAAAGTTACTTTCTGTACAAGTTAAAGTTTCCTTTTTTTATAAGTTAAAGTTAAGTTTTGACAAGTTAAAGTTACATTTTTTTATAAAGATACGTTTTTTACAAGTTATAGTTACGTTTTTATAAGTTAAAATTACAATTTGACAAGTTAAAGTTACATTTTTTAATTAATGTTTTGACAAGTTAAAATACGTTTTTTACAAGTTAAAGATACGTTTTTACTAGTTAAATTTACATTTTCACAAGATAAAGTTACATTTTGACATTTTAAAGTTACATTTTGACAATTTAAAGATACATTTTTTTACAATTTAAAGGTACGTTTTGACAAGTTAAAGTTATATTTTGACAAGTAAAAGTTACGTTTTTTACAAGGTAAAGTTATGGTTTAACAAGTCAAAATATATCTTTATATTGTCAAAACGTAACTTTAACTTGTAAATAACGTAACTTTAACTTGTGAAAACGTAACTTTAACTTGTTAAAATTGTACTTTAACTTGTAAAAAACGTAATTTACCTTGTCAAAAAGTAACTTTAAATTGTCAAAACGTAACTTTAAATTGTCAAAAACGTACTGTAACTTGTAAAAAACGTACTTTAACTTGTCAAAACGTAACTTTAACTAGTCAGAACGTAACTTTAACTTGTAAAAAACGTACTTCAACTTGTAAAAAACGTACTTTAACTTGTAAAAAACGTATTTTAACGTGTAAAAAAGTAACTTTAACTTGTAAAAAAACATAATTCAATTTATAAAAAATGTACTTTAACTTGTAAAAAACGTATTTAACGTGTCAAAATGTAACTTTAACTTGTACAACACGTACTTTAACTTGTAAAAAAACGTACTTTAACTTGTCAAAACGTAACTTTAACTTGTAAAAAATCTACTTTAACTTGTCAAAACGTAACTTTAACTTGTCACAACGTAAGTTGAACTTGTTAAAAACATACATTAACTTGTAAAAAACGTACTTTAACTTGTCAAAAATGTTGTTTGACTTGTAAAAATCTACTTTAACTTGTCAAAATGTAACTTTAATTTGTCAAAACGTAAGTTTAACTCCTTAAAAACGTAGTTTAACTTGTCAAAACGTAACTATAAAGTCTAAAAAACGTACTTTAACTTGTCAAAATGTAATTTTAATGTGTCAAAACGTAACTTTAAGTTGTTAAAACGTTAATTTAACTTGTAAAAAATGTACTTTAACTTGTAAAGAAGATACTTCAACTTGTAAAACACATACTTTAACTTGTAAAAAACGTACTTCAACTTCTAAAAAACATACTTTAATTTGTAAAAAACGTATTTTAACGTGTCAAAATATTACTTTAACTTGTCAAAACGTAAATTTAACTTGTTAAAAACGTAGTTTAACTTGTAAAAAACCTACTTTAACTTGTCAAAACGTAACTTCTACTGGTCAAAACGTAACTTTAACTTGTTAAAAACGTACTTTAACTTGTAAAAAACGTACTTTAACTTGTTAAAACGTAACATTAAGTTGTAAAAAACCTACATTAACTTGTCAAAATGTAACTTTAACTTGTCAAAACGTCAGTTTAACTTGTTAAAAACATACATTAACTTGTAAAAAACGTACTTTAACTTGTCAAAAATGTGGGTTAACTTGTAACAAATGAACTTTAACTTGTAAAAAGCTAATTCAACTTGTAAAAAACGTACTTTTACTTTTAAAAAACCTACTTTAAGTTGTCAAAACGTAACTTTAATTTGTTAAAACGTAACTTTAACTTGTTAAAAACGTAATTTAACTTGTCAAAACGTAACTTTAAATTATAAAAAACGTACTTTAACTTGTCAAAATATCATTTTAATGTGTCAAAACGTAACTTTAAGATGTTAAAACATAACTTTAACTTATAAAAAACGTACTATAACTTGTAAAAACCGTACTTCAACTTGTAAAACACTTACTTTAACTTGTGAAAAACATACTTCAACTTGTAAAAATAATTTTAACGTGTCGAAATGTAACTTTAACTTGTCAAATCGTAACTTTAACTTGTTAAAAATGTACTTTAACTTGTGAAAAACGTTCTTTAACTTGTAAAAAACGTATTTTAACTTGTCAATATGTAACTTTAACTTGTAAAAAACCTACATTAACTTGTCAAAACATAACTTTAACTTGTCAAAACGTAAGTTTAACTTGTTAAAAACATACATTAACTTGTAAAAAACGTACTTCAACTTGTAAACATTTTCTTTAACTTGTAAAAAATGTACTTAAACTTGTAAAAAACGTACTTTAACTTGTAATAAACATATTTTAACATGTCGAAATGTAACTTTAACTTGTCAAAACGTAACTTTAACTTGATAAAAACGTACTTTAACTTGTAAAAAACATACCTTAACTTGTAAAAAACGTACTTTAACTTGTCAAAAATGTGGTTTAACTTGTAAAAACGTACTTCAAGTTGTAAAAAACATACTTTAACTTGTAAAAAATCTACTTTAACTTGTCAAAACGTAACTTTAATTCGTTAAAACGTAAGTTTAACTTGTTAAAAACACACATTAACTTGTAAAAAATGTACTTTAACTTGTCAAAAATGTGGTTTAACTTAAAACAAATGTACTTTAACTTGTAAAAACGTACTTTAACTTGTAAAAAACGTACTTTAACTTGTAAAAAATATACTTTAACATGTCAAAACGTAACTTTAATTTGTCAAAACGTAAGTTTAACTTGTTAAAAACGTAATTTAACTTGTCAAAACATAACTTTAACTTGTAAAAACATACTTTAACTTGTCAAAATGTAATTTTAATGTGTCAAATGTAACTTTAAGTTGTTAAAACGTTACTTAACTTGTAAAAAATGTACTGTAACTTGTAAAAAACGTACTTGAACTTGTAAAACACTTACTTTAACTTGTTAAAAACGTACTTCAACTAGTAAAAAACGTACGTTAAATTGTAAAACACGTATTTTAACGTGTCAAAATGTAACTTTAACTTGTGAAAACCTAACTTTAACTTGCTAAAAACGTACGTTAACTTGTAAAAACGTACTTTAACTTGTAAAAAACGTACTTTAACTTGTCAAAACGTAACTTTAACTTGTTAAAAACCTACATTTACTTGTCAAAACGTAACTTTAACTTGTCAAAACGTTAGTTTAACTTGTTAAAAACATATATTAATTGGTAAAAAACGTACTTTAACTCGTCAAAATGTGGTTTAACTTGTAACAAATAAACTTTAACTTGTAAAAAGGTACTTCAACTTGTAAAAAACGTACTTTAACTTGTTAAAAACCTACTTTAACTTGTCAAAACGTAACTTTTATTTGGCAAAACGTAACTTTAACTTGTTAAAAACGTAATTTAACTTGTCAAAACGTAACTTTAACTTATAAAAAACGTACTTTAACTTGTCAAAATATAACTTTTAATGTGTCAAAACGTAACTTTAAGTTGTTAAAACGTAACTTTAACTTGTAAAAAACGTACTTTAACTTGTAAAAAACGTACTTCAACTTGTAAAACACTTACTTTAACTTGTAAAAAACCTACTTTAACTTGTCAAAACGTAACTTTAACTTGTTAAAAATATATATTCACTTGTAAAAAATGTACTTTAACTTGTCAAAAATGTGGTTTAACTTGTAACAAATGTACTTTAACTTGTAAGAACGTACTTCAACTTGTAAAAAGCGTACTTTAACTTGTAAAAAACCTACTTTAACATGTCAAAACGTAACTTTAATTTGTCAAAACGAAAGTTTAACTTGTAAAAAACGTAATTTAACTTGTCAAAACGTACTTCAACTTGTAAAAAACGTACTTTAACTTGTAAAAAACGTATTTTAACGTGTTAAAATGTAACTTTAACTTGTCAAAACGTACCTTTAACTTGTTAAAAACGTAATTTAACTTGTCAAAACGTAACTTTAACCTGTCAAAACGTGAGTTTAACTTGTTAAAAACATATATTAACTTGTAAAAAACGTACTTTAACTTGTCAAAAATGTGGTTTAACTTCTAACAAATGTACTTTAATTTGTAAAAAGGTACTTCAACTTGTAAAAAACGTACTTTAACTTGTTAAAAACCTACTTTAACTTGTAAAAACGTAACTTTAATTTGTCAAAACGAAAGTTTAACTTGTTAAAAACGTAATTTAACTTGTCAAAACGTACTTCAACTTGTAAAAAACGTACTTTAACTTGTAAAAAACATATTTTAACGTGTTAAAATGTAACTTTAACTTGTCAAAACGTACCTTTAACTTGTTAAAAACTTAATTTAACTTGTCAAAACGTAACTTTAACTTGTCAAAACGTTAGTTTAACTTGTTAAAAACATATATTAACTTGTAAAAAACGTACTTTAACTTGTCAAAAATGTGGTTTAACTTGTAACAAATGTACTTTAACTTATAAAAACGTACTTCAACTTGTAAAAAACGTACTTTAACTTGTAAAAAACGTACTTTAACTTGTCAAAACGTAACTTTACTTTGTCAAAATGAAAGTTTAACTTGTTAAAAACGTAATTTAACTTGTCAAAACGTAACTTTAACTTGTAAAAACGTAACTTTAACTTGTAAAAAACATACTTTAACTTGTAAAAAACGTACTTCAACTTGTAAAACACTTACTTTAACTTGTAAAAAACCTATTTTAACTTATCAAAACGTAACTTTAACTTGTTAAAAATATATATTCACTTGTAAAAAATGTTCTTTAACTTGTCAAAAATGTGGTTTAACTTGTAACAAATGTACTTTAATTTGTAAAAAGGTACTTCAACTTGTAAAAAACGTACTTTAACTTGTTAAAAACCTACTCTAACTTGTAAAAACGTAACTTTAATTTGTCAAAATGAAAGTTTAACTTGTTAAAAACGTAATTTAACTTGTCAAAACGTACTTCAACTTGTAAAAAACGTATTTTAACTTGTAAAAAACATATTTTAACGTGTTAAAATGTAACTTTAACTTGTCAAAACGTACCTTTAACTTGTTAAAAACTTAATTTAACTTGTCAAAACGTAACTTTAACTTGTCAAAACGTTAGTTTAACTTGTTAAAAACATATATTAACTTGTAAAAAACGTACTTTAACTTGTCAAAAATGTGGTTTAACTTGTAACAAATGTACTTTAACTTATAAAAACGTACTTCAACTTGTAAAAAACGTACTTTAACTTGTAAAAAACGTACTTTAACTTGTCAAAACGTAACTTTACTTTGTCAAAATGAAAGTTTAACTTGTTAAAAACGTAATTTAATTTGTCAAAACGTAACTTTAACTTGTAAAAACGTAACTTTAACTTGTTAAAAACGTAATTTAACTTGTCAAAACGTAACTTTAACTTATAAAAAACGTACTTTAACTTGTCAAAATATAATTTTAATGTGTCAAAACGTAACTTTAAGTTGTTAAAACGTAACTTTAACTTGTAAAAGACGTACTTTAACTTGTAAAAAACGTACTTCAACTTGTAAAACACTTACTCTAACTTGTAAAAAACCTACTTTAACTTGTCAAAACGTAACTTTAACTTGTTAAAACTTAAGTTTAACTTGTTAAAAACACACATTAACTTATAAAAAACGTACTTTAACTTATCAAAAATGTGGTTTAACTTGTAACAAATGTACTTTAACTTGTAAAAACGTACTTCAACTTGTAAAAAACGTACTTTAACTTGTAAAAAACCTACTTTAACATGTCAAAACGTAACTTTAATTTGTCAAAACGAAAGTTTAACTTGTTAAAAACGTAATTTAACTTGTCAAAACGTACTTCAACTTTTAAAAAACGTACTTTAACTTGTAAAAAACGTATTTTAACGTGTTAAAATGTAACTTTAACTTGTCAAAACGTACCTTTAACTTGTTAAAAACGTAATTTAACTTGTCAAAACGTAACTTTAACCTGTCAAAACGTGAGTTTAACTTGTTAAAAACATATATTAACTTGTAAAAAACGTACTTTAACTTGTCAAAAATGTGGTTTAACTTGTAACAAATGTACTTTAATTTGTAAAAAGGTACTTCAACTTGTAAAAAACGTACTTTAACTTGTTAAAAACCTACTTTAACTTGTAAAAACGTAACTTTAATTTGTCAAAACGTAACTTTAACTTGTTAAAAACATAATTTAACTTGTCAAAACGTAACTTTAACTTATAAAAAATGTACTTTAACTTGTCAAAATATAATTTTAATGTGTCAAAACGTAACTTTAAGTTGTTAAAACGTAACTTTAACTTGTAAAAAACATACTTTAACTTGTAAAAAACGTACTTCAACTTGTAAAACACTTACTTTAACTTGTAAAAAACCTACTTTAACTTGTCAAAACGTAACTTTAACTTGTTAAAAATATATATTCGCTTGTAAAAAAATGTACTTTAACTTGTCTAAAATGTGGTTTAACTTGTAACAAATGTACTTTAACTTGTAAAAACGTACTTCAACTTTTAAAAAACGTACTTTAACTTATAAAAAACCTACTTTAACTTGTCAAAACGTAACTTTAATTTGTCAAAACGAAAGTTTAACTTGTTAAAAACGTAATTTAACTTGTCAAAACGTACTTCAACTTGTAAAAAACGTACTTTAACTTGTAAAAAACGTATTTTAACGTGTTAAAATGTAACTTTAACTTGTCAAAACGTACCTTTAACTTGTTAAAAACGTAATTTAACTTGTCAAAACGTAACTTTAACTTGTCAAAACGTTAGTTTAACTTGTTAAAAACATATATTAACTTGTAAAAAACGTACTTTAACTTGTTAAAAATGTGGTTTAACTTGTAACAAATGTACTTTAACTTATAAAAACGTACTTCAACTTGTAAAAAACGTACTTTAACTTGTAAAAAACGTACTTTAACTTGTCAAAACGTAACTTTACTTTGTCAAAATGAAAGTTTAACTTGTTAAAAACGTAATTTAACTTGTCAAAACGTAAGTTTAACTTGTCAAAACGTAAATTTAACTTGTTAAAAACGTAATTTAACTTGTCAAAACGTAACTTTAACTTATAAAAAACGTACTTTAACTTGTCAAAATATAATTTTAATGCGTCAAAACGTAACTTTAAGTTGTTAAAACGTAACTTTAACTTGTAAAAAACGTACTTTAACTTGTAAAAAACGTACTTCAACTTGTAAAACACTTACTCTAACTTGTAAAAACGTAACTTTAACTTGTTAAAACTTAAGTTTAACTTGTTAAAAACACACATTAACTTATAAAAAAAGTACTTTAACTTGTCAAAAATGTGGTTTAACTTATAAAAAACATACTTTAACATGTCAAAACGTAACTTTAACTTGTCTAAACGTAAGTTTAACTTGTTAAAAACGTAATTTAACTTGTCAAAACGTAACTTTAACTTGTAAAAAACATACTTTAACTTGTCAAAATGTAATTTTAATGTGTCAAAATGTAACTTTAACTGGTAAAAAATGTACTTTAACTTGTAAAAAACGTACTTCAACTTGTAAAACACTTACTTTAACTTGTAAAAAAGTACTTCAACTTGTAAAAAACGTACTTTAACTTGTAAAAAACGTATTTTAACGTGTCAAAATGTAACTTTAACTTGTCAAAACGTAACTTTAACTTGCTAAAAACGTACTTTAACTTGTAAAAACGTACTTTAACTTGTAAAAAACGTACTTTAACTTATCAAAACGTAACTTTAACTTGTAAAAAACCTACATTAACTTGTCAAAACGTAACTTTAACTTGTCAAAACGTTAGTTTAACTTGTTAAAACATACATTAACTGGTAAAAAAACGTACTTTAACTTGTCAAAAATGTGGTTTAACTTGTAATAAATAAACTTTAACTTGTAAAAAGGTACTTTAACTTCTAAAAAACGTACTTTAACTTGTTAAAAACCTACTTTAACTTGTCAAAACGTAACTTTAATTTGTCAAAACGTAACTTTAACTTGCTAAAAACGTAATTTAACTTGTCACAACGTAACTTTAACTTATAAAAAACGTACTTTTAACTTGTCAAAATATAATTATAATGTGTCAAAACGTATCTGTAAGTTGTTAAAACGTAACTTTAACTTGTAAAAAATGTACTTTAACTTGTCTAAAATGTGGTTTAACTTGTAACAAATGTACTTTAACTTGTAAAAACGTACTTCAACTTTTAAAAAACGTACTTTAACTTATAAAAAACCTACTTTAACTTGTCAAAACGTAACTTTAATTTGTCAAAACGAAAGTTTAACTTGTTAAAAACGTAATTTAACTTGTCAAAACGTACTTCAACTTGTAAAAAACGTACTTTAACTTGTAAAAAACGTATTTTAACGTGTTAAAATGTAACTTTAACTTGTCAAAACGTACCTTTAACTTGTTAAAAACGTAATCTAACTTGTCAAAACGTAACTTTAACTTGTCAAAACGTTAGTTTAACTTGTTAAAAACATATATTAACTTGTAAAAAACGTACTTTAACTTGTTAAAAATGTGGTTTAACTTGTAACAAATGTACTTTAACTTATAAAAACGTACTTCAACTTGTAAAAAACGTACTTTAACTTGTAAAAAACGTACTTTAACTTGTCAAAACGTAACTTTACTTTGTCAAAATGAAAGTTTAACTTGTTAAAAACGTAATTTAACTTGTCAAAACGTAAGTTTAACTTGTCAAAACGTAAATTTAACTTGTTAAAAACGTAATTTAACTTGTCAAAACGTAACTTTAACTTATAAAAAACGTACTTTAACTTGTCAAAATATAATTTTAATGCGTCAAAACGTAACTTTAAGTTGTTAAAACGTAACTTTAACTTGTAAAAAACGTACTTTAACTTGTAAAAAACGTACTTCAACTTGTAAAACACTTACTCTAACTTGTAAAAACGTAACTTTAACTTGTTAAAACTTAAGTTTAACTTGTTAAAAACACACATTAACTTATAAAAAACGTACTTTAACTTGTCAAAAATGTGGTTTAACTTGTAAAAAACATACTTTAACATGTCAAAACGTAACTTTAACTTGTCTAAACGTAAGTTTAACTTGTTAAAAACGTAATTTAACTTGTCAAAACGTAACTTTAACTTGTAAAAAACATACTTTAACTTGTCAAAATGTAATTTTAATGTGTCAAAATGTAACTTTAACTGGTAAAAAATGTACTTTAACTTGTAAAAAACGTACTTCAACTTGTAAAACACTTACTTTAACTTGTAAAAAACGTACTTCAACTTGTAAAAAACGTACTTTAACTTGTAAAAAACGTATTTTAAAGTGTCAAAATGTAACTTTAACTTGTCAAAACGTAACTTTAACTTGCTAAAAACGTACTTTAACTTGTAAAAACGTACTTTAACTTGTAAAAAACGTACTTTAACTTATCAAAACGTAACTTTAACTTGTAAAAAACCTACATTAACTTGTCAAAACGTAACTTTAACTTGTCAAAACGTTAGTTTAACTTGTTAAAACATACATTAACTGGTAAAAAACGTACTTTAACTTGTCAAAAATGTGGTTTAACTTGTAATAAATAAACTTTAACTTGTAAAAAGGTACTTCAACTTCTAAAAAACGTACTTTAACTTGTTAAAAACCTACTTTAACTTGTCAAAACGTAACTTTAATTTGTCAAAACGTAACTTTAACTTGCTAAAAACGTAATTTAACTTGTCACAACGTAACTTTAACTTATAAAAAACGTACTTTTAACTTGTCAAAATATAATTATAATGTGTCAAAACGTAACTGTAAGTTGTTAAAACGTAACTTTAACTTGTAAAAAACGTTCTTTAACTTGTAAAAAACGTACTTCAACTTGTAAAACACTTAGATTAACTTGTAAAAAACGTACTTCAACTGGTAAAAAACATACTTTAACTTGTAAAAAACGTATTTTAACATGTCGAAATGTAACTTTAACATGTCAAATCGTAACTTTAACTTGTTAAAAATGTGTAAAAAACGTTCTTTAACTTGTAATAAACGTATTTTAACTTGTCAATACGTAACTTTAACTTGTAAAAACCTACATTAACTTGTCAAAATATAA
The DNA here is from genome assembly GCA_958296335.1 of Urtica urens. Lineage (NCBI taxonomy): Eukaryota > Viridiplantae > Streptophyta > Magnoliopsida > Rosales > Urticaceae > Urtica > Urtica urens. The sequence continues at coordinate 89,681 of CATQIS010000031.1, forward strand.
CTTTAACTTGTCAAAACGTAAGTTTAACTTGTTAAAAACATACATTAACTTGTAAAAAACGTAGTTTAACTTGTCAAAAATGTGGTTTAACTTGTAACAAATGTACTTTAACTTGTCAATACGTAACTTTAACGGGTAAAAAACCTACATTAACTTGCCAAAACGTAACTTTAACTTGTCAAAACGAAAGTTTAACTTGTTAAAAACATACATTAACAGGTAAAAAACGTACTTTAACTTGTCAAAATGTGGTTTAACTTGTAACAAATGAACTTTAACTTGTAAAAAGGTACTTTAACTTGTCAAAACGGAACTTTAATTTGTCAAAACGTAACTTTGACTTGTTAAAAACGTAATTTAACTTGTCAAAACGTAACTTTAACTTATAAAAAACGTACTTTAACTTGTCAAAATATAATTTTAATGTGTCAAAACGTAACTTTAAGTTGTTAAAACGTAACTTTAACTTGTAAAAAACGTACTTTAACTTGTAAAAAACGTACTTCAACTTGTAAAACACTTACTTTAACTTGTAAAAAACCTACTTTAACTTGTCAAAACGTAACTTTAACTTGTTAAAAAAATATATTCACTTGTATAAAATGTACTTTAACTTGTCAAAAATGTGGTTTAACTTGTAACAAATGTACTTTACCTTGTAGAAACGTACTTGAACTTGTAAAAAACGTACTTTAACTTGTAAAAAACCTACTTTAACATGTCAAAACGTAACTTTAATTTGTCAAAACGAAAGTTTAACTTGTTAAAAACGTAATTTAACTTGTCAAAACGTACTTCAACTTGTAAAAAACGTACTTTAACTTGTAAAAAACGTACTTTATAGTCTTAAAATGTAACTTTAACTTGTCAAAACGTACCTTTAACTTGTTAAAAACGTAATTTAACTTGTCAAAACGTAACTTTAACTTGTCAAAACGTTAGTTTAACTTGTTAAAAACATATATTAACTTTTAAAAAACGTACTTTAATTTGTAAAAAATGTACTTTAACTTCTAAAAAATTTACTTTAACGTGTCAAAACGTAACTTTAACTTGTAAAAAACCTACATTAACTTGTCAAAACGTAACTTTAACTTGTCAAAACGTTAGTTTAACTTGTTAAAAACATACATTAACTTGTAAAAAACGTAATTTAACTTGTCAAAAATGTGGTTTAACTTGTAATAAATAAACTTTAACTTGTAAAAAGGTACTTCAACTTCTAAAAAACGTACTTTAACTTCTTAAAAACCTACTTTAACTTGTCAAAACGTAACTTTAATTTGTCAAAACGTAACTTTAACTTGCTAAAAACGTAATTTAACTTGTCAAAACGTAACTTTAACTTATAAAAAACGTACTTTTAACTTGTCAAAATATAATTATAATGTGTCAAAACGTAACTTTAAGTTGTTAAAACGTAACTTTAACTTGTAAAAAACGTACTTTAACTTGTAAAAAACGTACTTCAACTTGTAAAACACTTACTTTAACTTGTAAAAAACGTACTTCAACTTGTAAAACACTTAGATTAACTTGTAAAAAACGTACTTCAACTTGTAAAAAACATACTTTAACTTGTAAAAAACCGTATTTTAACATGTCGAAATGTAACTTTAACTTGTCAAATCGTAACTTTAACTTGTTAAAAATGTACTTTAACTTGTAAAAAACGTTCTTTAACTTGTAAAAAACGTATTTTAACTTGTAAATACGTAACTTTAACTTGTAAAAACCTACATTAACTTGTCAAAATATAACTTTAACTTGTCAAAACGTAAGTTTAACTTGTTAAAAACATACATTAACTTGTAAAAAACGTACTTTAACTTGTCAAAAATGTGGTTTAACTTGTAACAAATGTACTTTAACTTGTCAATACGTAACTTTAACTTGTAAAAAACCTACATTAACTTGTCAAAACGTAACTTTAACTTGTCAAAACGAACGTTTACCTTGTTAAAAACATACATTAACTGGTAAAAAACATACTTTAACTTGTCAAAATGTGGTTTAACTTGTAACAAATGAACTTTAACTTGTAAAAAGGTACTTCAACTTGTAAATAACGTACTTTAACTTGTTAAAAACCTACTTTAACTTGTCAAAACGGAACTTTAATTTGTTAAAACGTAACTTTAACTTGTAAAAAACGTAATTTAACTTGTAAAAAACGTACTTCAACTTGTAAAACACTTACTTTAACTTGTAAAAAACCTACTTTAACTTCTCAAAACATAACTTTAACTTGTTAAAAAAATATATTCACTTGTATAAAATGTACTTTAACTTGTCAAAAATGTGGTTTAACTTGTAACAAATGTACTTTACCTTGTAGAAACGCTCTTCAACTTGTAAAAAACGTACTTTAACTTGTAAAAAACCTACTTTAACATGTCAAAACGTAACTTTAATTTGTCAAAACGAAAGTTTAACTTGTTAAAAACGTAATTTAACTTGTCAAAACGTACTTCAACTTGTAAAAAACGTACTTTAACTTGTAAAAAACGTACTTTAACGTGTTAAAATGTAACTTTAACTTGTCAAAACGTACCTTTAACTTGTTAAAAACGTAATTTAACTTGTCAAAACGTAACTTTAACTTGTTAAAACGTTAGTTTAACTTGTTAAAAACATATATTAACTTGTAAAAAACGTACTTTAATTTGTAAAAAATGTACTTTAACTTCTAAAAAATTTACTTTAACGTGTCAAAACGTAACTTTAACTTGTAAAAAACCTACATTAACATGTCAAAACGTAACTTTAACTTGTCAAAACTTTAGTTTAACTTGTCAAAACGTTAGTTTAACTTGTTAAAAACATACATTAACTTGTAAAAAACGTACTTTAACTTGTCAAAAATGTGGTTTAACTTGTAATAAATAAACTTTAACTTGTAAAAAGGTACTTCAACTTCTAAAAAACGTACTTTAACTTGTTAAAAACCTACTTTAATTTGTCAAAACGTAACTTTAACTTGCTAAAAACGTAATTTAACTTGTCAAAACGTAACTTTAACTTATAAAAAACGTACTTTTAACTTGTCAAAATATAATTTTAATGTGTCAAAACGTAACTTTAAGTTGTTAAAACGTAATTTTAACTTGTAAAAAACGTACTTTAACTTGTAAAAAACGTACTTTAACTTGTAAAAAACGTACTTTAACGTGTTAAAATGTAACTTTAACTTGTCAAAACGTACCTTTAACTTGTTAAAAACGTAATTTAACTTGTCAAAACGTAACTTTAACTTGTCAAAACGTTAGTTTAACTTGTTAAAAACATATATTAACTTGTAAAAAACGTACTTTAATTTGTAAAAAATGTACTTTAACTTCTAAAAAATTTACTTTAACGTGTCAAAACGTAACTTTAACTTGTAAAAAACCTACATTAACATGTCAAAACGTAACTTTAACTTGTCAAAACGTTAGTTTAACTTGTCAAAACGTTAGTTTAACTTGTTAAAAACATACATTAACTTGTAAAAAACGTACTTTAACTTGTCAAAAATGTGGTTTAACTTGTAATAAATAAACTTTAACTTGTAAAAAGGTACTTCAACTTCTAAAAAACGTACTTTAACTTGTTAAAAACCTACTTTAACTTGTCAAAACGTAACTTTAATTTGTCAAAACGTAACTTTAACTTGCTAAAAACGTAATTTAACTTGTCAAAACGTAACTTTAACTTATAAAACACGTACTTTTAACTTGTCAAAATATAATTTTAATGTGTCAAAACGTAACTTTAAGTTGTTAAAAGGTAACTTTAACTTGTAAAAAACGTACTTTAACTTGTAAAAAACGTACTTCAACTTGTAAAACACTTACTTTAACTTGTAAAAAACGTACTTCAACTTGTAAAACACTTAGATTAACTTGTAAAAAACGTACTTCAACTTGTAAAAAACATACTTTAACTTGTAAAAAACGTATTTTAACATGTCGAAATGTAACTTTAACTTGTCAAATCGTAACTTTAACTTGTTAAAAATGTACTTTAACTTGTAAAAAACGTTCTTTAACTTGTAAAAAACGTATTTTAACTTGTCAATACGTAACTATAACTTGTAAAAACCTACATTAACTTGTCAAAATATAACTTTAACTTGTCAAAACGTAAGTTTAACTTGTTAAAAACATACATTAACTTGTAAAAAACGTACTTTAACTTGTCAAAAATGTGGTTTAACTTGTAACAAATGTACTTTAACTTGTCAATACGTAACTTTAACTTGTAAAAAACCTACATTAACTTGTCAAAACGTAACTTTAACTTGTCAAAACGAAAGTTTAACTTGTTAAAAACATACATTAACTGGTAAAAATTGTACTTTAACTTGTCAAAATGTGGTTTAACTTGTAACAAATGAACTTTAACTTGTAAAAAGGTACTTCAACTTGTAAATAACGTACTTTAACTTGTTAAAAACCTACTTTAACTTGTCAAACAGAACTTTAATTTGTCAAAACGTAACTTTGACTTGTTAAAAACGTAATTTAACTTGTCAAAACGTAACTTTAACTTATAAAAAACGTTCTTTAACTTGTCAGAATATAATTTTAATGTGTCAAAACGTAACTTTAAGTTGTTAAAACGTAACTTTAACTTGTAAAAAACGTACTTTAACTTGTAAAAAACGTACTTCAACTTTTAAAACACTTACTTTAACTTGTAAAAAACCTACTTTAACTTGTCAAAACGTAACTTTAACTTGTTAAAAAAATATATTCACTTGTATAAAATGTACTTTAACTTGTCAAAAATGTGGTTTAACTTGTAACAAATGTACTTTACCTTGTAGAAACGTACTTCAACTTGTAAAAAACGTACTTTAACTTGTAAAAAACCTACTTTAACATGTCAAAACGTAACTTTAATTTGTCAATACGAAAGTTTAATTTGTTAAAAACGTAATTTAACTTGTCAAAACGTACTTCAACTTGTAAAAAACGTACTTTAACTTGTAAAAAACGTACTTTAACGTGTTAAAATGTAACTTTAACTTGTCAAAACGTACCTTTAACTTGTTAAAAACGTAATTTAACTTGTCAAAACGTAACTTTAACTTGTCAAAACGTTAGTTTAACTTGTTAAAAACATATATTTACTTGTAAAAAACGTACTTTAATTTGTAAAAAATGTACTTTAACTTCTAAAAAATTTACTTTAACGTGTCAAAACGTAACTTTAACTTGTAAAAAACCTACTTTAACTTGTCAAAACATAACTTTAACTTGTCAAAACATAAGTTTAACTTGTTTAAAACATACATTAACTTGTAAAAACCGTACTTTAACTTGTCAAAAATGTGGTTTAACTTGTAACAAATGTACTTTAATTTGTAAAAAGGTACTTCAACTTGTAAAAAATGTACTTTAACTTGTTAAAAACCTACGTTAACTTGTCAAAACGTAACTTTAATTTGTCAAAACGTAACTTTAACTTTTTAACGTAATTTAACTTGTCAAAACGTAACTTTAACTTATAAAAAACGTACTTTTAACTTGTCAAAATATAATTTTAATGTGTCAAAACGTAACTTTAAGTTGTTAAAAGGTAACTTTAACTTGTAAAAAACGTACTTTAACTTGTAAAAAACGTACTTCAACTTGTAAAACACTTACTTTAACTTGTAAAAAACGTACTTCAACTTGTAAAACACTTAGATTAACTTGTAAAAAACGTACTTCAACTTGTAAAAAACATACTTTAACTTGTAAAAAACGTATTTTAACATGTCGAAATGTAACTTTAACTTGTCAAATCGTAACTTTAACTTGTTAAAAATGTACTTTAACTTGTAAAAAACGTTCTTTAACTTGTAAAAAACGTATTTTAACTTGTCAATACGTAACTTTAACTTGTAAAAACCTACATTAACTTGTCAAAATATAACTTTAACTTGTCAAAACGTAAGTTTAACTTGTTAAAAACATACATTAACTTGTAAAAAACGTACTTTAACTTGTCAAAAATGTGGTTTAACTTGTAACAAATGTACTTTAACTTGTCAATACGTAACTTTAACTTGTAAAAAACCTACATTAACTTGTCAAAACGTAACTTTAACTTGTCAAAACGAAAGTTTAACTTGTTAAAAACATACATTAACTGGTAAAAATTGTACTTTAACTTGTCAAAATGTGGTTTAACTTGTAACAAATGAACTTTAACTTGTAAAAAGGTACTTCAACTTGTAAATAACGTACTTTAACTTGTTAAAAACCTACTTTAACTTGTCAAACAGAACTTTAATTTGTCAAAACGTAACTTTGACTTGTTAAAAACGTAATTTAACTTGTCAAAACGTAACTTTAACTTATAAAAAACGTTCTTTAACTTGTCAGAATATAATTTTAATGTGTCAAAACGTAACTTTAAGTTGTTAAAACGTAACTTTAACTTGTAAAAAACGTACTTTAACTTGTAAAAAACGTACTTCAACTTTTAAAACACTTACTTTAACTTGTAAAAAACCTACTTTAACTTGTCAAAACGTAACTTTAACTTGTTAAAAAAATATATTCACTTGTATAAAATGTACTTTAACTTGTCAAAAATGTGGTTTAACTTGTAACAAATGTACTTTACCTTGTAGAAACGTACTTCAACTTGTAAAAAACGTACTTTAACTTGTAAAAAACATACTTTAACATGTCAAAACGTAACTTTAATTTGTCAATACGAAAGTTTAATTTGTTAAAAACGTAATTTAACTTGTCAAAACGTACTTCAACTTGTAAAAAACGTACTTTAACTTGTAAAAAACGTACTTTAACGTGTTAAAATGTAACTTTAACTTGTCAAAACGTACCTTTAACTTGTTAAAAACGTAATTTAACTTGTCAAAACGTAACTTTAACTTGTCAAAACGTTAGTTTAACTTGTTAAAAACATATATTTACTTGTAAAAAACGTACTTTAATTTGTAAAAAATGTACTTTAACTTCTAAAAAATTTACTTTAACGTGTCAAAACGTAACTTTAACTTGTAAAAAACCTACTTTAACTTGTCAAAACATAACTTTAACTTGTCAAAACATAAGTTTAACTTGTTTAAAACATACATTAACTTGTAAAAACCGTACTTTAACTTGTCAAAAATGTGGTTTAACTTGTAACAAATGTACTTTAATTTGTAAAAAGGTACTTCAACTTGTAAAAAATGTACTTTAACTTGTTAAAAACCTACGTTAACTTGTCAAAACGTAACTTTAATTTGTCAAAACGTAACTTTAACTTTTTAACGTAATTTAACTTGTCAAAACGTAACTTTAAATTATAAAAAACGTACTTTAACTTGTCAAAATATAATTTTAATTTGTCAAAACGTAACTTTAAGTTGTTAAAACGTAACTTTAACTTGTAAAAAACGTACTTTAACTTGTAAAAAACGTAACTTTAACTTGTAAAAAACCTACATTAACTTGTCAAAACATAACTTTAACTTATGAAAACGTAAGTTTAACTTGTTATAAACATACATTAACTTGTAAAAAACGTACTTTAACTTGTAAAAAACCTACTTTAACTTGTCAACACGTAATTTTAACTTGTCAAAACGTAAGTTTAACTTGTTAAAAACACACATTAACTTCTAAAAAAACGTAATTTAACTAGTCAAAAATGTGGTTTAACTTGTAACAAATGTACTTTAACTTGTAAAAATGTACTTGAACTTGTAAAACACGTACTTTAACTTGTAAAAAACCTACTTTAACTTGTCAAAACGTAACTTTAACTTGTTAAAAATATATATTCACTTGTAAAAAATGTACTTTAACTTGTCAAAAATGTGGTTTAACTTGTAACAAATGTACTTTAACTTGTAAAAACGTACTTCAACTTGTAAAAAACGTACTTTAACTTGTAAAAAACCTACTCTAACATGTCAAAACGTAACTTTAATTTGTCAAAACGAAAGTTTAACTTGTTAAAAACGTAATTTAACTTGTCAAAACGTACTCCAACTTGTAAAAAACGTACTTTTAACTTGTAAAAAACGTATTTTAACGTGTTAAAATGTAACTTTAACTTGTCAAAACGTAACTTTAACTTGTTAAAAACGTAATTTAACTTGTCAAAACGTAACTTTAACTTGTCAAAACGTTAGTTTAACTTGTTAAAAACATACATTAACTTGTAAAAAACGTACTTTAACTTGTCAAAAATGTGGTTTAACTTGTAACAAATGTACTTTAATTTGTAAAACGGTACTTCAACTTGTAAAAAACGAACTTTAACTTGTTAAAAACCTACTTTAACTTGTCAAAACGTAACTTTAATTTGTCAAAATGTAACTTTAACTTGTTAAAAACGTAATTTAACTTGTCAAAACGTAACTTTAACTTGTAAAAAACGTCCTTCAACTTGTAAAACACGTACTTTAACTTGTAAAAAACGTACTTTAACTTGTAAAAAACCTATTCTAACATGTCAAAACGTAACTTTAATTTGTCAAAACGAAAGTTTAACTTGTTAAAAACGTAATTTAACTTGTCAAAACGTACTTCAACTTGTAAAAAACGTACTTTTAACTTGTAAAAAACGTATTTTAACATGTTAAAATGTAACTTTAACTTGTCAAAACGTAACTTTAACTTGTTAAAAACGTAATTTAACTTGTCAAAACGTAACTTTAACTTGTCAAAACGTTAGTTTAACTTGTTAAAAACATACATTAACTTGTAAAAAACGTACTTTAACTTGTCAAAAATGTGGTTTAACTTGTAACAAATGGACTTTAACTTGTAAAAACGTCTTTCAACTTGTAAAACACGTACTTTAGCTTGTAAAAAACCTACTTTAACTTGTCAAAACTTAACTTTAATTTGTCAAAATGTAACTTTAACTTGTTAAAAACGTAATTTAACTTGTCAAAACGTAACTTTAACTTGTAAAAAACGTACTTTAACTTGTCAAAATGTAATTTTAATGTGTCAAAACGTAACTTTAAGTTGTTAAAACGTAACTTTAACTGGAAAAAAATGTACTTTAACTTGTAAAAAACGTACTTCAATTTGTAAAATACTTACTTTAACTTGTAAAAACGTACTTCAACTTGTAAAAAACGTTCTTTAACTTGTAAAAAACGTATTTTAACGTGTAAAAATGTAAGTTTAACTTGTCAAAACGTAACTTTAACTTGTTAAACACGTACTTTAACTTGTAAATAACGATCTTCAACTTGTTAAAATGTAACTTTAACTTGTAAAAAACCTACATTAACTTGTCGAAACGTAACTTTAACTTTTCAAAACGTAAGTTTAACTTGTTAAAAATATACATTAACTTGTAAAAAACGTACTTTAAGTTGTCAAAAATGTGGTTTAACTTGTAAAAAATTTACTTTACCTTGTAAAAACGTACTTCAAGTTGTAAAAAACGTACTTTAACTTGTAAAAATCCTACTTTAACTTGTCAAAACGTAAGTTTAACTTGTTAAAATCACACATTAACTTGTAAAAAACGTACTTTAACTTGTCAAAAATGTGGTTTAAGTTGTAACAAATGTACTTTAACTATAAAAACGTACTTCAACTTGTAAAACACGTTCTTTAACTTGTAAAAAACTTACATTAATTTGTCAAAACGTAAGTTTAACTTGTCAAAACGTAAGTTTAACTTGTTGAAAACACACATTAACTTGTAAAAAACGTACTTTAACTTGTCAAAAATGTGGTTTAACTTGTAACAAATGTACTTTAACTTGTCAAAACGTACTTCAACTTGTAAAACACGTACTTTAACTTGTAAAATACCTACTTTAACTTGTCAAAACGTAACTTTAACTTGTTAAAAATATATATTAACTTCTAAAAAATGTACTTTAAATTGTCAAAACGTAACTTTAACTTGTAAAAAACGTACTTTAACTTGTCAAAATGTAATTTTAATGTGTCAAAACGTAACTTTAAGTTGTTAAAACGTAACTTTAACTGGAAAAAAATGTACTTTAACTTGTAAAAAACGTACTTCAATTTGTAAAATACTAACTTTAACTTGTAAAAACGTACTTCAACTTGTAAAAAACGTTCTTTAACTTGTAAAAAACGTATTTTAACGTGTAAAAAAGTAAGTTTAACTTGTCAAAACGTTACTTTAACTTGTTAAACACGTACTTTAACTTGTAAATAACGATCTTCAACATGTTAAAATGTAACTTTAACTTGTAAAAAACCTACATTAACTTGTCGAAACGTAACTTTAACTTTTCAAAACGTAAGTTTAACTTGTTAAAAATATACATTAACTTGTAAAAAACGTACTTTAACTTGTCAAAAAAGTGGTTTAACTTGTAAAAAATTTACTTTACCTTGTAAAAACGTACTTCAAGTTGTAAAAAACGTACTTTAACTTGTAAAAATCCTACTTTAACTTGTCAAAACGTAAGTTTAACTTGTTAAAATCACACATTAACTTGTAAAAAACGTACTTTAACTTGTCAAAAATGTGGTTTAAGTTGTAACAAATGTACTTTAACTATAAAAACGTACTTCAACTTGTAAAACACGTTCTTTAACTTGTAAAAAACTTACATTAATTTGTCAAAACGTAAGTTTAACTTGTCAAAACGTAAGTTTAACTTGTTGAAAACACACATTAACTTGTAAAAAACGTACTTTAACTTGTCAAAAATGTGGTTTAACTTGTAACAAATGTACTTTAACTTGTCAAAACGTACTTCAACTTGTAAAACACGTACTTTAACTTGTAAAATACCTACTTTAACTTGTCAAAACGTAACTTTAACTTGTTAAAAATATATATTAACTTCTAAAAAATGTACTTTAACTTGTCAAAACGTAACTTTAACTTGTAAAAAACGTACTTTAACTTGTCAAAATGTAATTTTAATGTGTCAAAACGTAACTTTAAGTTGTTAAAACGTAACTTTAACTGGAAAAAAATGTACTTTAACTTGTAAAAAACGTACTTCAATTTGTAAAATACTAACTTTAACTTGTAAAAACGTACTTCAACTTGTAAAAAACGTTCTTTAACTTGTAAAAAACGTATTTTAACGTGTAAAAAAGTAAGTTTAACTTGTCAAAACGTAACTTTAACTTGTTAAACACGTACTTTAACTTGTAAATAACGATCTTCAACATGTTAAAATGTAACTTTAACTTGTAAAAAACCTACATTAACTTGTCGAAACGTAACTTTAACTTTTCAAAACGTAAGTTTAACTTGTTAAAAATATACATTAACTTGTAAAAAACGTACTTTAACTTGTCAAAAAAGTGGTTTAACTTGTAAAAAATTTACTTTACCTTGTAAAAACGTACTTCAAGTTGTAAAAAACGTACTTTAACTTGTAAAAATCCTACTTTAACTTGTCAAAACGTAAGTTTAACTTGTTAAAATCACACATTAACTTGTAAAAAACGTACTTTAACTTGTCAAAAATGTGGTTTAAGTTGTAACAAATGTACTTTAACTATAAAAACGTACTTCAACTTGTAAAACACGTTCTTTAACTTATAAAAAACATACATTAGTTTGTCAAAACGTAAGTTTAACTTGTCAAAACGTAAGTTTAACTTGTTGAAAACACACATTAACTTGTAAAAAACGTACTTTAACTTGTCAAAAATGTGGTTTAACTTGTAACAAATGTACTTTAACTTGTAAAAACGTACTTCAACTTGTAAAACACGTACTTTAACTTGTAAAATACCTACTTTAACTTGTCAAAACGTAACTTTAACTTGTTAAAAATATATATTAACTTCTAAAAAATGTACTTTAACTTGTCAAAAATGTGGTTTAACTTGTAACAAATGTACTTTATCTTATAAAAACGTACTTCAACTTGTAAAAAACGTACTTTAACTTGTAAAAAACGTACTTTAACTTGTCAAAACGTAACTTTACTTTGTCAAAATGAAAGTTTAACTTGTTAAAAACGTAATTTAACTAGTCAAAACCTACTTCAACTTGTAAAAAACGTACTTTAACTTGTAAAAAACACACTTCAACTTGTAAAAAACGTATTTTAACTTGTCAAAATGTAATTTTAATGTCTCAGAACGTAACTTTAAGTTGTTAAAATGTAACTTTAACTGGTAAAAAATGTACTTTAACTTGTAAAACACGTACTTCAACTTGTAAAACACTTACTTTAATTTGTATAAAACGTACTTCAACTTGTGAAAAACGTACTTTAACTTGTAAAAAACGTACTTTAACTTGTAAAAAACGCACTTCAACTTGAAAAAAACGTATTTTAACTTGTCCAAATGTAATTTTAATGTCTCAAAACGTAACTTTAAGTTGTTTAACCGTAACTTTAACTAGTAGAAAACGTACTTTAACTTGTAAAAAACGTACTTCAACTTGTAAAACACTTACTTTAACTTGTAAAAAACGTACATCAACTTGTAAAACACTTACTTTAACTTGTAAAAAACCTACTTCAACTTGTAAAAAGCATACTTTAACTTGGAAAAAACATATTTTAACATGTCAAAATGTAACTTTAACTTGTAAAAACGTAACTTTAACTTGTTAAAATAGTACTTTAACTTGTCAAAACGTAACTTTAACTTGTTAAAATAGTACTTTAACTTGTAAAAAACGTTCTTTAGCTTGTTAAAAACGTATTTTAACTTGTAAAATGGTACTTTAAGTTGTAAAAAAAGTACTTTAACTTGTAACAAACCTACTTTAACTTGTCAAAACGTAACTTTAACCTATCAAAATGTAAGTTTAACTTGTTAAAAACACACATTAACTTGTAAAAAACGTACTTTAACTTGTCAAAAATGTGGTTTAACTTGTAACAAATGTACTTTAACTTGTAAAAACGTACTTCAACTTGTAAAACACATACTTTAACTTGTAAAAAACCTACTTTAACTTGTCAAAACGTAACTTTAACTTGTTAAAAATATATATTCACTTCTAAAAAAGTACTTTAACTTGTCAAAAATGTGGTTTAACTTGTAAGAAATGTACTTTAACTTATAAAAACGTACTTCAACTTGTAAAAAACGTACTTTAACTTGTAAAAAACGTACTTTAACTTGTCAAAACGTAACTTTACTTTGTCAAAATGAAAGTTTAACTTGTTAAAAACGTAATTTAACTAGTCAAAACGTACTTCAACTTGTAAAAAACGTACTTTAACTTGTAAAAAACGTATTTTAACGTGTTAAAATGTAACTTTAACTTGTCAAAACGTACCTTTAACTTGTTAAAAACGTAATTTAACTTGTCAAAACGTAACTTTAACCTGTCAAAACGTGAGTTTAACTTGTTAAAAACATATATTAACTTGTAAAAAACGTACTTTAACTTGTCAAAAATGTGGTTTAACGTGTAACAAATGTACTTTAACTTATAAAAACGTACTTCAACTTGTAAAAAACGTACTTTAACTTGTAAAAAACGTACTTTAACTTGTCAAAATGAAAGTTTAACTTGTTAAAAACGTAATGTAACTTGTCAAAACGTACTTCAACTTGTAAAAAAAGTACATTAACTTGTAAAAAACGTATTTTGACGTGTTAAAATGTAACTTTAACTTGTCAAAACGTAACTTAAACTTGTTAAAAACGTAATTTAACTTGTCAATATGTAACTTTAAGTTGTCGAAACGTAAATTTAAGTTGTTAAAAATGTATTTTAACTTGTAAAAAACGTACTTTAACTTGTAAAAAACACACTTCAACTTGTAAAAAACGTATTTTAACTTGTCAAAATGTAATTTTAATGTCTCAAAACGTAACTTGAAGTTGTTCAAATGTAACTTTAACTGGTAAAAAATGTACTTTAACTTGTAAAACACGTACTTCAACTTGTAAAACACCTACTTTAACTTGTAAAAAACGTACATCAACTTGTAAAACACTTACTTTAACTTGTAAAAAACCTACTTCAACTTGTAAAAAGCATACTTTAACTTGGAAAAAACATATTTTAACATGTCGAAATGTAACTTTAACTTGTCAAAACGTAACTTTAATTTGTTAAAATAGTACTTTAACTTGTAAAAAACGTTCTTTAGCTTGTAAAAAGCGTATTTTAACTTGTAAAATAGTACTTTAAGTTGTAAAAAAAGTAATTTAACTTGTAACAAACCTACTTTAACTTGTCAAAACGTAACTTTAACCTGTCAAAACGTAAGTTTAACTTGTTAAAAACACACATTAACTTGTAAAAAACGTACTTTAACTTGTCAAAAATGTGGTTTAACTTGTAACAAATGTACTTTAACTTGTAAAAACGTACTTCAACTTGTAAAACACGTACTTTAACTTGTAAAAAACCTACTTTAACTTGTCAAAACGTAACTTTAACTTGTTAAAAATATATATTCACTTCTACAAAATGTACTTTAACTTGTCAAAAATGTGGTTTAACTTGTAACAAATGTACTTTAACTTATAAAAACGTACTTCAACTTGTAAAAAACGTACTTTAACTTGTAAAAAACGTACTTTAACTTGTCAAAACGTAACTTTACTTTGTCAAAATGATAGTTTAACTTGTTAAAAACATAATTTAACTAGTCAAAACGTACTTCAACTTGTAAAAAACGTACTTTAACTTGTAAAAAACGTATTTTAACGTGTTAAAATGTAACTTTAACTTGTCAAAACGTACCTTTAACTTGTTAAAAACGTAATTTAACTTGTCAACACGTAACTTTAACCTGTCAAAACGTGAGTATAACTTGTTAAAAACATATATTAACTTGTAAAAAACGTACTTTAACTTGTCAAAAATGTGGTTTAACTTGTAACAAATGTACTTTAACTTATAAAAACGTACTTCAACTTGTAAAAAACGTACTTTACCTTGTAAAAAACGTACTTTAAGTTGTCAAAACGTAAGTTTACTTTGTCAAAATGAAAGTTTAACTTGTTAAAAACGTAATTTAACTTGTAAAAACGTACTCCGACTTGTAAAACACGTTCTTTAACTTGTAAAAAACTTACATTCATTTGTCAAAACGTAACTTTAACCTGTCAAAACGTAAGTTTAACTTGTTAAAAACACACATTAACTTGTAAAAAACGTACTTTAACTTGTCAAAAATGTGGTTTAACTTGTAACCAATGTACTTTAACTTGTAAAATTGTACTTCAACTTGTAAAACACGTACTTTAACTTGTAAAAAACCTACTTTAACTTGTCAAAACGTAACTTTAACTTGTTAAAAATATATATTCACTTCTAAAAAATGTACTTTAACTTGTCAAAAATGTGGTTTAACTTGTAACAAATGTACTTTAACTTATAAAAACGTACTTCAACTTGTAAAAAACGTACTTTAACTTGTAAAAAACGTACTTTAACTTGTCAAAACGTAACTTTACTTTGTCAAAATGATAGTTTAACTTGTTAAAAACGTAATTTAACTAGTCAAAACGTACTTCAACTTGTAAAAAACGTACTTTAACTTGTATAAAACGTATTTTAACGTGTTAAAATGTAACTTTAACTTGTCAAAACGTACCTTTAACTTGTTAAAAACGTAATTTAACTTGTCAAAACGTAACTTTAACCTGTCAAAACGTGAGTTTAACTTGTTAAAAACATATATTAACTTGTAAAAAACGTACTTTAACTTGTCAAAAATGTGGTTTAACGTGTAACAAATGTACTTTAACTTATAAAAACGTACTTCAACTTGTAAAAAACGTACTTTAACTTGTAAAAAACGTTCTTTAACTTGTCAAAACGTAACTTTACTTTGTCAAAATGAAAGTTTAACTTGTTAAAAACGTAATGTAACTTGTCAAAACGTACTTCAACTTGTAAAAAAAGTACATTAACTTGTAGAAAACGTATTTTGACGTGTTAAAATGTAACTTTAACTTGTCAAAACGTAACTTAAACTTGTTAAAAACGTAATTTAACTTGTCAATATGTAACTTTAACTTGTCGAAACGTAAATTTAAGTTGTTAAAAATGTATTTTAACTTGTAAAAAACGTACTTTAACTTGTAAAAAACGCACTTCAACTTGTAAAAAACGTATTTTAACTTGTCAAAATGTAATTTTAATGTCTCAAAACGTAACTTTAAGTTGTTAAAATGTAACTTTAACTGGTAAAAAATGTACTTCAACTACTTAAAAACGTACTTCAACTTGTAAAACACTTACTTTAACTTGTAAAAAACGTATATCAACTTGTAAAACACTTACTTTAACTTGTAAAAAACCTACTTCAACTTGTAAAAATCATACTTCAACTTGGAAAAAACATATTTTAACATGTCGAAATGTAACTTTAACTTGTCAAAACGTAACTTTAATTTGTTAAAATAGTACTTTAACTTGTAAAAAACGTTCTTTAGCTTGTAAAAAGCGTATTTTAACTTGTAAAATAGTACTTTAAGTTGTAAAAAAAGTACTTTAACTTGTAACAAACCTACTTTAACTTGTCAAAACGTAACTTTAACCTGTCAAAACGTAAGTTTAACTTGTTAAAAACACCCATTAACTTGTAAAAAACGTACTTTAACTTGTCAAAAATGTGGTTTAACTTGTAACCAATGTACTTTAACTTGTAAAATTGTACTTCAACTTGTAAAACACGTACTTTAACTTGTAAAAAACCTACTTTAACTTGTCAAAACGTAACTTTAACTTGTTAAAAATATATATTCACTTCTAAAAAATGTACTTTAACTTGTCAAAAATGTGGTTTAACTTGTAACAAATGTACTTTAACTTATAAAAACGTACTTTAACTTGTCAAAAATGTGGTTTAAGTTGTAACAAATGTACTTTAACTTGTAAAAACGTACTTCAACTTGTAAAACACGTTCTTTAACTTGTAAAAAACTTACATTAATTTGTCAAAACGTAAGTTTAACTTGTCAAAACGTAAGTTTAACTTGTTGAAAACACACATTAACTTGTAAAAAACGTACTTTAACTTGTCAAAAATGTGGTTTAACTTGTAACAAATGTACTTTAACTTGTCAAAACGTACTTCAACTTGTAAAACACGTACTTTAACTTGTAAAATACCTACTTTAACTTGTCAAAACGTAACTTTAACTTGTTAAAAATATATATTAACTTCTAAAAAATGTACTTTAACTTGTCAAAACGTAACTTTAACTTGTAAAAAACGTACTTTAACTTGTCAAAATGTAATTTTAATGTGTCAAAACGTAACTTTAAGTTGTTAAAACGTAACTTTAACTGGAAAAAAATGTACTTTACCTTGTAAAAAACGTACTTCAATTTGTAAAATACTAACTTTAACTTGTAAAAACGTACTTCAACTTGTAAAAAACGTTCTTTAACTTGTAAAAAACGTATTTTAACGTGTAAAAAAGTAAGTTTAACTTGTCAAAACGTAACTTTAACTTGTTAAACACGTACTTTAACTTGTAAATAACGATCTTCAACATGTTAAAATGTAACTTTAACTTGTAAAAAACCTACATTAACTTGTCGAAACGTAACTTTAACTTTTCAAAACGTAAGTTTAACTTGTTAAAAATATACATTAACTTGTAAAAAACGTACTTTAACTTGTCAAAAAAGTGGTTTAACTTGTAAAAAATTTACTTTACCTTGTAAAAACGTACTTCAAGTTGTAAAAAACGTACTTTAACTTGTAAAAATCCTACTTTAACTTGTCAAAACGTAAGTTTAACTTGTTAAAATCACACATTAACTTGTAAAAAACGTACTTTAACTTGTCAAAAATGTGGTTTAAGTTGTAACAAATGTACTTTAACTATAAAAACGTACTTCAACTTGTAAAACACGTTCTTTAACTTGTAAAAAACATACATTAGTTTGTCAAAACGTAAGTTTAACTTGTCAAAACGTAAGTTTAACTTGTTGAAAACACACATTAACTTGTAAAAAACGTACTTTAACTTGTCAAAAATGTGGTTTAACTTGTAACAAATGTACTTTAACTTGTAAAAACGTACTTCAACTTGTAAAACACGTACTTTAACTTGTAAAATACCTACTTTAACTTGTCAAAACGTAACTTTAACTTGTTAAAAATATATATTAACTTCTAAAAAATGTACTTTAACTTGTCAAAAATGTGGTTTAACTTGTAACAAATGTACTTTATCTTATAAAAACGTACTTCAACTTGTAAAAAACGTACTTTAACTTGTAAAAAACGTACTTTAACTTGTCAAAACGTAACTTTACTTTGTCAAAATGAAAGTTTAACTTGTTAAAAACGTAATTTAACTAGTCAAAACCTACTTCAACTTGTAAAAAACGTACTTTAACTTGTAAAAAACACACTTCAACTTGTAAAAAACGTATTTTAACTTGTCAAAATGTAATTTTAATGTCTCAGAACGTAACTTTAAGTTGTTAAAATGTAACTTTAACTGGTAAAAAATGTACTTTAACTTGTAAAACACGTACTTCAACTTGTAAAACACTTACTTTAATTTGTAAAAAACGTACTTCAACTTGTGAAAAACGTACTTTAACTTGTAAAAAACGTACTTTAACTTGTAAAAAACGCACTTCAACTTGAAAAAAACGTATTTTAACTTGTCCAAATGTAATTTTAATGTCTCAAAACGTAACTTTAAGTTGTTAAACCGTAACTTTAACTAGTAGAAAACGTACTTTAACTTGTAAAAAACGTACTTCAACTTGTAAAACACTTACTTTAACTTGTAAAAAACGTACATCAACTTGTAAAACACTTACTTTAACTTGTAAAAAACCTACTTCAACTTGTAAAAAGCATACTTTAACTTGGAAAAAACATATTTTAACATGTCGAAATGTAACTTTAACTTGTAAAAACGTAACTTTAACTTGTTAAAATAGTACTTTAACTTGTCAAAACGTAACTTTAACTTGTTAAAATAGTACTTTAACTTGTAAAAAACGTTCTTTAGCTTGTTAAAAACGTATTTTAACTTGTAAAATGGTACTTTAAGTTGTAAAAAAAGTACTTTAACTTGTAACAAACCTACTTTAACTTGTCAAAACGTAACTTTAACCTATCAAAATGTAAGTTTAACTTGTTAAAAACACACATTAACTTGTAAAAAACGTACTTTAACTTGTCAAAAATGTGGTTTAACTTGTAACAAATGTACTTTAACTTGTAAAAACGTACTTCAACTTGTAAAACACATACTTTAACTTGTAAAAAACCTACTTTAACTTGTCAAAACGTAACTTTAACTTGTTAAAAATATATATTCACTTCTAAAAAAGTACTTTAACTTGTCAAAAATGTGGTTTAACTTGTAAGAAATGTACTTTAACTTATAAAAACGTACTTCAACTTGTAAAAAACGTACTTTAACTTGTAAAAAACGTACTTTAACTTGTCAAAACGTAACTTTACTTTGTCAAAATGAAAGTTTAACTTGTTAAAAACGTAATTTAACTAGTCAAAACGTACTTCAACTTGTAAAAAACGTACTTTAACTTGTAAAAAACGTATTTTAACGTGTTAAAATGTAACTTTAACTTGTCAAAACGTACCTTTAACTTGTTAAAAACGTAATTTAACTTGTCAAAACGTAACTTTAACCTGTCAAAACGTGAGTTTAACTTGTTAAAAACATATATTAACTTGTAAAAAACGTACTTTAACTTGTCAAAAATGTGGTTTAACGTGTAACAAATGTACTTTAACTTATAAAAACGTACTTCAACTTGTAAAAAACGTACTTTAACTTGTAAAAAACGTACTTTAACTTGTCAAAATGAAAGTTTAACTTGTTAAAAACGTAATGTAACTTGTCAAAACGTACTTCAACTTGTAAAAAAAGTACATTAACTTGTAAAAAACGTATTTTGACGTGTTAAAATGTAACTTTAACTTGTCAAAACGTAACTTAAACTTGTTAAAAACGTAATTTAACTTGTCAATATGTAACTTTAAGTTGTCGAAACGTAAATTTAAGTTGTTAAAAATGTATTTTAACTTGTAAAAAACGTACTTTAACTTGTAAAAAACACACTTCAACTTGTAAAAAACGTATTTTAACTTGTCAAAATGTAATTTTAATGTCTCAAAACGTAACTTTAAGTTGTTCAAATGTAACTTTAACTGGTAAAAAATGTACTTTAACTTGTAAAACACGTACTTCAACTTGTTCAACTTGTAAAACACCTACTTTAACTTGTAAAAAACGTACATCAACTTGTAAAACACTTACTTTAACTTGTAAAAAACCTACTTCAACTTGTAAAAAGCATACTTTAACTTGGAAAAAACATATTTTAACATGTCGAAATGTAACTTTAACTTGTCAAAACGTAACTTTAATTTGTTAAAATAGTACTTTAACTTGTAAAAAACGTTCTTTAGCTTGTAAAAAGCGTATTTTAACTTGTAAAATAGTACTTTAAGTTGTAAAAAAAGTAATTTAACTTGTAACAAACCTACTTTAACTTGTCAAAACGTAACTTTAACCTGTCAAAACGTAAGTTTAACTTGTTAAAAACACACATTAACTTGTAAAAAACGTACTTTAACTTGTCAAAAATGTGGTTTAACTTGTAACAAATGTACTTTAACTTGTAAAAACGTACTTCAACTTGTAAAACACGTACTTTAACTTGTAAAAAACCTACTTTAACTTGTCAAAACGTAACTTTAACTTGTTAAAAATATATATTCACTTCTAAAAAATGTACTTTAACTTGTCAAAAATGTGGTTTAACTTGTAACAAATGTACTTTAACTTATAAAAACGTACTTCAACTTGTAAAAAACGTACTTTAACTTGTAAAAAACGTACTTTAACTTGTCAAAACGTAACTTTACTTTGTCAAAATGATAGTTTAACTTGTTAAAAACATAATTTAACTAGTCAAAACGTACTTCAACTTGTAAAAAACGTACTTTAACTTGTAAAAAACGTATTTTAACGTGTTAAAATGTAACTTTAACTTGTCAAAACGTACCTTTAACTTGTTAAAAACGTAATTTAACTTGTCAACACGTAACTTTAACCTGTCAAAACGTGAGTATAACTTGTTAAAAACATATATTAACTTGTAAAAAACGTACTTTAACTTGTCAAAAATGTGGTTTAACTTGTAACAAATGTACTTTAACTTATAAAAACGTACTTCAACTTGTAAAAAACGTACTTTACCTTGTAAAAAACGTACTTTAAGTTGTCAAAACGTAAGTTTACTTTGTCAAAATGAAAGTTTAACTTGTTAAAAACGTAATTTAACTTGTAAAAACGTACTCCGACTTGTAAAACACGTTCTTTAACTTGTAAAAAACTTACATTCATTTGTCAAAACGTAACTTTAACCTGTCAAAACGTAAGTTTAACTTGTTAAAAACACACATTAACTTGTAAAAAACGTACTTTAACTTGTCAAAAATGTGGTTTAACTTGTAACCAATGTACTTTAACTTGTAAAATTGTACTTCAACTTGTAAAACACGTACTTTAACTTGTAAAAAACCTACTTTAACTTGTCAAAACGTAACTTTAACTTGTTAAAAATATATATTCACTTCTAAAAAATGTACTTTAACTTGTCAAAAATGTGGTTTAACTTGTAACAAATGTACTTTAACTTATAAAAACGTACTTCAACTTGTAAAAAACGTACTTTAACTTGTAAAAAACGTACTTTAACTTGTCAAAACGTAACTTTACTTTGTCAAAATGATAGTTTAACTTGTTAAAAACGTAATTTAACTAGTCAAAACGTACTTCAACTTGTAAAAAACGTACTTTAACTTGTAAAAAACGTATTTTAACGTGTTAAAATGTAACTTTAACTTGTCAAAACGTACCTTTAACTTTTTAAAAACGTAATTTAACTTGTCAAAACGTAACTTTAACCTGTCAAAACGTGAGTTTAACTTGTTAAAAACATATATTAACTTGTAAAAAACGTACTTTAACTTGTCAAAAATGTGGTTTAACGTGTAACAAATGTACTTTAACTTATAAAAACGTACTTCAACTTGTAAAAAACGTACTTTAACTTGTAAAAAACGTTCTTTAACTTGTCAAAACGTAACTTTACTTTGTCAAAATGAAAGTTTAACTTGTTAAAAACGTAATGTAACTTGTCAAAACGTACTTCAACTTGTAAAAAAAGTACATTAACTTGTAGAAAACGTATTTTGACGTGTTAAAATGTAACTTTAACTTGTCAAAACGTAACTTAAACTTGTTAAAAACGTAATTTAACTTGTCAATATGTAACTTTAACTTGTCGAAACGTAAATTTAAGTTGTTAAAAATGTATTTTAACTTGTAAAAAACGTACTTTAACTTGTAAAAAACACACTTCAACTTCTAAAAAACGTATTTTAACTTGTCAAAATGTAATTTTAATGTGTCAAAACGTAACTTTAAGTTGTTAAAATGTAACTTTAACTGGTAAAAAATGTACTTTAACTTGTAAAACACGTACTTCAACTTGTAAAACACTTACTTTAACTTGTAAAAAACGTATATCAACTTGTAAAACACTTACTTTAACTTGTAAAAAACCTACTTCAACTTGTAAAAATCATACTTCAACTTGGAAAAAACATATTTTAACATGTCGAAATGTAACTTTAACTTGTCAAAACGTAACTTTAATTTGTTAAAATAGTACTTTAACTTGTAAAAAACGTTCTTTAGCTTGTAAAAAGCGTATTTTAACTTGTAAAATAGTACTTTAAGTTGTAAAAAAAGTACTTTAACTTGTAACAAACCTACTTTAACTTGTCAAAACGTAACTTTAACCTGTCAAAACGTAAGTTTAACTTGTTAAAAACACCCATTAACTTGTAAAAAACGTACTTTAACTTGTCAAAAATGTGGTTTAACTTGTAACCAATGTACTTTAACTTGTAAAATTGTACTTCAACTTGTAAAACACGTACTTTAACTTGTAAAAAACCTACTTTAACTTGTCAAAACGTAACTTTAACTTGTTAAAAATATATATTCACTTCTAAAAAATGTACTTTAACTTGTCAAAAATGTGGTTTAACTTGTAACAAATGTACTTTAACTTATAAAAACGTACTTCAACTTGTAAAAAACGTACTTTAACTTGTAAAAAACGTACTTTAACTTGTCAAAACGTAACTTTACTTTGTCAAAATGATAGTTTAACTTGTTAAAAACGTAATTTAACTAGTCAAAACGTACTTCAACTTGTAAAAAACGTACTTTAACTTGTAAAAAACGTATTTTAACGTGTTAAAATGTAACTTTAACTTGTCAAAACGTACCTTTAACTTGTTAAAAACGTAATTTAACTTGTCAAAACGTAACTTTAACCTGTCAAAACGTGAGTTTAACTTGTTAAAAACATATATTAACTTGTAAAAAACGTACTTTAACTTGTCAAAAATATGGTTTAACGTGTAACAAATGTACTTTAACTTATAAAAACGTACTTCAACTTGTAAAAAACGTACTTTAACTTGTAAAAAACGTTCTTTAACTTGTCAAAACGTAACTTTACTTTGTCAAAATGAAAGTTTAACTTGTTAAAAACGTAATGTAACTTGTCAAAACGTACTTCAACTTGTAAAAAAAGTACATTAACTTGTAGAAAACGTATTTTGACGTGTTAAAATGTAACTTTAACTTGTCAAA
Organism: Urtica urens; assembly: GCA_958296335.1. Classification (NCBI taxonomy): domain Eukaryota; kingdom Viridiplantae; phylum Streptophyta; class Magnoliopsida; order Rosales; family Urticaceae; genus Urtica; species Urtica urens. Next base: position 113,251 of record CATQIS010000031.1, read on the forward strand.
ACGTAACTTAAACTTGTTAAAAACGTAATTTAACTTGTCAATATGTAACTTTAACTTGTCGAAACGTAAATTTAAGTTGTTAAAAATGTATTTTAACTTGTAAAAAACGTACTTTAACTTGTAAAAAACACACTTCAACTTGTAAAAAACGTATTTTAACTTGTCAAAATGTAATTTTAATGTCTCAAAACGTAACTTTAAGTTGTTAAAATGTAACTTTAACTGGTAAAAAATGTACTTTAACTTGTAAAACACGTACTTCAACTTGTAAAACACTTACTTTAACTTGTAAAAAACGTATATCAACTTGTAAAACACTTACTTTAACTTGTAAAAAACCTACTTCAACTTGTAAAAATCATACTTCAACTTGGAAAAAACATATTTTAACATGTCGAAATGTAACTTTAACTTGTCAAAACGTAACTTTAATTTGTTAAAATAGTACTTTAACTTGTAAAAAACGTTCTTTAGCTTGTAAAAAGCGTATTTTAACTTGTAAAATAGTACTTTAAGTTGTAAAAAAAGTACTTTAACTTGTAACAAACCTACTTTAACTTGTCAAAACGTAACTTTAACCTGTCAAAACGTAAGTTTAACTTGTTAAAAACACACATTAACTTGTAAAAAACGTACTTTAACTTGTCAAAAATGTGGTTTAACTTGTAACAAATGTACTTTAACTTGTAAAAACGTACTTCAACTTGTAAAACACGTACTTTAACTTGTAAAAAACCTACTTTAACTTGTCAAAACGTAACTTTAACTTGTTAAAAATATATATTCACTTCTAAAAAATGTACTTTAACTTGTCAAAAATGTGGTTTAACTTGTAACAAATGTACTTTAACTTATAAAAACGTACTTCAACTTGTAAAAAACGTACTTTAACTTGTAAAAAACGTACTTTAACTTGTCAAAACGTAACTTTACTTTGTCAAAATGATAGTTTAACTTGTTAAAAACGTAATTTAACTAGTCAAAACGTACTTCAACTTGTAAAAAACGTACTTTAACTTGTAAAAAACGTATTTTAACGTGTTAAAATGTAACTTTAACTTGTCAAAACGTACCTTTAACTTGTTAAAAACGTAATTTAACTTGTCAACACGTAACTTTAACCTGTCAAAACGTGAGTATAACTTGTTAAAAACATATATTAATTTGTAAAAAACGTACTTTAACTTGTCAAAAATGTGGTTTAACTTGTAACAAATGTACTTTAACTTATAAAAACGTACTTCAACTTGTAAAAAACGTACTTTAACTTGTAAAAAACGTACTTTAAGTTGTCAAAACGTAAGTTTACTTTGTCAAAATGAAAGTTTAACTTGTTAAAAACGTAATTTAACTTGTAAAAACGTACGTCAACTTGTAAAAAACGTACTTTAACTTGTAAAAAACGTATTTTAACGTGTTAAAATGTAACTTTAACTTGTCAAAACGTAACTTTAACTTGTCAAAACGTAACTTTAACTTGTTAAAAACGTAATTTAACTTGTCAATATGTAACTTTAACTTGTCAAAACGTAACTTTAAGTTGTTAAAAATGTATTTTAACTTGTAAAAAATGTACTTTAACTTGTAAAAAACACACTTAAACTTGTAAAAAACCGTAATTTAACTTGTCAAAATGTAATTTTAATGTCTCAAAACGTAACTTTAACTTGTTAAAAACGTACTTTAATTTGTTAAAAACGTACGTCAACTTGTTAAAAACGTACTTTAACTTGTTAAAAACGTACTTTAACTTTTAAAAAACGTATTTTAACTTGTCAAAATGTAACTTTAACTTGTTAAAAACATACATTAACTTGTAAAAAACGTACTTTAACTTGTCAAAAATGTGGTTTAACTTGTAACAAATTTACTTTAACTTGTCAACAAGTAACTTTAACTTGTAAAAAACCTACTTTAACTTGTCAACAAGTAACTTTAACTTGTCAAAACGTAAGTTTAACTTGTTAAAAACACACATTAACTTGTAAAAAACGTACTATAACTAGTCAAAAATGTGGTTTAACTTGTAACAAATGTACTTTAACTTGTAAAAACGAACTTCAACTTGTAAAACACGTACTTTAACTTGTAAAAAACCTACTTTAACTTGTATAAACGTAACTTTAACTTGTTAAAAATATATATTCACTTGTAAAAAAACTACTTTAACTTGTCAAAAATGTGGTTTAACTTGTAACAAATGTACTTTAACTTGTAAAAACGTACTTTAACTTGTAAAAAACCTACTTTAACTTGTAAAAAACGTACTTCAACTTGTAAAACACTTAATTTAACGTTTAAAAAACGTACTTCAACTTGTAAAAAAGGTAGTTTAACTTGTAAAAAACGTATTTGAACGTGTCAAAATGTAACTTTAACTTGTCAAAACATAACTTTAACTTGTTAAAAACGTACTTTAACTTGTAAAAAACGTACTTTAACTTGTCAAAATGTAACTTTAACTTGTAAAAAACCTACATTAACTTGTCAAAATGTAACTTTAACTTGTCAAAACGTAAGTTTAACTTGTTAAAAACATACATTAACTAGTAAAAAACATACTTTAACTTGTCAAAAATGTGGTTTAGCTTTTAACAAATTTACTTTAACTTGTAAAACACTTACTTTAACTTGTAAAAAACGTACTTCAACTTGTAAAACACTTACTTGAACTTGTCAACACGTAACTTTAACTTGTCAAACCGTAAGTTTAATTTGTTAAAAACACACATTAACTTGTAAAAAACGTAATTTAACTAGTCAAAAATGTGGTTTAACTTGTAACAAATGTACTTTAACTTGTAAAAACGTACTTCAACTTGTAAAAAACGTATTTTAACATGTAAAAAACCTACTTTAACTTGTCAAAACGTAACTTTAATTTGTCAAAACAAAAGTTTAACTTGTTAAAAACGTAATTTAACTTGTCAAAACGTACTTCAACTTGTAACAAACGTACTTTAACTTGTAAAAAACGTATTTTAACGTGTGAAAATGTAACTTTAACTTGTCAAAACGTAACTGTAACTTGTTAAAAACGTAATTTAACTTGTCAATATGTAACTTTAACTTGTCGAAACGTAACTTGAAGTTGTTAAAAATTTATTTTAACATGTAAAAAAAGTACTTTAACTTGTAAAAAACGCACTTCAACTTGTAAAAAACGTATTTTAAATTGTAAAAATGTAATTTTAATGTCTCATAACGTAACTTTAAGTTGTTAAAATGTAACTTTAACTTGTAAAAAATGTACTTTAACTTGTAAAACACGTACTTCAACTTGTAAAACACTTACTTTAACTTGTAAAAAACGTACTTCAACTTGTGAAAAACGTACTTTAACTTGTAAAAAATGTATTTTAACGTGTCTAAATGTAACTTTAACTTGTCAAAACGTAACTTTAACTTGTTAAAAATGTACTTTAACTTGTAAAAAAACGTAATTTAACTTGTCAAAATGTAATTTTAACTTGTCAAAACGTAATTTAATTTCTTAAAAACGTACTTCAACTTGTTAAAAACGTACTTTAACTTGTAAAAAACGTATTTTAACTTGTCAAAATGTAACTATAACTTTTAAAAAACGTAATTTTACTTGTCATAATGAAATTTTATATTGTAAAAAACGTACTTTAACTTGTAAAAAACATAATTAAACTTATCAAAACGTAACTTTAACTTGTACAGAACGTACTTAAACTTGTCAAAATGTAATTTTAATGTGTCAAAACGTAACTTTAAGTTGTTAAAACGTAACTTTAACTTGTAAAAAATCTACTTTAACTTGTCAAAAACGTACTTCAACTTGTAAAACACTTACTTTAACTTGTAAAAAAACGTACTTCAACTTGTAAAAAACGTACTTTAACTTGTAAAAAACGTATTTTAACGTGTCAAAATGTAATTTTAACTTGTCAGAACGTAACTTTAACTTGTTAAAAACATATTTTAACTTGTCAAAAACGTAATTTAACTTTTAAAAAACGTACTTTAACTTGTCAAAACGTAACTTTAACTTGTAAAAAACCTACATTAACTTGTCAAAACGTAACTTTAACTTGTCAAAACGTTAGTTTAACTTTTTAAAAACACAGATTAACTTTTAAAAAACGTACTTTAACTTGTTAAAAATGTGGTTTAACTTTTAATAAATGTACTTTAACTTGTAAAAACGTACTTCAACTTGTAAAAAACGTACTTTAACATGTAAAAAACGTACTTTAACTTGTCAAAACGTAATTTTAATTTGTCAAAACGAAAGTTTAACTTGTAAAAAACGTAATTTAACATGTCAAAACGTACTTCAACTTCTAAAAAACGTACTTAAACTTGTAAAAAACGTATTTTAACGTGTTAAAATGTAACTTTAACTTGTCAAAACGTACTTCAACTTGTTAAAAACTTAATTTCACTTGTCAATATGTAACTTTTACTTGTCGAAACGTAACTCTAAGTTGTTAAAAATGTATTTTAACTTGTAAAAAACGTACTTTAACTTGTAAAAAACACACTTCAACTTGTAAAAAACGTATTTTAACTTGTCAAAATGTAATTTTAATGTCTCAAAACGTAACTTTAAGTTGTTAAAATGTAACTTTAACTGGTAAAAAATGTACTTTAACTTGTAAAACACGTACTTCAAGTTGTAAAACACTTCCTTTAATTTGTAAAAAACGTACTTTAACTTGTGAAAAACGTACTTTAACTTGTAAAAAACGTATTTTAACGTGTCAAAATGTAACTTTAACTTGTCAAAACGTAACTTTAACTTGTTAAAAATGTACTTTAACTTGTAAAAAAACGTAATTTAACTTGTCAAAACGTAATTTAATTTGTTAAAAACGTACTTCAACTTGTTAAAAACGTACTTTAACTTGTAAAAAACGTATTTTAACTTGTCAAAATGTAACTTTAACTTTTTAAAATGTAACTTTAACTTGTTAAAAACGTACTTTAACTCGTAAAAAACGTACTTTAACTTGTAAAAAACGTACTTAAACTTGTCAAAACGTAACTTTAACTTGTCACAACGTAACTTTAACTTGTACAAAACATACATTAATGTAAAAAACATACTTTAACTTGTAACCAATTTATTTTAACTTGTAAAAAACGTATTTCAACTTGTAAAAAACGTACTTTAACTTGTAAAACAAATATTTTAACTTGCCAAAAATTAACTTTAACTTGTCAAAACGTAAGTTTAACTTGTTAAAAACATACTATAACTTTTAAAAAACGTAATTTTACTTGTCATAACGAAATTTTATATTGTAAAAAACGTACTTTAACTTGTAAAAAACATAATTAAACTTATCAAAACGTAACTTTAACTTGTACAGAACGTACTTAAACTTGTCAAAATGTAATTTTAATGTGTCAAAACGTAACTTTAAGTTGTTAAAACGTAACTTTAACTTGTAAAAAATGTACTTTAACTTGTCAAAAACGTACTTCAACTTGTAAAACACTTACTTTAACTTGTAAAAAAACGTACTTCAACTTGTAAAAACGTACTTTAACTTGTAAAAAACGTATTTTAACGTGTCAAAATGTAACTTTAAGTTGTCAGAACGTAACTTTAACTTGTTAAAAACATATTTTAACTTGTCAAAAACGTACTTTAACTTTTAAAAAAACGTACTTTAACTTGTCAAAACGTAACTTTAACTTGTAAAAAACCTACATTAACTTGTCAAAACGTAACTTTAACTTGTCAAAACGTTAGTTTAACTTTTTAAAAACACAGATTAACTTTTAAAAAACGTACTTTAACTTGTTAAAAATGTGGTTTAACTTTTAACAAATTTACTTTAACTTGTAAAAACGTACTTCAACTTGTAAAAAACGTACTTTAACATGTAAAAAACATACTTTAACTTGTCAAAACGTAACTTTAATTTGTCAAAACGAAAGTTTAACTTGTTAAAAACGGAATTTAACATGTCAAAACGTACTTCAACTTCTAAAAAACGTACTTAAACTTGTAAAAAACGTATTTTAACGTGTTAAAATGTAACTTTAACTTGTCAAAACGTACTTCAACTTGTTAAAAACTTACTTTAACTTGTCAATATCTAACTTTTACTTGTCGAAACGTAACTCTAAGTTGTTAAAAACGTACTTTAATTTGTAAAAAACGTACTTTAACTTGTGAAAAACGTACTTTAACTTGTAAAAAACGTATTTTAACGTGTCAAAATGTAACTTTAACTTGTCAAAACGTAACTTTAACTTGTTAAAAATGTACTTTAACTTGTAAAAAAACGTAATTTAACTTGTCAAAACGTAATTTAATTTGTTAAAAACGTACTTCAACTTGTTAAAAACGTACTTTAACTTGTAAAAAACGTATTTTAACTTGTCAAAATGTAACTTTAACTTTTTAAAATGTAACTTTAACTTGTTAAAAACGTACTTTAACTCGTAAAAAACGTACTTTAACTTGTAAAAAACGTACTTAAACTTGTCAAAACGTAACTTTAACTTGTCACAACGTAACTTTAACTTGTACAAAACATACATTAATGTAAAAAACATACTTTAACTTGTTAAAAACGAGGTTTAACTTGTAACCAATTTATTTTAACTTGTAAAAAACGTATTTCAACTTGTAAAAAACGTACTTTAACTTGTAAAACAAATATTTTAACTTGCCAAAAATTAACTTTAACTTGTCAAAACGTAAGTTTAACTTGTTAAAAACATACTATAACTTTTAAAAAACGTAATTTTACTTGTCATAACGAAATTTTATATTGTAAAAAACGTACTTTAACTTGTAAAAAACATAATTAAACTTATCAAAACGTAACTTTAACTTGTACAGAACGTACTTAAACTTGTCAAAATGTAATTTTAATGTGTCAAAACGTAACTTTAAGTTGTTAAAACGTAACTTTAACTTGTAAAAAATGTACTTTAACTTGTAAAAAACGTACTTCAACTTGTAAAACACTTACTTTAACTTGTAAAAAAACGTACTTCAACTTGTAAAAACGTACTTTAACTTGTAAAAAACGTATTTTAACGTGTCAAAATGTAACTTTAAGTTGTCAGAACGTAACTTTAACTTGTTAAAAACATATTTTAACTTGTCAAAAACGTACTTTAACTTTTAAAAAAACGTACTTTAACTTGTCAAAACGTAACTTTAACTTGTAAAAAACCTACATTAACTTGTCAAAACGTAACTTTAACTTGTCAAAACGTTAGTTTAACTTTTTAAAAACACAGATTAACTTTTAAAAAACGTACTTTAACTTGTTAAAAATGTGGTTTAACTTTTAACAAATTTACTTTAACTTGTAAAAACGTACTTCAACTTGTAAAAAACGTACTTTAACATGTAAAAAACGTACTTTAACTTGTCAAAACGTAACTTTAATTTGTCAAAACGAAAGTTTAACTTGTTAAAAACGGAATTTAACATGTCAAAACGTACTTCAACTTCTAAAAAACGTACTTAAACTTGTAAAAAACGTATTTTAACGTGTTAAAATGTAACTTTAACTTGTCAAAACGTACTTCAACTTGTTAAAAACTTACTTTAACTTGTCAATATCTAACTTTTACTTGTCGAAACGTAACTCTAAGTTGTTAAAAATGTATTTTAACTTGTAAAAAACGTACTTTAACTTGTAAAAAACACACTTCAACTTGTAAAAAACGTATTTTAACTTGTCAAAATGTAATTTTAATGTCTCAAAACGTAACTTTAAGTTGTTAAAATGTAACTTTAACTGGTAAAAAATGTACTTTAACTTGTAAAACACGTACTTCAACTTGTAAAACACTTACTTTAATTTGTAAAAAACGTACTTTAACTTGTGAAAAACGTACTTTAACTTGTAAAAAACATATTTTAACGTGTCAAAATGTAACTTTAACTTGTCAAAACGTAACTTTAACTTGTTGAAAATGTACTTTAACTTTTAAAAAGCGTAATTTAACTTGTCAAAATGTAACTTTAACTTGTCAAAACGTAACTTTAACTTGTTAAGAACGTACTTGAACTTATAAAAAACGTACTTTAACTTGTAAAAAAACACACTTTAACTTGTCAGAACGTAACTTTAACTTGTTAAAAACGTACTTTAATTTATTAAAAACGCACTTCAACTTGTTAAAAACGTACTTTAACTTGTAAAAAACGTATTTTAACTTGTCAAAATGTAACTTTAACTTGTTAAAATGGAACTTTAACTTGTTAAAAACGTACTTTAACTTGTAAAAAACGTATTTTAACTTGTCAAAATGTAACTTTAACTTGTTAAAATGGAACTTTAACTTGTTAAAACGTAACTTTAACTTGTCAAAACGTTACTTTAACTTGTAAAAAACATAAATTAACTTGTAAAAAACATATTTTACCTTGTTAAAATATACATTCACTCGTAAAAAATATACTTAAACTTGTTAAAAAGTAACTTTAACTTGTCAAAACGTAACTTTAACTTGTAAAAAACATACATTAACTTGGAAAAAACATACTTTAACTTGTTAAAAATGTAGTTTAACTTGTAACAAATGTACTCTAACTTGTAAAAACGTACTTCCACTTGTAAAAAACGTACTTCAACTTGAAAAAAGACTTACTTTAACTTGTAAAAGACTTACTTCAACTTGTCAAAAACGTATTTTAACATGTAAAAACGTATTTTAACGTGTCAAAATATAACTTTAACTTGTCAAAACATAACTTTAACTATTTAAAAACGTACTTGAACTTGTAAAAAACCTACTTTACCTTGTCAAAACGTAAGTTTAACTTGTTAAAAGCGTGCTTTAACTTTTCAAAACGTAATTTTATTTGTCACAACGAAACTTTATCTTGTAAAAAACGTACTTTAACTTGTAAACCATAATTAAACTAATAAAAAAGTAACTTTAACTTGTAAAAACGTACGTTTAACTTGTAAAAAATGTACTTTAACTTGTAAAAAACGTACTTCAACTTGTAAAACACTTACTTTAACTCGTCCAAACCGTACTTCAACTTGTAAAAAATGTACTTCAACTTGTAAAAAATGTATTTGAACGTGTCAAAATGTAACTTTAACTTGTCAAAACATAACTTTAACTTGTTAAATACGTACTTTAACTTGTAAAAAACGTACTTTAACTTGTCAAGACGTAACTTTAACTTGTAAAAAACCTACATTAACTTGTCAAAACGTAACTTTACTTTGTCAAAACGTAAGTTTAACTTGTTAAAAACATACATTAACTTGTAAAAAACATACTTTAACTTGTTAAAAATGTGGTTTAACTTTTAACAAATTTACTTTAACTTGTAAAACACTTACTTTAACTTATAAAAAACGTACTTCAACTTGTAAAAAACTTACTTTAAGTTGTCAACACGTAACTTTAACTTGTCAAAACGTAAGTTTAACTTGTTTAAAACACACATTAACTTGTAAAAAAACGTAATTTAACTAGTCAAAAATGTGGTTTAACTTGTAACAAATGTACTTTAACTTGTAAAAACGTACTTCAACTTATAAACACGTACTTTAACTTGTAAAAAACCTACTTTAACTTGTCAAAACGTAACTTTAACTTGTTAAAAATATATATTCACTTTTAAAAAATGTACTTTAACTTGTCAAAAATGTGGTTTAACTTGTAAGAAATGTACTTTAACTTGTAAATACGTAGTTCAACTTGTAAAAAACATACTTTAATTTGTAAAAAACTTACTTTAACTTGTCAAAACGTACTTTAATTTGTCAAAACGAAAGTTTAACTTGTTAAAAACGTAATTTAACTTGTCAAAACGTACTTCAACTTGTAAAAAACGTACTTTAACTTGTAAAAAACGTATTTTAACGTGTGAAAATGAACTTTAACTTGTCAAAACGTAATTTTAACTTATTAAAAACGTAATTTAACTTTTCAATATGTAACTTTAACTTCAACAAACGTAACTTGAAGTTGTTAAAAATGTATTTTAACATGTAAAAAACGTACTTTAACTTGTAAAAAACGCACTTCAACTTGTAAAAAACGTATTTTAACTTGTCAAAATGTAATTTTAATGTCTCATAACGTAACTTTAAGTTGTTAAAATTTAACTTTAACTGGTAAAAAATATACTTTAACTTGTAAAACACATACTTCAACTTGTAAAACACTTACTTTAACTTGTAAAAAACGTACTTCAACTTGTGAAAAACGTACTTTAACTTGTAAAAAACGTATTTTAACGTGTCAAAATGTAACTTTAACTTGTCAAAACGTAACTTTAACTTGTTCAAAATGTACTTTAACTTGTAAAAAACTTAATTTAACTTGTCAAAATGTAACTTTAACTTGTCAAAACGTAACTTTAACTTGTTAAGAACGTACTTGAACTTATAAAAAACGTACTTTAACTTGTAAAAAAACACACTTTAACTTGTCAGAACGTAACTTTAACTTGTTAAAAACGTACTTTAACTTGTTAAAAACGTACTTCAACTTGTTAAAAACGTACTTTAACTTGTAAAAAACGTATTTTAACTTGTCAAAATGTAACTTTAACTTGTTAAAATGGAACTTTAACTTGTTAAAAACGTACTTTAACTTGTAAAAAACGTATTTTAACTTGTCAAAATGTAACTTTAACTTGTTAAAATGGAACTTTAACTTGTTAAAACGTAACTTTAACTTGTCAAAACGTTACTTTAACTTGTAAAAAACATAAATTAACTTGTAAAAAACATATTTTACCTTGTTAAAATATACATTCACTCCGTAAAAAATATACTTAAACTTGTTAAAAAGTAACTTTAACTTGTCAAAACGTAACTTTAACTTGTAAAAAACATACATTAACTTGGAAAAAACATACTTTAACTTGTTAAAAATGTAGTTTAACTTGTAACAAATGTACTCTAACTTGTAAAAACGTACTTCCACTTGTAAAAAACGTACTTCAACTTGAAAAAAGACTTACTTTAACTTGTAAAAGACTTACTTCAACTTGTCAAAAACGTATTTTAACATGTAAAAACGTATTTTAACGTGTCAAAATATAACTTTAACTTGTCAAAACATAACTTTAACTATTTAAAAACGTACTTGAACTTGTAAAAAACCTACTTTAACTTGTCAAAACGTAAGTTTAACTTGTTAAAAGCGTGCTTTAACTTTTCAAAACGTAATTTTATTTGTCACAACGAAACTTTATCTTGTAAAAAACGTACTTTAACTTGTAAACCATAATTAAACTAATAAAAAAGTAACTTTAACTTGTAAAAAACGTACGTTTAACTTGTAAAAAATGTACTTTAACTTGTAAAAAACGTACTTCAACTTGTAAAACACTTACTTTAACTCGTCCAAACCGTACTTCAACTTGTAAAAAATGTACTTCAACTTGTAAAAAATGTATTTGAACGTGTCAAAATGTAACTTTAACTTGTCAAAACATAACTTTAACTTGTTAAAAACGTACTTTAACTTGTAAAAAACGTACTTTAACTTGTCAAGACGTAACTTTACCTTGTAAAAAACCTACATTAACTTGTCAAAACGTAACTTTACTTTGTCAAAACGTAAGTTTAACTTGTTAAAAACATACATTAACTTGTAAAAAACATACTTTAACTTGTTAAAAATGTGGTTTAACTTTTAACAAATTTACTTTAACTTGTAAAACACTTACTTTAACTTATAAAAAACGTACTTCAACTTGTAAAAAACTTACTTTAAGTTGTCAACACGTAACTTTAACTTGTCAAAACGTAAGTTTAACTTGTTTAAAACACACATTAACTTGTAAAAAAACGTAATTTAACTAGTCAAAAATGTGGTTTAACTTGTAACAAATGTACTTTAACTTGTAAAAACGTACTTCAACTTATAAACACGTACTTTAACTTGTAAAAAACCTACTTTAACTTGTCAAAACGTAACTTTAACTTGTTAAAAATATATATTCACTTTTAAAAAATGTACTTTAACTTGTCAAAAATGTGGTTTAACTTGTAAGAAATGTACTTTAACTTGTAAATACGTAGTTCAACTTGTAAAAAACATACTTTAACTTGTAAAAAAACACACTTTAACTTGTCAGAACGTAACTTTAACTTGTTAAAAACGTACTTTAATTTATTAAAAACGTACTTCAACTTGTTAAAAACGTACTTTAACTTGTAAAAAACGTATTTTAACTTGTCAAAATGTAACTTTAACTTGTTAAAATGGAACTTTAACTTGTTAAAAACGTACTTTAACTTGTAAAAAACGTATTTTAACTTGTCAAAATGTAACTTTAACTTGTTAAAATGGAACTTTAACTTGTTAAAACGTAACTTTAACTTGTCAAAACGTAACTTTAACTTGTAAAAAACATAAATTAACTTGTAAAAAACATATTTTAACTTGTTAAAATATACATTCACTTGTAAAAAATGTACTTAAACTTGTTAAAACATAACTTTAACTTGTCAAAATGTAACTTTAACTTGTAAAAAACATACATTAACTTGGAAAAAACATACTTTAACTTGTTAAAAATGTAGTTTAACTTGTAACAAATGTACTCTAACTTGTAAAAACGTACTTCCACTTGTAAAAAACGTACTTCAACTTGAAAAAAGACTTATTTTAACTTGTAAAAGACTTACTTACACTTGTCAAAAACATATTTTAACATGTAAACACGTATTTTAACGTGTCAAAATATAACTTTAACTTGTCAAAAAATAACTTTAACTATTTAAAAACGTACTTGAACTTGTAAAAAACCTACTTTAACTTGTCAAAACGTAAGTTTAACTTGTTAAAAGCGTGCTTTAACTTTTCAAAACGTAATTTTATTTGTCACAACGAAACTTTATCTTGTAAAAAACGTACTTTAACTTGTAAACCATAATTAAACTAATAAAAAAGTAACTTTAACTTGTAAAAACGTACTTTAACTTGTCAAAATGTAATTTTAATGTGTCAAAACGTAACTTTAAGTTGTTAAAACGTACGTTTAACTTGTAAAAAATGTACTTTAACTTGTAAAAAACGTACTTCAACTTGTAAAACACTTACTTTAACTTGTCCAAACCGTACTTCAACAATGTACTTCAACTTGTAAAAAATGTATTTGAACGTGTCAAAATGTAACTTTAACTTGTCAAAACATAACTTTAACTTGTTAAAAACGTACTTTAACTTGTAAAAAACGTACTTTAACTTGTCAAGACGTAACTTTAACTTGTAAAAAACCTACATTAACTTGTCAAAACGTAACTTTACTTTGTTAAAACGTAAGTTTAACTTGTTAAAAACATACATTAACTTGTAAAAAACATACTTTAACTTGTCAAAAATGTGGTTTAACTTTTAACAAATTTACTTTAACTTGTAAAACACTTACTTTAACTTATAAAAAACGTACTTCAACTTGTAAAACACTTACTTTAAGTTGTCAACACGTAACTTTAACTTGTCAAAACGTAAGTTTAACTTGTTAAAAACACACATTAACTTGTAAAAAACGTAATTTAACTAGTCAAAAATGTGGTTTAACTTGTAACAAATGTACTTTAATTTGTAAAAACGTACTTCAACTTATAAACACGTACTTTAACTTGTAAAAAACCTACTTTAACTTGTCAAAACGTAACTTTAACTTGTTAAAAATATATATTCATTTGTAAAAAATGTACTTTAACTTGTCAAAAATGTGGTTTAACTTGTAAGAAATGTACTTTAACTTGTAAATACGTACTTCAACTTGTAAAAAACGTACTTTAATTTGTAAAAAACTTACTTTAACTTGTCAAAACGTAACTTTAATTTGTCAAAACGAAAGTTTAACTTGTTAAAAAAGTAATTTAACTTGTCAAAACGTACTTCAACTTGTAAAAAACGTACTTTAACTTGTAAAAAACGTATTTTAACGTGTGAAAATGAACTTTAACTTGTCAAAACGTAATTTTAACTTATTAAAAACGTAATTTAACTTATCAATATGTAACTTTAACTTCAACAAACGTAACTTGAAGTTGTTAAAAATGTATTTTAACATGTAAAAAACGTACTTAAACTTGTAAAAAATGCACTTCAACTTGTAAAAAACGTATTTTAACTTGTCAAAATGTAATTTTAATGTCTCATAACGTAACTTTAAGTAGTTAAAATTTAACTTTAACTGGTAAAAAATGTACTTTAACTTGTAAAACACGTACTTCAACTTGTAAAACACTTACTTTAACTTGTAAAAAACGTACTTCAACTTGTGAAAAACGTACTTTAACTTGTAAAAAACGTATTTTAACGTGTCAAAATGTAACTTTAACTTGTCAAAACGTAACTTTAACTTGTTAAAAATATACTTTAACTTGTAAAAAAACGTAATTTAACTTGTCAAAATGTAACTTTAACTTGTCAAAATGTAATTTAATTTGTTAAAAACGTACTTCAACTTGTTAAAAACGTATTATAACTTGTAAAAAAAGTATTTTAACTTGTCAAAATGTAACTTTAACTTGTTAAAATAGAACTTTAACCTGTTAAAAACGTACTTTAACTCGTAAAAAACATACTTTAACTTGTAAAAAACGTACTTAAACTTGTCAAAACGTAACTTTAACTTGTCACAACGTAACTTTAACTTGTACAAAACATACATTAATGTAAAAAACATACTTTAACTTGTTAAAAACGAGGTTTAACTTGTAACAAATGTATTTTAACTTGTAAAAAACGTATTTCAACTTGTAAAAAACGTACTTTAACTTGTAAAAAACATACTTTAACTTGTCAAAAAGTAACTTTAACTTGTCAAAACGTAAGTTTAACTTGTTAAAAACATACTATAACTTTTAAAAAACGTAATTTTACTTGTCATAACGAAACTTTATATTGTAAAAAACGTACTTTAACTTGTAAAAACCATAATTAAACTTATCAAAAGGTAACTTTAACTTGTACAGAACGTACTTAAACTTGTCAAAATGTAATTTTAATGTGTCAAAACGTAACTTTAAGTTGTTAAAACGTAACTTTAAGTTGTAAAAAATGTACTTTAACTTGTAAAAAACGTACTTCAACTTGTAAAACACTTACTTTAACTTGTAAAAAATGTACTTCAACTTGTAAAAAACGTACTTCAAAATGTAACTTTAAGTTGTTAAAACATAACTTTAACTTGTAAAAAATGTACTTTAACTTGTAAAACTCTTACTTTAACTTGTAAAAAAAGTACTTCAACTTTTAAAAAACGTACTTTAACTTATAAAAAACGTAATTTAACGTGTCAAAATGTAACTTTAACTTGTCAAAACGTAACTTTAACTTGTTAAAAATGTTCTTTAACTTGTCAAAAACGTAACTTTAACTTGTCAGAACGTAACTTTAAGTTGTTAAAAATGTACTTTAACTTGTCAAAATCGTACTTTAACTTGTAAAAAACGTACTTTAACTTGTCAAAACGTAACTTTAACTTGTAAAAAACCTACATTAACTTGTCAAAACGTAACTTTAACTTGTCAAAACGTAAGTTTCATTTGTTAAAAACATACCTTAACTTGTAAAAAACGTTCTTTAACTTGTCAAAAATGTGGTTTAACTTGTAACAAATTTACTTTAACTTGTAAAAACGTACTTCAAGTTGTAAAAAACGTACTTTAACTTGTAAAAAACCTATTTTAACTTGTCAAAACGTAAATTTGACTTGTCAAAACGTAAGTTTAACTTGTCAAAACGTAACTTTAATTTGTTAAAACGAAAGTTTAACTTGTTAAAAACGTAATTTAACTTGTTAAAACGTATTTCAACTTGTTAAAACGTAACTTTAACTTCTCAAAACGTAACTTTAACTTGTTAAAAACATACATTAACTTGTAAAAAACATACTTTCACTTGTTAAAAACGAGGTTTAACTTGTACCAAATGTACTTTAACTTGTAAAAAACATACTTCAACTTGTAAAAAACGTACTTTAACTTGTAAAAAACATACTTTAACTTATCAAAACGTAACTTTAACTTGTGCATAACGTACTTTAACTTGTCAAAATGTAATTTTAATGTGTCAAAACGTAACTTTAAGTTGTTAAAACGTAACTTTAACTTGTAAAAAACCTACATTAACTTGTCAAAACGTAACTTTACTTTGTCAAAACGTAAGTTTAACTTGTTAAAAACATACATTAACTTGTAAAAAACATACTTTAACTTGTTAAAAATGTGGTTTAACTTTTAACAAATTTACTTTAACTTGTAAAACACTTACTTTAACTTATAAAAAACGTACTTCAACTTGTAAAAAACTTACTTTAAGTTGTCAACACGTAACTTTAACTTGTCAAAACGTAAGTTTAACTTGTTTTAAATACACATTAACTTGTAAAAAAACGTAATTTAACTAGTCAAAAATGTGGTTTAACTTGTAACAAATGTACTTTAACTTGTAAAAACGTACTTCAACTTATAAACACGTACTTTAACTTGTAAAAAACCTACTTTAACTTGTCAAAACGTAACTTTAACTTGTTAAAAATATATATTCACTTTTAAAAAATGTACTTTAACTTGTCAAAAATGTGGTTTAACTTGTAAGAAATGTACTTTAACTTGTAAATACGTAGTTCAACTTGTAAAAAACATACTTTAATTTGTAAAAAACTTACTTTAACTTGTCAAAACGTAACTTTAATTTGTCAAAACGAAAGTTTAACTTGTTAAAAACGTAATTTAACTTGTCAAAACGTACTTCAACTTGTAAAAAACGTACTTTAACTTGTAAAAAACGTATTTTAACGTGTGAAAATGAACTTTAACTTGTCAAAACGTAATTTTAACTTATTAAAAACGTAATTTAACTTTTCAATATGTAACTTTAACTTCAACAAACGTAACTTGAAGTTGTTAAAAATGTATTTTAACATGTAAAAAACGTACTTTAACTTGTAAAAAACGCACTTCAACTTGTAAAAAACGTATTTTAACTTGTCAAAATGTAATTTTAATGTCTCATAACGTAACTTTAAGTTGTTAAAATTTAACTTTAACTGGTAAAAAATATACTTTAACTTGTAAAACACATACTTCAACTTGTAAAACACTTACTTTAACTTGTAAAAAACGTACTTCAACTTGTGAAAAACGTACTTTAACTTGTAAAAAACGTATTTTAACGTGTCAAAATGTAACTTTAACTTGTCAAAACGTAACTTTAACTTGTTAAAAATGTACTTTAACTTTTAAAAAGCGTAATTTAACTTGTCAAAATGTAACTTTAACTTGTCAAAACGTAACTTTAACTTGTTAAGAACGTACTTGAACTTATAAAAAACGTACTTTAACTTGTAAAAAAACACACTTTAACTTGTCAGAACGTAACTTTAACTTGTTAAAAACGTACTTTAATTTATTAAAAACGTACTTCAACTTGTTAAAAACGTACTTTAACTTGTAAAAAACGTATTTTAACTTGTCAAAATGTAACTTTAACTTGTTAAAATGGAACTTTAACTTGTTAAAAACGTACTTTAACTTGTAAAAAACGTATTTTAACTTGTCAAAATGTAACTTTAACTTGTTAAAATGGAACTTTAACTTGTTAAAACGTAACTTTAACTTGTCAAAACGTAACTTTAACTTGTAAAAAACATAAATTAACTTGTAAAAAACATATTTTAACTTGTTAAAATATACATTCACTTGTAAAAAATGTACTTAAACTTGTTAAAACGTAACTTTAACTTGTCAAAATGTAACTTTAACTTGTAAAAAACATACATTAACTTGGAAAAAACATACTTTAACTTGTTAAAAATGTAGTTTAACTTGTAACAAATGTACTCTAACTTGTAAAAACGTACTTCCACTTGTAAAAAACGTACTTCAACTTGAAAAAAGACTTATTTTAACTTGTAAAAGACTTACTTACACTTGTCAAAAACATATTTTAACATGTAAACACGTATTTTAACGTGTCAAAATATAACTTTAACTTGTCAAAAAATAACTTTAACTATTTAAAAACGTACTTGAACTTGTAAAAAACCTACTTTAACTTGTCAAAACGTAAGTTTAACTTGTTAAAAGCGTGCTTTAACTTTTCAAAACGTAATTTTATTTGTCACAACGAAACTTTATCTTGTAAAAAACGTACTTTAACTTGTAAACCATAATTAAACTAATAAAAAAGTAACTTTAACTTGTAAAAACGTACTTTAACTTGTCAAAATGTAATTTTAATGTGTCAAAACGTAACTTTAAGTTGTTAAAACGTACGTTTAACTTGTAAAAAATGTACTTTAACTTGTAAAAAACGTACTTCAACTTGTAAAACACTTACTTTAACTTGTCCAAACCGTACTTCAACAATGTACTTCAACTTGTAAAAAATGTATTTGAACGTGTCAAAATGTAACTTTAACTTGTCAAAACATAACTTTAACTTGTTAAAAACGTACTTTAACTTGTAAAAAACGTACTTTAACTTGTCAAGACGTAACTTTAACTTGTAAAAAACCTACATTAACTTGTCAAAACGTAACTTTACTTTGTTAAAACGTAAGTTTAACTTGTTAAAAACATACATTAACTTGTAAAAAACATACTTTAACTTGTCAAAAATGTGGTTTAACTTTTAACAAATTTACTTTAACTTGTAAAACACTTACTTTAACTTATAAAAAACGTACTTCAACTTGTAAAACACTTACTTTAAGTTGTCAACACGTAACTTTAACTTGTCAAAACGTAAGTTTAACTTGTTAAAAACACACATTAACTTGTAAAAAACGTAATTTAACTAGTCAAAAATGTGGTTTAACTTGTAACAAATGTACTTTAATTTGTAAAAACGTACTTCAACTTATAAACACGTACTTTAACTTGTAAAAAACCTACTTTAACTTGTCAAAACGTAACTTTAACTTGTTAAAAATATATATTCATTTGTAAAAAATGTACTTTAACTTGTCAAAAATGTGGTTTAACTTGTAAGAAATGTATTTTAACTTGTAAATACGTACTTCAACTTGTAAAAAACGTACTTTAATTTGTAAAAAACTTACTTTAACTTGTCAAAACGTAACTTTAATTTGTCAAAACGAAAGTTTAACTTGTTAAAAAAGTAATTTAACTTGTCAAAACGTACTTCAACTTGTAAAAAACGTACTTTAACTTGTAAAAAACGTATTTTAACGTGTGAAAATGAACTTTAACTTGTCAAAACGTAATTTTAACTTATTAAAAACGTAATTTAACTTATCAATATGTAACTTTAACTTCAACAAACGTAACTTGAAGTTGTTAAAAATGTATTTTAACATGTAAAAAACGTACTTAAACTTGTAAAAAATGCACTTCAACTTGTAAAAAACGTATTTTAACTTGTCAAAATGTAATTTTAATGTCTCATAACGTAACTTTAAGTAGTTAAAATTTAACTTTAACTGGTAAAAAATGTACTTTAACTTGTAAAACACGTACTTCAACTTGTAAAACACTTACTTTAACTTGTAAAAAACGTACTTCAACTTGTGAAAAACGTACTTTAACTTGTAAAAAACGTATTTTAACGTGTCAAAATGTAACTTTAACTTGTCAAAACGTAACTTTAACTTGTTAAAAATATACTTTAACTTGTAAAAAAACGTAATTTAACTTGTCAAAATGTAATTTTAACTTGTCAAAATGTAATTTAATTTGTTAAAAACGTACTTCAACTTGTTAAAAACGTATTATAACTTGTAAAAAAAGTATTTTAACTTGTCAAAATGTAACTTTAACTTGTTAAAATAGAACTTTAACCTGTTAAAAACGTACTTTAACTCGTAAAAAACATACTTTAACTTGTAAAAAACGTACTTAAACTTGTCAAAACGTAACTTTAACTTGTCACAACGTAACTTTAACTTGTACAAAACATACATTAATGTAAAAAACATACTTTAACTTGTTAAAAACGAGGTTTAACTTGTAACAAATGTATTTTAACTTGTAAAAAACGTATTTCAACTTGTAAAAAACGTACTTTAACTTGTAAAAAACATACTTTAACTTGTCAAAAAGTAACTTTAACTTGTCAAAACGTAAGTTTAACTTGTTAAAAACATACTATAACTTTTAAAAAACGTAATTTTACTTGTCATAACGAAACTTTATATTGTAAAAAACGTACTTTAACTTGTAAAAAACATAATTAAACTTATCAAAAGGTAACTTTAACTTGTACAGAACGTACTTAAACTTGTCAAAATGTAATTTTAATGTGTCAAAACGTAACTTTAAGTTGTTAAAACGTAACTTTAAGTTGTAAAAAATGTACTTTAACTTGTAAAAAACGTACTTCAACTTGTAAAACACTTACTTTAACTTGTAAAAAATGTACTTCAACTTGTAAAAAACGTACTTCAAAATGTAACTTTAAGTTGTTAAAACATAACTTTAACTTGTAAAAAATGTACTTTAACTTGTAAAACTCTTACTTTAACTTGTAAAAAACGTACTTCAACTTTTAAAAAACGTACTTTAACTTATAAAAAACGTAATTTAACGTGTCAAAATGTAACTTTAACTTGTCAAAACGTAACTTTAACTTGTTAAAAATGTTCTTTAACTTGTCAAAAACGTAACTTTAACTTGTCAGAACGTAACTTTAAGTTGTTAAAAATGTACTTTAACTTGTCAAAATCGTACTTTAACTTGTAAAAAACGTACTTTAACTTGTCAAAACGTAACTTTAACTTGTAAAAAACCTACATTAACTTGTCAAAACGTAACTTTAACTTGTCAAAACGTAAGTTTCATTTGTTAAAAACATACCTTAACTTGTAAAAAACGTTCTTTAACTTGTCAAAAATGTGGTTTAACTTGTAACAAATTTACTTTAACTTGTAAAAACGTACTTCAAGTTGTAAAAAACGTACTTTAACTTGTAAAAAACCTATTTTAACTTGTCAAAACGTAAATTTGACTTGTCAAAACGTAAGTTTAACTTGTCAAAACGTAACTTTAATTTGTTAAAACGAAAGTTTAACTTGTTAAAAACGTAATTTAACTTGTTAAAACGTATTTCAACTTGTTAAAACGTAACTTTAACTTCTCAAAACGTAACTTTAACTTGTTAAAAACATACATTAACTTGTAAAAAACATACTTTCACTTGTTAAAAACGAGGTTTAACTTGTACCAAATGTACTTTAACTTGTAAAAAACATACTTCAACTTGTAAAAAACGTACTTTAACTTGTAAAAAACATACTTTAACTTATCAAAACGTAACTTTAACTTGTGCATAACGTACTTTAACTTGTCAAAATGTAATTTTAATGTGTCAAAACGTAACTTTAAGTTGTTAAAACGTAACTTTAACTTGTAAAAAATGTACTTTAACTTGTAAAAAACGTACTTTAACTTGTTAAAAATATACATTCACTTGTAAAAAATGCACTTTAACTTGTCAAAAATGTGGTTTAACTTGTAACAAATGTACTTTAACTTGTAAAAACGTACTTCCACTTGTAAAAAACGTACTTTAACTTGTAAAAAACCTATTTTAACTTGTCAAAACGTAACTTTAATATGTCAAAACGTATGTTTAACTTGTTAAAAACGTAATTTAACTTGTCAAAACGAACTTCAACTTGTAAAAAAACAAACTTTAACTTGTAAAAAAGGAATTTTAACGTGTTAAAATGTAACATTAACTTGTCAAAACGTAACTTTAACTTATTAAAAACGTAATTTAATTTGTCAATATGTAACATTAACTTGTCGAAACGTAACTTTCAGTTGTTAAAAATATATTTTAAATTCTAAAAAACGTACTGTAACTTGAAAAAAACAAACTTCAACTTGTAAAAAACGTATTTTAACTTGTCAAAATGTAATTTTAATGTCTCAAAACGTAACTTTAAGTTTTTAAAACGTAACTTTAACTGGTAAAAAATGTACTTTAACTTGTAAAACACGTACTTCAACTTGTAAAACACTTACTTTACTTGTAAAAAACGTTATTTAACTTGTCAAAAATGTAACTTTAACTTGACAAAACGTAACATTATCTTGTTAAGCATGTACTTTAACTTATAAAAAACGTACTTTAACTTGTAAAAAACGTACTTTAACTTGTCAAACGTAACTTTAACTTATTAAAAACGTACTTTAATTTGTTAAAAACGTACTTCAACTTGTTAAAAATGTACTTTAACTTGTAAAAAACGTATTTTAACTTGTCAAAATGTAACTTTATCTTGTTAAAATGGAACTTTAACTTGTTAAAACCGTACTTTGACTCGTAAAAAACATACTTTAACTTGTAAAAAACGTACTTAAACTTTTCAAAACGTAACTTTAACTTGTAAAAAACATACATTTACTTGTAAAAAACATACTTTAACTTGTTAAAAACGAGGTTTAACTTGTAACAAATGTATTTTAACTTTTAAAAAACGTACTTCAACTTGTAAAAAACGTACTTTAACTTGTCAAAAAGTAACTTTAACTTGTCAAAACGTAAGTTTCACTTGTTAAAAACATACTATAACTTTTAAAAAACGTAATTTTACATGTCATAACGAAATTTTATAATGTAAAAAACGTACTTTAACTTGTAAAAAACATAATTAAACTTATCAAAACGTAACTTTAACTTGTACAGAACGTACTTTACCTTGTCAAAATGTAATTTTAATGTGTCAAAACGTAACTTCAAGTTATTAAAACGTAACATTAACTTGCAAAAAATGTACTTTAACTTGTCAAAAACGTACTTCAACTTGTAAAACACTTACTTTAACTTGTAAAAAACGTACTTCAACTTGTAAAAACGTACTTTAACTTGTAAAAAACGTATTTTAACATGTTAAAATCTAACTTTAACTTGTCAGAACGTAACTTTAACTTCTTAAAAACGTACTTTAACTTGTAAAAAACGTACTTTAACTTGTAAAAAACATACTTTAAGTTGTCAAAACGTAACTTTAACTTGTAAAAAACCTACATTAACTTGTCAAAACGGAACTTTAACTTGTCAAAACTTAAGTTTAACTTAATAAAAACATACATTTACTTGTAAAAAACGTACTTTAACTTGTCAAAAATGTGGTTTAACTTGTAACAAATTTACTTTAACTTGTAAAAAAGTTCGTCAAGTTGTAAAAAACGTACTTTAACTTGTAAAAAACTTTCTTTAACTTGTCAACACGTAACTTTAACTTGTCAAAACGTAAGTTAAACTTGTTAAAAACACACATTAACTTGTAAAAAATGTACTTTAACTTGTAAGAACGTACTTCAACTTGTAAAACACGTACTTTAACTTGTAAAAAACCTACTTTAACTTGTCAAAACGTAACTTTTACTTGTTAAAAATATATATTCACTTGTAAAAAATGTACTTTAACTTGTAAAACCGTACTTTAACTTGTAAAAAATGTACTTTAACTTGTAAAAAACCTACTTTAAATTGTCAAAACGTAACTTTAATTTGTCAAAACGAAAGTTTAACTTGTTAAAAACGTAATTTAACTTGTCAAAACGTACTTCAACTTGTAAAAAACGTACTTTAAAATGTAAAAAACGTATTTTAACGTGTTAAAATGTAACTTTAACTTGTTAAAAACGTACTTTAATTTGTAAAAACGTACTTTAACTTGTAAAAAACGTACTTTAACTTGTCAAAACATAACTTTAACTTGTACAGAACATACATTAACTTGTTAAAATGTACTTTTAATGTGTCAAAACGTAACTTTAAGTTGTTAAAACGTAACTTTAACTTGTAAAAAATGTACTTTAATTTGTAAAAAACGTACTTCAACATATAAAACACTTACTTTAACTTGTAAAAAACGTACTTCAACTTGTAAAAAACGTACATTAACTTGTAAAAAACGTATTTTAACGTGTCAAAATGTAACTTTAACTTGTCAGAACGTAACTTTAACTTGTTAAAAACGTACTTTAATTTGTAAAAACGTACTTTAACTTGTAAAAGACGTACTTTAACTTGTCAAAACGTAACTTTAACTTGTATAAAACCTACATTAACTTGTGAAAACGTAACTTTAACTTGTCAAAACGTAAGTTTAATTTGTCAAAACATAAGTTAAATTGTTAAAAACGTTATTGAACTTGTCAAAACGTACTTCAGCTTGTAAAAAACGTATTTTGACGTGTTAAAATGTAACTTTAACTTGTCAAAACGTAACTTTAACTTGTTAAAAACGTAATTTAACTTGTCAATATGTAACTTTAACTAGTGGAAACGTAACTTTAAGTTGTTAAAAATGTATTTTAACTTGTAAAAAACGTACTTTAAGTTGTAAAAAATGGACTTCAACTTCTAAAAAACGTATTTTAACTTGTTAAAATGTAATTTTAATGTCTCAAAACGTAACTTTAACTTGTCAAAACTTAAGTTTAACTTGTTAAAAACATATATTAACTTGTAAAAAACGTACTTTAACGTGTC
This sequence comes from Urtica urens, assembly GCA_958296335.1. Lineage (NCBI taxonomy): Eukaryota > Viridiplantae > Streptophyta > Magnoliopsida > Rosales > Urticaceae > Urtica > Urtica urens. Next base: position 137,671 of record CATQIS010000031.1, read on the forward strand.
AAAAATGTGGTGTAACTTGTAACAAATGTACTTTAACTTGTAAAAAATGTACTTCAACTTGTAAAAAATGTATTTTAACTTGTAAAAAACATACTTTAACTTGTCAAAAAGTAAATTTAACTTGTCAAAACGTAAGTTTAAGTTGTTAAAAACATACTTTAACTTTTAAAAAACGTAATTTTACTTGTCATTAGGAAACTTTACTTTGTAAAAAACGTACTTTCACTTGTAAAAAACATAATTAAACTTATCAAAACTTAACTTTAACTTGTACAAAACGTACTTTAACTTGTCAAAATGTAATTTTAATGTGTCAAAACGTAACTTTAAGTTGTTAAAAAGTAACTTTAACTTGTAAAAAACGTACTTCAACATGTAAAACACTTACTTTAACTTGTAAAAAACGTACTTCAACTTGTAAAAAACGTACATTAACTTGTAAAAAACGTATTTTAACGTGTCAAAATGTAACTTTAACTTGTCAGAACGTAACTTTAACTTGTTAAAAACGTACTTTAATTTGTAAAAACGTACTTTAACTTGTAAAAAACGTACTTTAACTTGTGAAAACGTAACTTTACTTGTATAAAACCTACATTAACTTGTCAAAACGTCACTTTAACTTGTCAAAACGTAAGTTTAACTTGTTAAAAACATACATTAACTTGTAAAAAACGTACTTTAACGTGTCAACAATGTGGTTTAACTTGTAACAAATGTACTTTAACTTGTAAAAACGTACTTCAACTTGTAAAAAACGTACGTTAACTTGAAAAAAACCTTCTTTAACTTGTCAAAACGTAACTTTAACTTGTTAAAAATATACGTTCACTTGTAAAAAATGTACTTTAAATTGTCAAAAATGTGGTTTAACTTGTAACAAATGTACTTTAACTTGTAAAAACATACTTCAACTTGTAAAAAACCTACTTTAACTTGTAAAAAACCTACTTTAACTTGTCAAAACGTAACTTTAATTTGTCAACACGTAAGTTTAACTTGTTAAAAACGTAATTTAACTTGTCAAAACGTACTTCCACTTGTAAAAAACGTACTTTAACTTGTAAAAAATGTATTTTAACGTGTTAAAATGTAACTTTAACTATTCAAAACGTAACTTTAACTTGTTAAAAACGTAATTTAACTTGTCAATATGTAACTTTAACTAGTCGAAACGTAAATTTAAGTTGTTAAAAATGTATTTTAACTTGTAAAAAACGTACTTTAACTTGTAAAAAACGTACTTCAACTTGTAAAAAACCGTACTTTATCTTGTAAAAAACGTACTTCAACTTGTGAAAAATGTACTTTAACTTGTAAAAAACGTATTTTAGCGTGACAAAATGTAACTTTAACTTGTCAAAAACATAACTTTAACTTGTTAAACAAGTACATTAACTTGTTAAAAACGTAATTCAACTTGTCAAAACGTAACTTTAACTTGTCAAAAAGTAACTTTAACTTGTCAAAACGTAAGTTTAACTTGTTATAAACATACTTTAACTTTTAAAAAACGTAATTTGACTTGTCACAACGAAACTTTATATTGTAAAAAACGTATTTTAACTAGTAAAAAACATAATTAAACATAATAAAACGCAACTTTAACTTGTAAAAAACGTACTTTAACTTGTCAAAATGTAATTTTAATGTGTCAAAACGCAGGTTTAATTTGTTAAAACGTAACTTTAACTGGTAAAAAATGTACTTTAACTTGTAAAAAACGTACTTAAACTTGTAAAACACTTGCTTTAACTTGTAAAAAACGTACTTTGACTTGTAAAACACTTGTCAAATATGTGGTTTAACTTGTAACAAATGGACTTTAACTTCTAAAAACGTAGTTCAACTTGTAAAAAACGTTCTTTAACTTGTAAAAAACCTACTTTAACTTGTCAAAACGTAAGCTTAACTTGTTAAAAACATACTTTAACTTTTAAAAAACGTAATTTTACTTGTCAAAACGAAACTTTATATTGTAAAAAACGTACTTTACCTTTTAAAAAACATAATTAAACTTATCAAAACGTAACTTTATCTGGTAAAAAACGTACTTTAACTTATCAAAATGTAATTTTAATGTGTCAAAACGTAACTTTAAGTTGTTAAAACGTAACTTTAACTGGTAAATAATGTACTTTAACTTCTAAAAAACGTACTTCAATTTGCAAAACACTTACTTTAACTTGTAAAAAACTTACTTCAACTTGTAAAACATCTACTTTAACTTGTAAAAAAGGTACTTCAACTTGTAAAAAAAGTACTTTAACTTGTCAAAATGTAATTTTAATGTGTCAAAACGTAAATTTAAGTTGTTAAAACGTAACTTTAACTGGTAAAAAATGTACTTTAACTTTTAAAAAACGTACTTCAACTTGTAAAACACTTACTTTAACTTGTAAAAAACGTACTTCAACTTGTTAAAAACGTACTTTAACTTGAAAAAACGTATTTTAACGTGTCAAAATGTAACTTTAACTTGTCAAAACATAACTTTAACTTGTGAAACATGTACTTTAACTTGTAAAAAGCGTACTTCAACTTGTAAAAAACGTACTTTAACTTGTCAAAATGTAATTTTAATGTGTCAAAATGTAACTTTAAGTTGTTAAAACATACTTTAACTTGTCAAAAATACGGTTTCACTTGTAACAAATATACTTTTATCTTCTAAAAACGTACTATAACTTGTTAAAAACGTACTTTAACTTGTAAAAAACGTAATTTAACTTGTCAAAATGTAACTTTAACTTGTCAAAACGTAACTTTAACTTGTTTAAATCTTACTTTATCTTGTAAAAAACATACTTTAACTTGTCAAAACGTATATTTAACTTGTAAAAAACCTACTTTAACTTGTCAAAACGTAACTTTAACTTGTTAAAAATATAATTAAGTTGTAAAAAACGCACTTTAACTTGTAGAAAATGGACTTTAATTTGTAAAAACGTAGTTCAACTTGTAAAATACGTTCTTTAACTTGTAAAAAACCTACTTTAACTTGTCAAAACGTAAGTTTAACTTGTTAAAAACATACTTTAACTTTTAAAAAACGTAATTTGACTTGTCACAACAAAACTTTATATTGTAAAAAATGTACTTTAACTTTTAAAAAACGTAATTAAACTTATCAAAACATAACTTTATCTGGTAAAAAACGTACTTTAACTTATCAAAATGTAATTTTAATGTGTCAAAACGTAACTTTAAGTTGTTAAAACGTAACTTTAACTGGTAAATAATGTACTTTAACTTCTAAAAAACGTACTTCAATTTGCAAAACACTTACTTTAACTTGTAAAAAACTTACTTCAACTTGTAAAACATCTACTTTAACTTGTAAAAAAGGTACTTCAACTTGTAAAAAAAGTACTTTAACTTGTCAAAATGTAATTTTAATGTGTCAAAACGTAAATTTAAGTTGTTAAAACGTAACTTTAACTGGTAAAAAATGTACTTTAACTTTTAAAAAACGTACTTCAACTTGTAAAACACTTACTTTAACTTGTAAAAAACGTACTTCAACTTGTTAAAAACGTACTTTAACTTGAAAAAACATATTTTAACGTGTCAAAATGTAACTTTAACTTGTCAAAACATAACTTTAACTTGTGAAACATGTACTTTAACTTGTAAAAAGCGTACTTCAACTTGTAAAAAACGTACTTTAACTTGTCAAAATGTAATTTTAATGTGTCAAAATGTAACTTTAAGTTGTTAAAACATACTTTAACTTGTCAAAAATACGGTTTCACTTGTAACAAATATACTTTTATCTTCTAAAAACGTACTATAACTTGTTAAAAACGTACTTTAACTTGTAAAAAACGTAATTTAACTTGTCAAAATGTAACTTTAACTTGTCAAAACGTAACTTTAACTTGTTTAAATCTTACTTTATCTTGTAAAAAACATACTTTAACTTGTCAAAACGTATATTTAACTTGTAAAAAACCTACTTTAACTTGTCAAAACGTAACTTTAACTTGTTTAAAATATAATTAAGTTGTAAAAAACGCACTTTAACTTGTAGAAAATGGACTTTAATTTGTAAAAACGTAGTTCAACTTGTAAAATACGTTCTTTAACTTGTAAAAAACCTACTTTAACTTGTCAAAACGTAAGTTTAACTTGTTAAAAACATACTTTAACTTTTAAAAAACGTAATTTGACTTGTCACAACAAAACTTTATATTGTAAAAAATGTACTTTAACTTTTAAAAAACGTAATTAAACTTATCAAAACATAACTTTATCTGGTAAAAAACGTATTTTAACTTGTCAAAATGTAATTTTAATGCGTCAAAATATAACTTTAAGTTGTTAAAACGTAACTTTAACTTGTAACAAATGTACTTTAACTTGTAAAAAACATACTTCAACTTGTAAAACACTTACTTTAACTTGTAAGAAACGTACTTCAAGTTGTAAAAAACGTACTTTAACTTGTAAAAAACGTATTTTAACGTGTTAAAATGTAAAATTAACTTGTCGAAACAGAACTTTAACTTGGTAAAAACGTACTATAACTTGTAAAAAACGTAATTTAACTTGTCAAAATGTAACTTTAACTTGTCAAAATGTAACTTTAACTTGTTAAAAACGTACTTTAACTTGTAAAAAACGTACTTTAACTTGTCAAAACGTAACTTTAACTTGTCAAAACGTAACTTTAACTTGTCAAAACGTAAGTTTAACTTGTTAGAAACACGCATTAACTTGTAAAAAACGTACTTAATGTTGGAATTTATTTAACAATTAAACAATATTAATTACAATACACATCCTATGTGGCGGAAAATTATAATTAGATCTAATATATTAAAATCAAATTGTAATATATTTAACAACCTGAGGCATTAAAATTTATTAAGTAATTATAAACAATTTATAATACACAAGCTCAATCAAATAAAAATAAATTAATAATTTATATAAAAATTATTTAATTTATATTTAAATATTTAATTGAGGAATTACTTACGTAAGATGTTGTAAACAACCACGACGTTGCTAGCTATCGCCGGAATGCCACGTCACGCCCAAATTCCGAGAAAAGCCTCGCAGGATTGCTTGGGAACGTCTTCGCCGGACTGGGAAGGGTCACCGGGATGCACAGCAGCTGGGAGCCTCGCCGGACTGGACTTCTTCGCCTGGCAGGGAGCTCGCCGGAATGGAGACCCTCGCCGAGCTAAGCACTCGCCGAATTGGACTCTGTCACCGCACAGGAACTCGCTTGACAGGGAGCTCGCCAGACTGGGGAGCCTCGCCGGACTGGGACACCTCGCCGGACTGGGACACCTCGCCGGACTGGAGATCTCTGGGACACCGCGCCTGATGACCTTGCCGGATTGCCCTCGCAGGATTGGACTCGCCGGACTGGAGCACCTCGCTGGGATCCCCTCGCCTGACAGAGAACCTCGCCGGATTGGATCTGCCTCGCCGGATTGAACCTGTCCCGCCGGATTGGACTCGCCTGACAGAGAGCCTTCGGCGGACTAGGACTGCCTCGCCGGAATGGAGCCCTGGAGGCTGGGAGGTCACCGGAATGCAAATAAAACGACATAGGGGCGTTTTAGAGGGCTGAAACCTTTTTAAAACAGTTTTAAAAATTCCAAAACAATTTTTTTAAATCATTCAAACACCACAAGTGGTGAATCAACAATATTACACTAAGAAATATTGAGATCAAGAGTGTGGGCTCTAAAGAACAATTAGGGAATCAAAGATTGAATTAGGAAAAACATTTTTTCTCTTTTCTTTGTTTGGGGATTTCGGCCGAGAATTACACAAGGTGGAAGATGGAGTGTGTGCCGAAAATTCTCTAGGGTTAGGGTTAGTGATTAGGGTTTCTTAGCCTTATTTATACAGGTTATAAATGGGCTTAAGCTGGGTCAAACCCATGACCCTATTCACTTAAGGAATCCGGCCAACACACTCTCCCCTTACTCGTCCATGTCTTTGATTTTTGTTCCCAAATTTATTTGATTTAATTTCTAAAATTAAATTAGAACTCTCATTATTATTTAATGACACATCATTAAATATATTTCATAGTTATCGAATAAGTACGAAATGAGAAATAATTTGTTTTCTTCTTTTAACATATTTGATCACTCGATAATGTCATCATCAATATGATAACATCTTGTGATTCAATAAACAAAATAAATAACTAGTTATTTATCGAGTTTCAAGAAAATAACTTTCTCAATATAAATCACTATTTATACTTAATGAGTAAATCAACTTTTCCAGTTCTTTTAATCTCTTCCAAGTGTCTATCATTGAGACCTCATGGACCCACATGAACGAAGCTTTAGAATAAAGATCGGACACAAAAGTTCTCAAACTTTTTCCGTCATTTAACTCTTAATATTGGTCGATTCCACTAAAAGACCAATATTGACAATCTCTCTGTTCATGTGCGTATCTTTTAATATGATGAAACAATTTCTCATACGATCCACGGAGTATATTACGATATTACCCTTCATGTGTATCAGTTACTGAAGGGAATGTAAGATTATTGTTTTACCCCTCGAGTTATTATTTCACCAACTCCTTTGTTATTTGTGAATGAGAAAAACATAAAGTGAGATGTCTTTACATGTCACATGTTTTAATCAAAGAATGAAATCATTCAATGAATACTAGGGCAGGTTTATTCATTCACACTATCATAACAAAGCATAGTGTGATACTAATGCATTTGCATCGTTGTTACATGAATTCCATATCTGTGAATCATGTAACCGAATATTACATCCTTGTGACACCAACAGTCGGGTCAGATGCAACTAAAATTTAGTCATTGCCCATTGACGAATCAAATGTCACAAAGTGCAATGTCAATTACATATTCACTTCAGGATTAAGGTAAGTATCATAATACTCCTTTAGTTGTGAACTTGAAGCCTCGAGTGTGTAAACAGTTTTGTCTCGAGCTTCTAAGTGTCACTTGTCATGTTCAGTATCTTCTTTAAGATACCTAGTATGAATCATAGAGTCACAAGTCTCTATATCACAAGATGAGATATCATGATTTAAGCTAACAATCAATAATAAGATTCGATTGCTCTATCGATCTTTAGATTGCGAACAAATGTTTCAAACTTGTCACAAGGGGTTATCTTGTCAGGTCTGTACTTAACACCCTTTTCGTTGATGACAGTTTCAGAGCATAGCTTAAACATAACTAAACACAATCTCATAAAGAATGAACATTTATTAATATCAATGTTTCAACAAAATATAAATACATAAAGTATCTCAATATCTAATATCTCCTTTGTGGGCACCAATCCCAAGACTTTAACTTGTCAAAAATGTGGTTCAACTTGTAACAAATGTACTTTACCTTGTAAAAAACGTACTTCAACTTGTAAAAAACGTACTTTAACTTGTAAAAAACCTACTTTAACTTGTCAAAATGTAACTTTAACTTTTCAAAACGTAAGTTTAACTTGTTAAAAACGTAATTTAATTTGTCAAAACGTAACTTTAACTTGTAAAAAACTTACTTTAACTTGTCAAAACGTAACTTTAAGTTGTTAAAACGTAGCTTTAACATGTTAAAAATGTACTTCAACTTGTAAAACACGTACTTTAACTTGTAAAAAACATATTTTAACGTCTCAAAATGTAACTTTTAACAAATGGACTTTAACTTGTAAAAACGTAGTTCAACTTGTAAAAAACGTTCTTTAACTTGTAAAAAACCTACTTTAACTTGTCAAAACGTAAGTTTGACTTGTTAAAACCATACTTTAACTTTTAAAAAATGTAATTTTACTTGTCACAACGAAACTTTATATTGTAAAAAACGTACTTTAACTTTTAAAAAACATAATTAAACTTATCAAAACGTAACTTTAACCAGTTAAAAACGTACTTTAACTTGTCAAAATGTAATTTTAATGTGTCAAAACGTAACTTTAAGTTGTTAAAACGTAACTTTATCTGGTAAAAAATGTACTTTAACTTGTAAAAAATGTAATTCAATTAGTAAAACACTTAATTTAACTTGTAAAAAACGTACTTCAACTTGATAAAAACGTATTTTAACTTGTAAAAAACGTATTTTAACGTGTCAAAATGTAACTTTAACTTGTCAAAAAATAACTTTAACTTGTTAAACATGTACTTTAACTTGTAAAAAACGTACTTCAACTTGTAAAAAACGTACTTTAACTTGTCAAAATGTAATTTTAATGTCTCAAAATGTAACTTTAATTGTTAAAATGTAACTTCAACTTGTAAAAAACATTCTTTAAGTTGTAAAAAACCTACTTTAACTTGTCAAAACGCATTAATTTGTCAAAACGTAAGGTTAACTTGTTAAAAACGTAATTTAACCTGTCAAAACGTACTTCAACTTGTAAAAAACATAAGGTTAACTTGTTAAAAACGTAATTTAACCTGTCAAAACGTACTTCAACTTGTAAAAAACATACTTTAACTTGTAAGAAACATACTTTAACTTGTCAAAAAGTAACTTTAACTTGTCAAAACGTAAGTTTAACTTGTTAAAAACATACTTTAACTTTTAAAAAACGTAATTTTACTTGTAATAACGAAACTTTATATTGTAAAAAACGTACATTAACTAGTAAAAAACGTACTTCGACTTGTAAAACACTTACTTTAACTTGTAAAAAACGTACTTTCACTTGTAAAAACGTACTTTAACTTGTCAAAACGTAACTTTAACTTTTAAAATACCTACTTTAACTTCTCAAAACGTAACTTGAACTTGTGAAAACGTAAGTTTAACTTGATAAAAACATACATTAACTTATAAAAAACGTACTTTAACTTGTCAAAAATGTGGTTTAACTTGTAACAAATAGACTTTAACTTGTAAAAACGTCCTTCAACTTGTAAAAAACGTAATTCAACTTGTAAAAAAATAGTTTAACTTGTAAAAAAACGTAATTTAACTTTTAAAAAACATAATTAAACTTATCAAAACGTAACTTTAACTAGTTAAAAACGTACTTTAACTTGTCAAAATGTAATTTTATAGTGTCAAAACGTAACTTTAAGTTGTTAAATCGTAACTTTATCTGGTAAAAAATTTACTTTAACTTGTAAAAAATGTAATTCAATTTGTAAAACACTTAATTTAACTTGTAAAAAACGTACTTCAACTTGATAAAAACGTATTTTAACTTGTAAAAAACTTATTTTAACGTGTCAAAATGTAACTTTAACTTGTCAAAACATAAATTTAACTTGTTAAACATGTACTTTAACTTGTAAAAACGTACTTCAACTTGTAAAAAACGTACTTTAACTTGTCAAAATGTAATTTTAATGTGTCAAAATGTAACTTTAATTGTTAAAATGTAACTTCAACTTGTAAAAAACATTCTTTAACTTGTAAAAAACCTACTTTAACTTGTCAAAACGTAACTTTAATTTGTCAAAACGTAAGGTTAACTTGTTAAAAACGTAATTTAACCTGTCAAAACATACTTCAACTTGTAAAAAACGTACTTTAACTTGTAAAAAACGTAATTTAACTTGTCAAAATATAACTTAAACTTGTCAAAACATAACTTTAACTTGTTAAAAATGTACTTTAACTTGTAAAAAATGTACTTTATCTTGTAAAAAACGTACTTCAACTTGTAAAAAACGTAATTTAACTTGTCAAAATGTAATTTTAATGCGTCAAAACGTAACTTTAAGTTGTTAAAACGTAACTTTAACTAGTAAAAAATGTACTTTAACTTGTAAAACACTTACTTTAACTTGTAAAAAACGTACTTTAACTTGTAAAAAACGTACTTTAACTTGTAAAAACGTAACCTTAACTTTTAAAAAACCTACTTTAACTTCTTAAAACGTAACTTTAACCTGTCAAAACGTAAGTTTAAATTGTAAAAAACGTACTTTAACTTGTTAAAAATGTGGTTTAACTTGTAACAAATGTACTTTAACTTGTAAAAACGTACTTCAACTTGTAAAAACGTACTTTAACTTGTAAATAAACCTACTTTAACTTGTTAAAACTTAACTTTAATTTGTCAAAACGTAAATTTAACTTGTTAAAAATATAATTTAACTTGTTAAAACGTAACATAAACTTGTAGAAAACGTACTTTAACTTGTCAAAATGTAATTTTAATGTGTCAAAACGTAACTTTAAGTTGTTAAAACGTAAATTTAACTGGTAAATAATGTACCTTAATTTCTAAAAAACTTACTTCAATTTGTAAAACACTTACTTTAACTTGTAAAAAATGTACTTCAACTTGTAAAAAACGTACTTTAACTTGTAAAAAACATATTTTAACGTGTCAAAATGTAACTTTAACTTGTCAAAACGTAACTGTAACTTGTTAAAAACGTACTTTAACTTGTAAAAAACAAAATTTAACTTGTTAAAATGTAACTTTAACTTGTCAAAACGTACCTTTAACTTATAAAAAACATACTTTAACTTGTAAAAAGCGTACTTAACTTGAAATACGTAAATTTAACTTGTAAAAAACATACTTTAACTTGTCCAAACGTAACTTTAACTTTTGAAAACGTAAGTTTAACTAGTTAAAACCATACATTAAGTTGTAAAAAACATACTTTAACTTGTCAACAATGTGGTTTAACTTGTAACAAATGTAATTTAACTTGTTAAAACGTACTTCAACTTGTAAAAAACATTTTTTAACTTGTAAAAAACCTACTTTAACTTGTCAAAACGTAACTATAATTTGACAAAACGTAAGTTTAACTTGTTAAAAACGTAGTTTAACTTGTCAAAACATTAACTTTAACTTGTAACAAACGTACTTTAACATGTCAAAATGTAATTTTAATGTGTCAAAACGTAACTTAAAACATAACTTTAACTTGTAAAAAATGTACTTTAACTTGTAAAGAATGCAGCTCAACTTGTAAAACACGTATTTTAACTTGTAAAAAACGTACTTCAACTTGTATAAAACGTGATTTAATTTGTAAAAAACGTATTTTAACTTGTTAAAATGTAACTTTAACTTGTCAAAACGTAAAGTTAACTTGTTAAAAACGTACTTTACGTTGTAAAAAAACTACTTTTACTTGTCAAAACGTAACTTTAACATGTTAAAAACGTACTTTAACTTGTAAAAAACGTACTTTAACTTGTAAAAAAAGTACTTTAACTTGTCAAAACTTAACTTTAACTTGTAAAAACCTACATTAACTTGTTAAAACGTAACTTTAACTTGTCAAAACGTGAGTTTAGCTTGTTAAAAACATACATTAACGTGTAAAAAACGTACTTTAACTTGTCAAAAATGTGGTTTAACTTGTAACAAATGGAATTTAACTTGTAAAAACGTACTTCAACTTGTAAAAAACATTTTTTAACTTGTAAAAAACCTACTTTAACATGTCAAAAAGTAACTATAATTTGACAAAACGTAAGTTTAACATGTTAAAAACGTAGTTTAACTTGTCAAAACATTAACTTTAACTTGTAAAAAACGTACTTTAACATGTCAAAATGTAAATTTAACTTGTCAAAACGTAAATTTAACTTGTTAAAAACATACTTTACGTTGTAAAAAACCTACTTTTACTTGTCAAAACTCAACTTTAACATGTTAAAAACGTACTTTAACTTGTAAAAAACGTACTTTAACTTGTAAAAAAAGTACTTTAACTTGTCAAAACTTAACCTTAACTTGTAAAAACCTACGTTAACTTGTCAAAACGTAACTTTAACTTGTCAAAACGTGAGTTTAGCTTGTTAAAAACATACATTAACGTGTAAAAAACGTACTTTAACTTGTCAAAAATGTGGTTTAACTTGTAACAAATGTACTTTAACTTGTAAAAACGTACTTCAACTTGTAAAAAACGTACTTTAACTTGTAAAAAACCTACTTTAACTTGTCAAAACGTAACTTGAATTTCTCAAAACGTAAGTTTAACTTGTTAAAAACGTAACTTAACTTGTCAAAACATAACTTTAACTTATAAAAAACGTACTTTAACTTGTCAAAATGTAATTTTAATGTGTCAAAACGTAACGTTAAGTTGTTAAAACGTTACTTTAACTTGTAAAAAATTTACTTTAACTTGTAAAAAACGTACTTCGACTTGTAAAACACTTACTTTAACTTGTAAAACCGTACTTCAACTTGTAAAAAACGTACTTTAACTTGTAAAAAACGTATTTTAACGTGACATAATGTAAATTTAAATTGTCAAAACGAAACTTTAGCTTGTTCAAAACTTACTTTAACTTGTAAAAACGTACTTTAACTTGTTCAAAACGTACTTTAACTTGTAATAAACATACTTTAACTTGTAAAAAACGTACTTTAACTTGTCAGAACGTAACTTTAACTTCTCAAAACGTAAGTTTAACTTGTTAGAAACATACATTAACTTGTTAAAAACGCACTTTAACTTGTCAAAAATGTGGTTTTACGTGTAACGAATGGACTTTAACTTGTAAAAACGTACTTCAACTTGTTAAAAACATTCTTTAACTTGTAAAAAACGTACTTTAAATTGTAAAAAATATACTTTAACTTGTTAAAACGTAACTTTAATTTGTCAAAACGTAAGTTTAACTTGTTAGAAACACGCATTAACTTGTAAAAAACGTACTTTAAGTTGTAAAAAATGTGGTTTAACTTGTAACAAATGTACTTTAACTTGTAAAAAGCAAACTTTAACTTGTCAAAATGTAATTTTAATGTTTCAAAACGTAACTTTAAGTTGTTAAAACGTAACTTTAACTTGTAAAAAATATACTTAAACTTGTAAAGAACGCACTTCACCTAGTAAAACACGTACTTTAACTTGTAAAAAACGTACTTCAACTTGTAAAAAATGTACTTTAATTTGTAAAAAACGTATTTTAACGTGTTTAAATGTAACTTTAACTTGTCAAATCGTAAATTTAACTTGTTCAAAACGTACTTTAAGTTAAAAAAAACGTACTTTAACTTGTTAAAAAAGTACTTTAACATGTCAAATAGTAACTTTAACTAGTAAAAAACGTACTTCAACATGGAAAACACTTACTTAAACTTGTAAAAAACGTACTTCAACTTTTCAAAAGCGTACTTTAACTTCTAAAAAACGTATTTTAACGTGTCAAAATATAACTTTAACTTGTCAAAACGTAACTTTAAGTTGTTAAAAACGTATTTTAACTTGTAAAAATGTACTTTAACTTGTAAAAAACGTTTTTCGACTTGTAAATAACTTACTTTAACTTGTAAAAACGTACTTTAACTTGTAGAAAACGTACTTCAACTTGTCAAAACCTAACCTTAACTTTTAAAAAACCTACTTTAATTTCTTAAAACGTAACTTCAACCTCTCAAAACATAAGTTTAACTTGTTATAAACATACATTAAGTTGTAAAAAACGTACTTTAATTTGTCAAAAATGTGGTTTAACTTGTAACAAATGAACTTTAACTTGTAAAAACGTACTTCAACCTGTAAAAACGTACTTTAAGTTGTAAAAAAACCTACTTTAACTTGTTAAAAAGGTAATTTAACTTGTCAAAACGTAACTTAAACTTGCAAAAAACGTACTTTAACTTGTCAAAATGTAATTTGAATGTGTCAAAACGTAACTTTAAGTTGTTAAAACGTAACTTTGACTGGTAAATAATGTACTTTAATTTCTAAAAAAACGTACTTCAATTTGTAGAACACTTACTTTAACTTGTAAAAAACGTACTTCAACTTGTAAAAAACGTACTTTAACTTGTAAAAAACATATTTTAACGTGTCAAAATGTAACTTTAACTTGTCAAAACGTAACTGTAACTTGTTAAAAACGTACTTTAACTTGTAAAAAACAAAATTTAACTTGTTAAAATGTAACTTTAACTTATCAAAACTTACCTTTAACTTGTAAAAAACGTACTTTAACTTGTAAAAAGCGTACTTTAACTTGAAATACGTAAATTTAACTTGTAAAAAACCTAATTTAACTTGTCAAAACGTAACTTTAACTTGTGAAATCGTAAGTTTAACTACTTAAAACCATACATTAAGCTGTAAAAAACATACTTTAACTTTTCAAAAATGTGGTTTAACTTGTAACAAATGGAATTTAACTTGTAAAAACGTACTTCAACTTGTAAAAAACATTCTTTAACTTGTATAAAACCTACTTTAACTTGTCAAAACGTAACTTTAATTTGACAAAACGTAAGTTTAACTTGTCAAAACATTAACTTTAACTTGTAAAAAACGTACTTTAACTTGTCAAAATGTAATTTTAATGTGTCAAAACGTAACTTAAAACTTAACTTTAACTTGTAAAAAATGTACTTTAACTTGTAAAGAACGCACTTCAACTTGTAAAACACGTACTTTAACTTGTAAAAAACGTACTTCAACTTGTAAAAAACGTGATTTAATTTGTAAAAATTATATTTTAACCTGTTAAAATGTAACTTTAACTTGTCCAAACGTAAATTTAACTTGTTAAAAACGTACTTTAATTTGTAAAAAACCTAATTTTACTTGTCAAAACGTAACTTTAATTTGTCAATACGTAAGTTTAACTTGTTAAAAACGTAGTTTAACTTGTCAAAACGCAACTTTAGCTTGGTCAAAACATACTTTCACTTGTAAAAAACGTACTTTAACTTGTTGATAACGTACTTTAACTTGTAATAAACGTACTTTAAGTTGTGAAAAACGTACTTTAACTTGTCAGAACGTAACTTTAACTTCAAAAAACATACTTTAACTTGTCAAAACGTAACCTTAACTTGTCAAAACGTAAGTTTAACTTGTTAAAAACATACATTAACTTGTAAAATACGTACTTTAACTTGTCAAGAATGTGGTTTAACTTGTAACAACTGGACTTTAACATGTCAAAACGTACTTCAACTTGTAAAAAACGTACTTTAACTTGTAAAAGACCTACTTTAACTTGTCAAAACGTAACTTTAATTTGTTAAAACGTAAGTTTAACTTGTTAAAAACGTAGTTTAACTTGTCAAAACGTAACTTTAACTTGTAAAAAGCGTACTTTAACTTGTCAAAATGTAATTTTAATGTGTCAAATTGTAACTTTAAGTTGTTAAAACGTACTTTAACTTGTAAAAAACGTACTTTAACTTGTCAAAACGTAACTTTAACTTGTAAAAAAAATGGTTTAAATTGTAACAAATGAACTTTAACTTGGAAAAACGTACTTCAACTTGTAAAAAACGTACTTTAACTTGTAAAAAACCTACTTTACTTGTCAAAACGTAACTTGAATTTCTCAAAACGTAAGTTTAACTTGTTAAAAACGTAATTTAACTTGTCAAAACATAACTTTAACTTATAAAAAACGTACTTTAACTTGTCAAAATGTAATTTTAATGTGTCAAAACGTAACTTTAAGTTGTTAAAACGTAACTTTAACTTGTAAAAAATGTACTTTAACTTGTAAAAAACGTACTTCGACTTGTTAAACACTTACTTTAACTTGTAAAAAACGTACTTCAACTTGTAAAAAACGTACTTTAACTTGTAAAAAACGTATTTTAACGTAACAAAATGTAAGTTTAACTTGTCAAAACGTAACTTTAGCTTGTTCAAAACGTACTTTAACTTGTTACAAACGTACTTTAACTTGTAAAAAACGTACTTTAACTTGTAAAAAACGTACTTTAACTTGTCAAAACGTAACTTTAACTTGTCAAAACGTAAGTTTAACTTGTTAAAAACATACATTAACTTGTAAAAAGCGTACTTTAACTTGTCAAAAATATGGTTTAATTTGTAACAAATGGACTTTAAGTTGTAAAAACGTACTTCAACTTGTAAAAAATGTACTTTGACTTGTAAAACACTTACTTTAACTTGTAAAAACGTACTTCAACTTGTAAAAAACGTACTTTGACTTGTAAAACACTTACTTTAACTTGTAAAAAACGTACTTCAACTTGTAAAAAACGTACTTTAACTTGTAAAAAACGTATTTTAAGGTGACAAAATGTAAGTTTAACTTATCAAAAGGTAACTTTAGCTTGTTCAAAACGCACTTTAACTTGTAAAAAACGTACTTTAACTTGTTCAAAACGTACTTTAACTTGTAATAAACGTACTTTAACTTGTAAAAAACGTACTTTAACATGTCAGAACGTAACTTTAACTTCAAAAAAAAATACTTTAACTTGTCAAAACGTAAGTTTAACTTCTTAGAAACATGCATTAACTTGTAAAAAACGTACTTTAACTTGTAAAGAGCGTACTTTAACTTGTCAAAATGTAATTTTAGTGTGTCAAAACGTAACTTTAAGTTGTTAAAATGTAACTTTAACTTGTAAAAAATATACTTTAACTTGTAAAGAACGCACTTCAACTCGTAAAACGCGTACTTTAACTTGTAAAAAACGTACATCAACTTGTAAAAAAATTTACTTTAATTTGTAAAAAACGTATTTTAACGTGTTAAAATGTAATTTTAACTTGTCAAATCGTAAATTTAACTTGTTCAAAACGTACTTTAAGTTGAAAAAAATGTACTTTAACTTGTTAAAAACGTACTTTAACTTGTCAAAACGTAACTTTAACTGGTAAAAAACGTACTTCAACATGTAAAACACTTACTTTAACTTGTAAAAAACGTACTTCAACTTTTCAAAAGCGTACTTTAACTTGTAAAAAATGTATTTTAACGTGTCAAAATGTAACTTTAACTTGTTAAAACGTAACTTTAACTTGTTAAAAACGTACTTTAACTTGTAAAAAACGTAATTTAACTTGTCAAAATATAACTTTAACTTGTCAAAACATAACTTTAACTTGTTTAAAAAGGACTTTAACTTGTAAAAAACGTACTTTATCTTGTAAAAAACGTACTTCAACTTGTAAAAAACGTACTTTAATTTGTAAAAAACGTATTTTAACGTGTTTAAATGTAACTTTAACTTGTCAAATCGTAAATTTAACTTGTTCAAAACGTACTTTAAGTTAAAAAAAACGTACTTTAACTTGTTAAAAAAGTACTTTAACATGTCAAATAGTAACTTTAACTTGTAAAAAACGTACTTCAACATGGAAAACACTTACTTAAACTTGTAAAAAACGTACTTCAACTTTTCAAAAGCGTACTTTAACTTCTAAAAAACGTATTTTAACGTGTCAAAATATAACTTTAACTTGTCAAAACGTAACTTTAAGTTGTTAAAAACGTATTTTAACTTGTAAAAATGTACTTTAACTTGTAAAAAACGTTTTTCGACTTGTAAATAACTTACTTTAACTTGTAAAAACGTACTTTAACTTGTAGAAAACGTACTTCAACTTGTCAAAACCTAACCTTAACTTTTAAAAAACCTACTTTAATTTCTTAAAACGTAACTTCAACCTGTCAAAACATAAGTTTAACTTGTTATAAACATACATTAAGTTGTAAAAAACGTACTTTAATTTGTCAAAAATGTGGTTTAACTTGTAACAAATGAACTTTAACTTGTAAAAACGTACTTCAACCTGTAAAAACGTACTTTAAGTTGTAAAAAAACCTACTTTAACTTGTTAAAAAGGTAATTTAACTTGTCAAAACGTAACTTAAACTTGTAAAAAACGTACTTTAACTTGTCAAAATGTAATTTGAATGTGTCAAAACGTAACTTTAAGTTGTTAAAACGTAACTTTGACTGGTAAATAATGTACTTTAATTTCTAAAAAAACGTACTTCAATTTGTAGAACACTTACTTTAACTTGTAAAAAACGTACTTCAACTTGTAAAAAACGTACTTTAACTTGTAAAAAACATATTTTAACGTGTCAAAATGTAACTTTAACTTGTCAAAACGTAACTGTAACTTGTTAAAAACGTACTTTAACTTGTAAAAAACAAAATTTAACTTGTTAAAATGTAACTTTAACTTATCAAAACTTACCTTTAACTTGTAAAAAACGTACTTTAACTTGTAAAAAGCGTACTTTAACTTGAAATACGTAAATTTAACTTGTAAAAAACCTAATTTAACTTGTCAAAACGTAACTTTAACTTGTGAAATCGTAAGTTTAACTACTTAAAACCATACATTAAGCTGTAAAAAACATACTTTAACTTTTCAAAAATGTGGTTTAACTTGTAACAAATGGAATTTAACTTGTAAAAACGTACTTCAACTTGTAAAAAACATTCTTTAACTTGTAAAAAACCTACTTTAACTTGTCAAAACGTAACTTTAATTTGACAAAACGTAAGTTTAACTTGTTAAAAACGTAGTTTAACTTGTCAAAACATTAACTTTAACTTGTAAAAAACGTACTTTAACTTGTCAAAATGTAATTTTAATGTGTCAAAACATAACTTAAAACTTAACTTTAACTTGTAAAAAATGTACTTTAACTTGTAAAGAACGCACTTCAACTTGTAAAACACGTACTTTAACTTGTAAAAAACGTACTTCAACTTGTAAAAAACGTGATTTAATTTGTAAAAATTATATTTTAACCTGTTAAAATGTAACTTTAACTTGTCCAAACGTAAATTTAACTTGTTAAAAACGTACTTTAATTTGTAAAAAACCTAATTTTACTTGTCAAAACGTAACTTTAATTTGTCAATACGTAAGTTTAACTTGTTAAAAACGTAGTTTAACTTGTCAAAACGCAACTTTAGCTTGGTCAAAACATACTTTCACTTGTAAAAAACGTACTTTAACTTGTTGATAACGTACTTTAACTTGTAATAAACGTACTTTAAGTTGTGAAAAACGTACTTTAACTTGTCAGAACGTAACTTTAACTTCAAAAAACATACTTTAACTTGTCAAAACGTAACCTTAACTTGTCAAAATGTAAGTTTAACTTGTTAAAAACATACATTAACTTGTAAAATACGTACTTTAACTTGTCAAGAATGTGGTTTAACTTGTAACAACTGGACTTTAACATGTCAAAACGTACTTCAACTTGTAAAAAACGTAGTTTAACTTGTAAAAGACCTACTTTAACTTGTCAAAACGTAACTTTAATTTGTTAAAACGTAAGTTTAACTTGTTAAAAACGTAGTTTAACTTGTCAAAACGTAACTTTAACTTGTAAAAAGCGTACTTTAACTTGTCAAAATGTAATTTTAATGTGTCAAAACGTAACTTTAAGTTGTTAAAACGTACTTTAACTTGTAAAAAACGTACTTTAACTTGTCAAAACGTAACTTTAACTTGTAAAAAAAATGGTTTAAATTGTAACAAATGAACTTTAACTTGGAAAAACGTACTTCAACTTGTAAAAAACGTACTTTAACTTGTAAAAAACCTACTTTAACTTGTCAAAACGTAACTTGAATTTCTCAAAACGTTAGTTTAACTTGTTAAAAACGTAATTTAACTTGTCAAAACATAACTTTAACTTATAAAAAACGTACTTTAACTTGTCAAAATGTAATTTTAATGTGTCAAAACGTAACTTTAAGTTGTTAAAACGTAACTTTAACTTGTAAAAAATGTACTTTAACTTGTAAAAAACGTACTTCGACTTGTTAAACACTTACTTTAACTTGTACAAAACGTACTTCAACTTGTAAAAAACGTACTTTAACTTGTAAAAAACGTATTTTAACGTAACAAAATGTAAGTTTAACTTGTCAAAACGTAACTTTAGCTTGTTCAAAACGTACTTTAACTTGTTACAAACGTACTTTAACTTGTAAAAAACGTACTTTAACTTGTAAAAAACGTACTTTAACTTGTCAAAACGTAACTTTAACTTGTCAAAACGTAAGTTTAACTTGTTAAAAACATACATTAACTTGTAAAAAGCGTACTTTAACTTGTCAAAAATATGGTTTAATTTGTAACAAATGGACTTTAAGTTGTAAAAATGTACTTCAACTTGTAAAAAATGTACTTTGACTTGTAAAACACTTACTTTAACTTGTAAAAACGTACTTCAACTTGTAAAAAACGTACTTTGACTTGTAAAACACTTACTTTAACTTGTAAAAAACGTACTTCAACTTGTAAAAAACGTACTTTAACTTGTAAAAAACGTATTTTAAGGTGACAAAATGTAAGTTTAACTTATCAAAACGTAACTTTAGCTTGTTCAAAACGCACTTTAACTTGTAAAAAACGTACTTTAACTTGTTCAAAACGTACTTTAACTTGTAATAAACGTACTTTAACTTGTAAAAAACGTACTTTAACATGTCAGAACGTAACTTTAACTTCAAAAAAAAATACTTTAACTTGTCAAAACGTAAGTTTAACTTCTTAGAAACATGCATTAACTTGTAAAAAACGTACTTTAACTTGTAAAGAGCGTACTTTAACTTGTCAAAATGTAATTTTAGTGTGTCAAAACGTAACTTTAAGTTGTTAAAATGTAACTTTAACTTGTAAAAAATATACTTTAACTTGTAAAGAACGCACTTCAACTCGTAAAACGCGTACTTTAACTTGTAAAAAACGTACATCAACTTGTAAAAAAATTTACTTTAATTTGTAAAAAACGTATTTTAACGTGTTAAAATGTAACTTTAACTTGTCAAATCGTAAATTTAACTTGTTCAAAACGTACTTTAAGTTGAAAAAAATGTACTTTAACTTGTTAAAAACGTACTTTAACTTGTCAAAACGTAACTTTAACTGGTAAAAAACGTACTTCAACATGTAAAACACTTACTTTAACTTGTAAAAAACGTACTTCAACTTTTCAAAAGCGTACTTTAACTTGTAAAAAATGTATTTTAACGTGTCAAAATGTAACTTTAACTTGTTAAAACGTAACTTTAACTTGTTAAAAACGTACTTTAACTTGTAAAAAACGTAATTTAACTTGTCAAAATATAACTTTAACTTGTCAAAACATAACTTTAACTTGTTTAAAATGTACTTTAACTTGTAAAAAACGTACTTTATCTTGTAAAAAACGTACTTCAACTTGTAAAAAACGTACTTTAACTTGTCAAAATGTAATTTTAATGTGTCAAAACGTAACTTTAAGTTGTTAAAAGGTAACTTTAACTAGTAAAAAATGTACTTCGACTTGTAAAACACTTACTTTAACTTGTAAAAAACGTACTGTAACTTGAAAAAAACGTACTTTAACTTGTCAAAACGTAACCTTAACTTTTAAAAAACCTACTTTAACTTCTTAAAACGTAACTTTAACCTGTCAAAACGTAACCTTAACTTTTAAAAAACCTACATTAACTTCTTAAAACGTAACTTTAACCTGTCAAAACGTAAGTTTAACTTGTTATATACATACATTAACTTGTAAAAAACGTACTTTAACTTGTCAAAAATGTGGTTTATCTTGTAACAAATGCACTTTAACTTGTAAAAACGTACATAAAACCTGTAAAAACGTACTTTTACTTGTAAAAAAACCTACTTCAACTTGTTAAAACGTAACTTTAATTTGTCAAAACGTAAATTTAACTTGTTAAAAACGTACTTTAATTTGTAAAAATCCTAATTTTACTTTTCAAAACGTAACTTTAATTTCTCAATACGTAAGTTTAACTTGTTAAAAACGTAGTTTAACTTGTCAAAACGCAACTTTAGCTTGGTCAAAACGTACTTTCACTTGTAAAAAACGTACTTTAACTTGTTGAAAACGTACTTTAACTTGTAATAAACGTACTTTAAGTTGTGAAAAACGTACTTTAACTTGTCAGAACGTAACTTTAACTTCAAAAAACATACTTTAACTTGTCAAAACGTAACCTTAACTTGTCAAAACATAAGTTTAACTTGTTAAAAACATACATTAACTTGTAAAAAACGTACTTTAACTTGTCAAAAATGTGGTTTAACTTGTAACAACTGGATTTTAATTTGTCAAAACGTATTTCAACTTGTAAAAAACGTACTTTAACTTGTAAAAAACCTACTTTAACTTGTCAAAACGTAACTTTAATTTGTTAAAACGTAAGTTTAACTTGTTAAAAACGTAGTTTAACTTGTCAAAACGTAACTTTAACTTGTAAAAAGCGTACTTTAACTTGTCAAAATGTAATTTTAATGTGTCAAAACGTAACTTTAAGTTGTTAAAACGTACTTTAACTTGTAAAAAACGTACTTTAACTTGTCAAAACGTAACTTTAACTTGTAAAAAAATGGTTTTAAATTGTAACAAATGAACTTTAACTTGGAAAAACGTACTTCAACTTGTAAAAAACGTACTTTAACTTGTAAAAAACCTACTTTAACTTGTCAAAACGTAACTTGAATTTCTCAAAACGTTAGTTTAACTTGTTAAAAACGTAATTTAACTTGTCAAAACATAACTTTAACTTATAAAAAACGTACTTTAACTTGTCAAAATGTAATTTTAATGTGTCAAAACGTAACTTTAAGTTGTTAAAACGTAACTTTAACTTGTAAAAAATGTACTTTAACTTGTAAAAAACGTACTTCGACTTGTTAAACACTTACTTTAACTTGTAAAAAACGTACTTCAACTTGTAAAAAACGTACTTTAACTTGTAAAAAACGTATTTTAACGTAACAAAATGTAAGTTTAACTTGTCAAAACGTAACTTTAGCTTGTTCAAAACGTACTTTAACTTGTTACAAACGTACTTTAACTTGTAAAAAACGTAATTTAACTTGTAAAAAACGTACTTTAACTTGTCAAAACGTAACTTTAACTTGTCAAAACGTAAGTTTAACTTGTTAAAAACATACATTAACTTGTAAAAAGCGTACTTTAACTTGTCAAAAATATGGTTTAATTTGTAACAAATGGACTTTAACTTGTAAAAACGTACTTCAACTTGTAAAAAATGTACTTTGACTTGTAAAACACTTACTTTAACTTGTAAAAACGTACTTCAACTTGTAAAAAACGTACTTTGACTTGTAAAACACTTACTTTAACTTGTAAAAAACGTACTTCAACTTGTAAAAAACGTACTTTAACTTGTAAAAAACGTATTTTAAGGTGACAAAATGTAAGTTTAACTTATCAAAACGTAACTTTAGCTTGTTCGAAACGCACTTTAACTTGTAAAAAACGTACTTTAACTTGTTCAAAACGTACTTTAACTTGTAATAAACGTACTTTAACTTGTAAAAAACGTACTTTAACATGTCAGAACGTAACTTTAACTTCAAAAAAAAATACTTTAACTTGTCAAAACATAAGTTTAACTTCTTAGAAACATGCATTAACTTGTAAAAAACGTACTTTAACTTGTAAAAAGCGTACTTTAACTTGTCAAAATGTAATTTTAGTGTGTCAAAACGTAACTTTAAGTTGTTAAAATGTAACTTTAACTTGTAAAAAATATACTTTAACTTGTAAAGAACGCACTTCAACTCTTAAAACGCGTACTTTAACTTGTAAAAAACGTACATCAACTTGTAAAAAAATTTACTTTAATTTGTAAAAAACGTATTTTAACGTGTTAAAATGTAACTTTAACTTGTCAAATCGTAAATTTAACTTGTTCAAAACGTACTTTAAGTTGAAAAAAATGTACTTTAACTTGTTAAAAACGTACTTTAACTTGTCAAAACGTAACTTTAACTGGTAAAAAACGTACTTCAACATGTAAAACACTTACTTTAACTTGTAAAAAACGTACTTCAACTTTTCAAAAGCGTACTTTAACTTGTAAAAAATGTATTTTAACGTGTCAAAATGTAACTTTAACTTGTTAAAACGTAAATTTAACTTGTTAAAAACGTACTTTAACTTGTAAAAAACGTAATTTAACTTGTCAAAATATAACTTTAACTTGTCAAAACATAACTTTAACTTGTTTAAAATGTACTTTAACTTGTAAAAAACGTACTTTATCTTGTAAAAAAACGTACTTCAACTTGTAAAAAACGTACTTTAACTTGTCAAAATGTAATTTTAATGTGTCAAAACGTAACTTTAAGTTGTTAAAAGGTAACTTTAACTGGTAAAAAAAGTACTTCGACTTGTAAAACACTTACTTTAACTTGTAAAAAACGTACTGTAACTTGAAAAAAACGTACTTTAACTTGTCAAAACATAACCTTAACTTTTAAAAAACCTACTTTAACTTCTTAAAACGTAACTTTAACCTGTCAAAACGTAACCTTAACTTTTAAAAAACCTACTTTAACTTCTTAAAACGTAACTTTAACCTGTCAAAACGTAAATTTAACTTGTTATAAACATACATTAACTTGTAAAAAACGTACTATAACTTGTCAAAAATGTGGTTTATCTTGTAACAAATGCACTTTAACTTGTAAAAACGTACATAAAACCTGTAAAAACGTACTTTTACTTGTAAAAAAACCTACTTCAACTTGTTAAAACGTAACTTTAATTTGTCAAAACGTAAGTTTAACTTGTTAAAAACGTAATTTAACTTGTCAAAACGTAACTTAAACTTGTAAAAAACCTACTTTAACTTGTCAAAACGTAACTTTAATTTGTTAAAACGTAAGTTTAACTTGTTAAAAACGTAGTTTAACTTGTCAAAACGTAACTTTAACTTGTAAAAAGCGTACTTTAACTTGTCAAAATGTAATTTTAGTGTGTCAAAACGTAACTTTAAGTTGTTAAAATGTAACTTTAACTTGTAAAAATTATACTTTAACTTGTAAAGAACGCACTTCAACTCGTAAAACACGTACTTTAACTTGTAAAAACGTACTTCAACTTGTAAAAACATTTACTTTAATTTGTAAAAAACGTATTTTAACGTGTTAAAATGTAACTTTAACTTGTCAAATCGTAAATTTAACTTGTTCAAAACGTACTTTAAGTTGAAAAAAATGTACTTTAACTTGTTAAAAACGTACTTTAACTTGTCAAAACATAACTTTAACTGGTAAAAAACGTACTTCAACATGTAAAACACTTACTTTAACTTGTAAAAAACGTACTTCAACTTTTCAAAAGCGTACTTTAACTTGTAAAAAACGTATTTTAACGTGTCAAAATGTAACTTTAACTTGTTAAAACGTAACTTTAACTTGTTAAAATCGTACTTTAACTTGTAAAAAACGTAATTTAACTTGTCAAAATATAACTTTAACTTGTCAAAACATAACTTTAACTTGTTTAAAATGTACTTTAACTTGTAAAAAACGTACTTTATCTTGTAAAAAACTTACTTCAACTTGTAAAAAACGTACTTTAACTTGTCAAAATGTAATTTTAATGTGTCAAAACGTAACTTTAAGTTGTTAAAACGTAACTTTAACTGGTAAAAAATGTACTTGAACTTGTAAAAAACGTACTTCGACTTGTAAAACACGTACTTTAACTTGTAAAAAACGTACTTCAACTTGTAAAAAATGTACTTTAATTTGTAAAAAACTTGTTTTAAAGTGTTAAAATGTAAGTTTAACTTGTCAAATCGTAAATTTAACTTGTTCAAAACGTACTTTAACTTATCAAAACGTAATTTTAACTAGTCAAAATGTAAGTTTAACTTGTTAAAAACATATATTCACTAGTAAAAAACGTACTTTAACTTGTCAAAAATGTGGTTTAACTTGTAACAAATGCACTTTAACTTGTAAAAACGTACATAAAACCTGTAAAAACGTACTTTTACTTGTAAAAAAACCTACTTCAACTTGTTAAAACTTAACTTTAATTTGTCAAAACGTAAGTTTAACTTGTTAAAAACGTAATTTAACTTTTCAAAACGTAACTTAAACTTGTAAAAAACGTACTTTAACTTGTCAAAATATAATTTGAATGTGTCAAAACGTAACTTTAAGTTGTTAAA